>JAJJMB010000989.1:10780-171884 GCA_023531105.1 Papaver atlanticum | reverse complement strand
ATATATATATATATATATATATATATATATATATATATATATATATAATGGAGGGATCGGCCGGTCCCCACCTTTTTATTTTCTTTATTATTTTATTATTATAGGGTTTCCTCTTTCAAGGACTTCTTCTTTTGATCAAAACTCCTTATTTCCATATCTTTTCAAATCTTACTATATGGACCATATGGTTTGCAAAACAAGTGGTCCTGCAATAATTATGACTTTCTACAATAAAAATATTAAAATAATATTATTTTAATATTTCCAATAGCTGGTCTTTCAAACAAAATCAAGAGTTTCAGTCAAACTCAAATTCTTCATAAAAGGATGAAACAATGCTCGATGGACCATCAGAAAATACCAACATTCTCAGGATTGTTCCGCGGACGACATGGCAACATGGGCACACCACCATGGCCGGCCATCTCGGACCCTTGGCTTCCAAAAGCCGGTCCCACCTTCATCATTGATTAATGACCTAATTAATCTTCTGGAGTTCATATTTGGTTCAAACTCTCTCCAACAGCTTGGAAGATGATCCATGTACCATCAGATGGTCCCACTACCACCAAGGACCGGTTTCTACACCTCTTGGTCTGTCATCTTATTTCCATAATTAGGTTTTACTACTTAATGCTCAGTAAAGTACTATTTTAATTATGATTAAACACTGATTAATCATCCATACACCAATTGCTCCGCAACTGACTTTGGTGAATGCTCAGTCCAGCATCAAGACGCCATATGGTCGGTCCATCACCTCATATGGTCGGTACCTCTCTATTCCACTGGCTTAATGATTGATGAATCATCTATTTGCGAAAATTAGGGTTTTGACCTAATGCTCTGTTGAGCATAATTTTGGACAGGTTCAAACACCAATATTTTTTATATTGATCCAACAATCGATATTTTGATCAGTTAATTAGTATTGAGTCCAGCTACCACTATTTAATTAATATTTTAATTAGTCAATATTTTATTGATTGAACTGTCAATTGCTCGACAAAGCAATATTTCTCATGTTGGTTCAACCATCAACATTCGAGAATTTCATACTGATCCAGCTATCAATATTTTATTGGCTCATCAACCAATACTCAGTTGGTCCACCAACCAACATTTGGTTCGTCAGTCGACCATTATTTTAATATTATAATCTCTCCTTGTCATTCAACTGACTTATGACACATGGATCAAGATGAACCTTTTGTTATCATTAAACAATGATTATCTTCATACGACTTCATGTCAAATGCTTGACGCATCAACATGATGGTTTATGATCAATCCAGCAATCTCATTAACCTATGCTCATCAATCCAAGTCATTCAACTATCATTACTGCTTCATCTAGCATAATGATATATCACGGTCATCAGACCTAATTCGACATCCATGGTCCACAAAACATGTTGTTATTCCAGCAAACACTACATGCTTCATCCATCATAATCATGAATTACGAACTATGTTGAATTCATCAGTCAAGACTCATGGTCTGACTGGGTCAACGGTTAACCACATAATATACGCCTGCAAAGTAGACTTTCATATGAGACATCAATTCATGTCACATGGGGGGATATTCACTAGGGTTTTGGTCTGGCGGCCTACAACACGTGCGATATGCAATACATCCACGATGAGAAATGTGAGTAAGTCATGCTGAAAGTTGAAGGAGTAAATGGAATAGTGCATGATCAATCAACAAAGTCTTCCATGCAAAATGGACGTGGTTTATGCACGTTCTCACACTTCCCCATTCTTCCACTCTCTTCAGCCGTCACCAGTTAAAGGAGATCGATGTGTTTCAATAAATAGGTTTCTAAACCTATGATTTGATAACTAAGACAACTGAATTGAGTAAGACTCAACACACAACTGTCAATTGAGTATGATTTTTTTTGTCTCTCATCTAGACAAAAAAATCATCTTCAAAGCAGTTCAACACATCACATCATCAATAGATCAATCTCCATCGATCTCCACACATTCTCGGCTTCACTCCCTACAGACCAACCCTTATCTTTTCTTGCGACCTAATCAAATATGGAACAACAATTGTCTTGGTTAAGACCATAACTACATATTAGTCTCTCGAACTCAAAGTACTCCCGTGCAATACATTTGTTTAAAGGTTCAGACGATTTGCTAAATCCAGCACTTGCCTCCTCCACCACTTTTTACTTGAAATCCAACAAACCATTTTTGCCCGCAAATGCCAAGCTATCATAGATGTCTCTCCTGGTGTACATTGGATGGACAGGAGAATAATAGTAGAAATAAAGCATCTTTTATCCAAGTTCAGTCATGGGGCTGTATCTTTGTTAATAGACTAGGAAAACTAGAATTAATATAAATTGTAAGAATAACTTAACTTCCCTTCATTTTTGGATTCTCATATCAACAAGGATTGTTAACTCTCGTGTTGTTATCACTTAAGTCTTAATTTATTATTCTTTGCATTAGAAAGAAAGAAGAAGGGAAAAAAGAAAAGAAAACTATGAGCCCCTAATAGTTGCAAACTTCCTAATTTGATATATTTTTGTTGTCCAAGCATGATCTGATGTAATCTTTTTGTCTTGTAATTATTGTTGTACAATAGATGTACCATATATTGTTTCCTTCGTAAAAGATCTTGCTTGATATATAAATATACAATTCTTCCTTGTGGTCCTCATCCTTCAGATCATGTTCTCACAATCAGAAAGCTCCACATACGAATTTCTTTCGGCACCAGTTAATCGATGTTGTGTAAAATGTTGGAGAAAAGTGAGTTTTAATAAATGTTTTTTGGTTTTGGTGTGGTTTGATCTTAGATCATAGTGAATGAATCTCTTTAGTCCCACATTGGATATAGTAGAGAAGGATGGCATCTATATAACTATTCCCTTACGGATAATTAGACAAACGTGAGTGGAATTTCGTTGAAAACTTTTGTCCATAAGCGGCTAGTATCCGGTCCTCTTTTCACATCTTCTTGCCCAAACATATCAATAGTACCCAATATATCGATGCCATTTAAGAAAAGAAGATCTTAGTGACCTGAGCTCCAAGCTGTTGGCAATACTAAAGATCTTACACAGAACTCGACTTTTTTCTACATAATGACCGAAAATTGGATTTAAGGAAAAAATCCTCCACAACAAGACTGAAAAGAAAAGAAACAATATCAAATCAAGGAACTGTCAGCCAACCACCGTTGTGTTCCAAAGACTTCCAAGAAGATTCAATTCGTAACAAGTGCAATTTCTCAACAAATGGCTCCAGAACTTCTGCCTCTTCTACAGGAGCAAACGCCATGCAAATGCTAAGCTCCTGGACAGCTTCTGCATATTTCCTGCATTAGGGCGACCAAAACTGATTCAGGCATACAACAGGATTCACTGTGTGCGTTACGAATAAATATGCAGCTAGCATCATCGTCCTGTTTAAGTTGTAACCGTCTTTACCTGCTGTAGAATAAGAGCATGCCATGGTCTCTCCTTAATGCCCAATTATGTGGTTGGAGAAGCAACAATCTTTCAGATGCCATGATAGACAACCTAAAAAAAAAAAAGGTCAGCACAAAACACAAATACATAAAAATAAAAATAAAAAGGTTACATACGTACGCACGGGCTTTCCTACCCTGTGCAAATTAAAAAAAATCTGCATTCCAATGTTCACAAAAAATAATTTGGATTTTTAAGATTAGAGGATCAAACCCCAAAGGTAATGCTCTTTTAAAAATACAATTTGTGAGGCAGTTACGGTATAAAGGAAAACGGAAGCGAGAGAATTACTGGATTCAGGAATAGGATGCCATGGACAACAATTATCAAATTACGTGATGAATAACCATGTGATAATTAAATGTCACTACTCTACAGCCAAAAAAATTACATGTAAAAAATGAAAATGAAGTCTACAGGAAATACCCGCTTGATATTACCCTCTTGAAGTCGTCTTAAAGATGGAAAAATTAGGTTAAAAAACAGGGCTAGGCTACTTAAATATATAACCTGATAAACCGTGTATTGGAGTCTGCAAAGATATGATAAGAAATACTGATTTGTGATAATGCTCACAAATCTCGAAACCCGGGATATATTTGATAGCTCGAGTTTTATTAAAATTTGGGAAACAACTCGAGAACTTCAAAGATTATTTAAATTTTATAACTTGATTCAAAATAGTGAAACTAACCAAACGCCGAGAACACTTGCAAAGAGCCAACACTAATTTATCATTTAAAATCTAGCAAGCCCCAAATACAGGCCCCTACGTTGCTCACACATGCATTAGCTGTTGTAGAATGAGGAAGACCAGTTGGGAACCAAAAAAAAGTCACCTGGCTGCCAATCAGACTGTAGATCGAGTATCATTCGTAGTTGGAGAAATAACACAAGGACTTAGTTATAGGTTTGTATAGGATTTAATTTAAAAGCTTTTGAACCCACATATATCTTAACTTGCGCTCTATTTAAAGACACCTCTGCAAACCACAACGAAACCAGGGTGTATAAATAGGTGGGCCTGTAGACTCCTGACGTGACTGGAATAAGTTATTCTTAATGTTACACCGGATACATGAACTTAAACCAAAAGAGAATCTGCTACGATACCATAATCAAAACCAATTACTGTAAAACTGTGAATTTGCATAGAAAGGTATAACGTGGTGCATAAAGAAGGTAGATGGATCTAACAAAGACTGGTGAGACACCTAACGGCATATAGAGTGATCACTTTACACTAGCTCTTATTAAGACCCTGGTGTTTCCTACCTTAGGTAATAGTCAAAACACAAATGAAGGCTATGACACTTGATTTGGAAGGATAATGGATAGTCTCACCTAAAAAGATAGAATTGATGCTAGCTGCAAACGTTAAGCGATCAAGTATCTAGCTTTGAAAGAAAGTAGCAAAGTATGTTCTTCTCAATGTGGCAGTGGCAATTTAATTTTTATTAGAGATATTTTATACAGGAGGTAGTTGTACCTCTATACACGTAACAACCACTCTGGTTAAGCACCATTCATATACAGTTCTTTGAGGGAAGGATTAAAGGAAATCTAATTCCTATCGGTAGGAAAATGTCATTTTGGACGATTCTACAAGTCTAAATACTTATGAAGATGATGTTTCACAAAAATGCAATCAGTCATTCAATGCATTACACAGATGATTTGAAGTGGAGAAGCCAAAAAATCTACAAACAGAATAGGAGAGTTCGCAAGAAAACTACCTTAACTCAAGAGGGCGCAATAAAGGGTGCTTTGAATCATCAAACTTTTTAAAATTTTCATTTGCCTCTCCAACGCGTCTGAGTGGAGAAGTCAGCATTAAACCATGGTTCATCCTTGAAGCACGTTTCCAGTGAAGTCTCTGCGGATAGGGAAGAGGATAACGAAGAGGAAGAATAAAACACCAGAACAAGAAAAAACATGAACATAAATAAAATAAGGTGCAGAGGAAGTGGTCGCTACAAGGATAAGATAGCTAGCTTACAATCAAATTAGCCAATGCGATCCCAACGATATCTTTGTCAGTTGCAATATCAAGTCCCAAAAGTGATTTACTTTTCAAGTCGGAAGCCTTTGAGCTTGGATCCTCTACGCACCTTCCATTAACTAGAGAAAACAAGCTATGCCCTGATGTCACTTTGAAAAGTTCCTGCGCGGGAAGGAAAAAAAATTGAACACCACCATGTGGTATAGAAGGATAAAAGATGCACAGTGCTAACGGAGGAGGAAATATTTGATTATTAAGATGCCGACTGCTATGAATGTATCAATACATAGATACAACTTCAGATACATACAACAGAACAGAACATTGATCAGAAAACAACTTCGGATGTTATCACACCTCAGGGTTCTCTGTTTGAGGCCATATCAAAAATTCTTCCCCAACTCGAGATCCAACAATTGTCACACCAATTCTTCGGCAAACTTCAATATAGATAACGCTTAGCAATATGGCTGTCAATTGGATACATTAAGATGTATTAGATGGCAAAAAGTACTCTGCATGAGGTGATTAGAAAGACTTATTATGCTTTAATAAAACTGAGTCAATATAATACACCATAGATAAGATACGTATGTTTGATGCCTAAGGCAAACATAGAAGAGAGATAATCTTTTGTGGAATTCAACTTACCACTGCTACGACCAGAGCTTAGCACCGTATGCAAATATGAGAACTTTGAATCAACAAGGGTAGGAAACCTTCTGAATCCCCTGTACTCCAAAAGTACAAAATTCACTGCCTCCATAACTTCCATCAAATCGCAACCTATATCTCTTGGAATTAGTTCTGCTTCAACTTCTTTGGCAATGTTGTCCAACTCAGCCAACCATTCAGACATACTTTTGCCAGCCAAAGGCATTGTCTCCAAGTCAGACCAGTCATCTTTAGGTCTAAAGAATGTCGGACCATCTTCTCTCCGTTCACTTCGGATAGAATTTGAATCCATCTCTCGATTAACGGCCATGAAAGCTTCATCTTCAGCTGCAATATATAGCAAAGCCTGCAAGAATTTACATAGTAGATGAAGGGGAAATAGGTTTAGATAAGCACCAAGTAGCTAAATGGAAGCACTATAGGCATGGAAACAAACGTATCGATCTTATCTTTGAATTTTCACACTAAAAGAACCTGCGGGAGTTACGAAGAACGCAAGAAGACATAAATTAAAATCCCACAAAGGAAAATAGTACCAATTTTTACTTCTAAACAATGATATTGAAATGGCAATTGATTAAACAACTGGCATCGGTTAATTGGTTTATTACGACATATCTAACCCATGATGTTACTCATTGTGACATGTGCTAATTTGGCTCCGCTCTTTCATTGGGGAATATGATTAATTGTTTGAACTGAATGTTTTTAAGGAAATAGGAATATGCTAGCATGCTATTGTGAGTTCTTCTCTATTAAAACACTAAGTAAGAAGTAGTACCTTGGCGAAAGAATCCTATTACCTTAGCAAGAGAAAGGTATCCCTTGTCATTGGAGCAGCGAGAGATCTCATGGGTAAACTTTTCCCTGGCGTCCTCCAAAACCTGCTTGTTGATCCATTATTGAGTAATAGGTTGACAGATAGATTCGTGAAAGCTTAAACATGGAGTAGACTGCATGAATTTTTTTACCCTTAACAAGTGAACAAAGAGCGACATACGAACACACCTCTAGATATAAATTGGAGTGCACTTGATCTTTACTAGCCGGTGTGTGACTACCAGATAGAGACGCCAATGGGGGAGTATAACTTGTATACATACTCCTCTTTCGATTATTATTACAAGTCCAACCACACCCAGACGACCTAACAAGCGAAATCAGTTTTCCTCTTTTAGCACTTGCCATCTTATTAAATGAATAAATTTGTAACGCAACAAGGAAAGATAATTTAGCATAATATTTAGCTTGTATTACCTGATATGTGAGCTGCCACCGTGACAGTGACTAACACTTAAGGAAGGAGCCGTCATATTCATAAACGCCGAAGCTGCATTTGTTTGCACATTATGATGACAAACGGAGGAGGAGGAGGAGATTACGGCAGTGGTGAATGACAAAGGCAGCATGTTAACAATGATTATGATGATGATGGGGTTCAAAATGACGGGGAAATTCACCAAAGGGAAGCAGAGAGTGTGATGATGTCGGCAGGTTGTTTTTTCAATCTAGTAACCAAATCAAAAACATTGGTGTTGGCAAATTGAACAGAATTGTATGATTGTAGATTACTAACACTAATAGATGGTGATGATGACGGCAACGGCGAGTTCATATGTTGGTTGACAAAGCCATCATCCATGGCCTTGGATGGCAATGATGATGAAAATCTGAGAATAATATTGTAACCCAAAAAGCTAATAGCAGGAACAACAAGAAGAATACCACTAGTCAGAACAAGTTGAACCATTAGTGTTCTACAAGGCATACATAGATAGAATCAACACAAGAATTAGAAGCAGAAGAAGTCAATAGAGAAAGAATGAAATAAGCTCTTGAATCACCATAATCATAAGAAGAATGATGAGAATTAGGTTTATGTAAGGAAAAAGAAAACAATACTGATTTGTTGTCACTCATTACTGGCACTTGTACTTAAATACAAATTCCTCCTTCCCCTTTGGAAATAGATGAATGAATGCAATAATTATGCACAAGAAACAAAAAAGAACTAAATAAAATTTTAAAGTTCTGGGGGGGTTTGAATTTGATTGGGGAGGGGGTATTATTGTGTGTACCAGTTGAGCTATTGCTGCTTGCGTCAATTCCACTTCAAAAAAAAATATATATATATATATATATTTCCGTGACTCTTCCCTCCCTGTGGCCTGGACCTGTTCTCTTTATAATACTACTTCTTCTTCTTCTTCTTCCTCTTCAAATTGATTTTAATTTTTAGCAAATTTGCTGAATCACGAGTGGGGTTGGATGGATAGATGGAAGTGAAAGTGATGTTGTTGTTATATTTTTGTATGTAGACTTGCTTCTAGGCTGTAGATTGATAGATTACTTTGTCTTCGTCTTAAACAAGACACAAAAACAAAACAAAAAGAAAAAGTGTGTGAGAGAGAGAGGATAAGGTTAGGTACGATCATAGCCTCTTTCTTGCCTCTTTCTTGTTCATCCATTCAAATTTATAAAATAAAAAAATAAAAAATACATGTCATGACGAAACTGACGATTGTGACTACCAGACGGCAGCAAGCAACAACCAGTAACCTTTCTTTCCTTTCAATCATCCTTTCTTTTATTTTTCTTGGAATCCAACTCATCCTTCTGCTATGTCTACACATTTTGTATTTGGACTTGCTACCTCCGGCACGCTCAATGTTTGGCATTTGCAGCATTTCACGTGCACTATGCACAAGGACACACATGCTGTCGCGGGATGTAATGTGACTACCATCTCAGTCACAATAAAACACACATCCAGAATATCAAAGATGCATCTCGGCTGCTCGGGATGAATAAATAAATGGGAAAAAAACGGTTTAGTTCAAAAATGCATCAAAAAGTACGGATTAGTCCATCCCGAGTTAACTAGGTAGAGTTTAGTCCAAAAGTTATTTAAAATATAAAAAATACACAAATAACCTTCTTGATTTACAATTTAGTCCAGAATGACTCATGATGATGTCAGCAACTTTAAATAATATAAAAATGATTTTAAAATGATTTATCTTTTAAAACCGCTCGTCCAAAATTCACAAGCTTTATATATTCGGAAAACTCTTTTCGAATGCTACAAAAAGAGTACTCATATGACTATATAATTTTCAGTTTTTAAAAAAATTAATTTTCGCTTCATTATTTGACATGTGCACTTGATTTTTTGAAGTGTGCACCACTTTGTACACATCTACAAAACATGCATGAAATTGGTCATTCATATCCAGACCTATTTTATCATCGGAATTACACTGCTCCACCAATATGACACCCCTGCAAAACATACATGAAACAGTTTATTCATAATCACACATAAATTTATTTATTTTTTATGAAAAATACACCGGTGCATTAATATGTGCAGCCCTACAAAACATGCATAAAATCGATTATTCACAAGCACACCCTGATCTCCTTTTTCATGGGAATTACATGGGTGTACCAATATGTACACTCCTCCAAACATGCATAAAAGTGATCATTCATAACCACACATAAACCTACTTTTTCATGGGAATTACATAGATGCATCTCTACACCCCTATAAAACATTCATATATTTATCTATATGAAATCGACCATTCATACCCACACACAGATCCATATTTCATGAAAAATACATTGATACACATAGATGTACACCTCATACAAAACATGGAACAAATCAACCATATTCGCCTACAAATTTACGCAGGTGCACTAGTATGTACACATGGGCGCTCTACCATTTTGAGCTTGTGAGTCCCAAAATTAGATGCATAAAGCGGGAAAAAATTGATGTCAAAGGTGCATCAGGGTATGATATAATCAGCATGTGTATCATTATATAGTAGAAATTAACGTTTAATCCCATATTCGTTGGGCTTTAGACACTTTAGTCCTGTCCCTTCAAGCCTAGTACTAGGAGGTCCAAATTTACCAAATCCTGAACGAGTTAGTCCAAATCTTATCGATTCTATCCAGAACGATACTTTTTACTGCCGAAAATACCCATCACTAATATTAGTACATCATAATTCAGTTTCTACTATTTCATTTCAATGTCTTAAACAACTCTCCCGTGAAGAACAAATCATAAACCTAATCTATTCTCAATCAAACCCAAACATAAATCTAAGAATCAAACAAGCAATCGATTCGATTTGATTCAACTTGAAAACCTAAGTCGTTATCATCAGTACCTTTTTTTGAAGATTAATCAATCCATGGAAAAGCTTGATGAGGTCAATTTCAATACTAAAGAGTTCGTCGTTGAAAGAAATTGGAAAAAATAAGTGTAATCTATTCTTATCATTTAATAGATCACAATTAGTAATTTATCAATTTCGGAATCAATTTTAGAAAAAAAATTACGATTTCAAAAACCTAATTATTTGGGTTTCAGTTTCTTATTCAATTCATGAGTTTAGATATGTGTTGTTGTTTGGGAAAATGTTGTTTATGTTGGATGCACTCAATCACTTCAAGTTTATTAGTTTGGATTTGAAGATCTCTGTAGAAAGAATCTCTACTTGTCAGCGTAAATGATTTCCACTTGCTTTCTCGGTTTACTCCAGTTTGAAAATATATTATTTAATAGTTAAATTATGTTTGAAATGTACTTCTTAATCTCAGTAGCTATCAGTTCATAGAAATTGGGATTGAAAATCTATTGAAATTAATATTTGGTGGTTAATTGTGTACACACTGTACATACAGTTTCATGTCTAATTTTGTATGCTCTGTTAGTAATCATGTACCCATACCCTAGTATATTTAGACCTCAAATTAATTTTTTCTTCATATCATCTGAATTGAAAATGATTGCAATTGAACAAGAGTGCAGTTGAGGTTGTTTCTGCAATTGAAAATGATTGTTGTTTAAGATTCGAGAAGAACTAAGGATTGATTTGTGGTTGTCCTAGGGTTGTATCTTTGGTTAGAAAAGATGCATTTTATGGTGGTACATGAAGATGATGGTTGTCTGTTGTGAAGGAAAGATGTGTTTGGTTTGATTACGAGTTTATGCTTGCTCGGGTCTGGAAGAGATGGTGGTACCCAGATTTAAAGGGTGTTGGAAATGTTGATTTGATGAATATGAAATGGAGATAGTGTTGTTACTTTGAGTGATTTAGAGTCTGCAGTGAGTAAGCTGAGAACAAAATGAAGATGCGCTGTGTATTGTGGCTGGCTGAGTAATTACAGGGTATGAATGAGCTGCAGCTGGTTATGAAGCAATTGCAAGTGTTGCTATGAACAATTTAGAAGAATGGGTTTGTTTCTGTATCGCAGTATAGGGAATGGTGGTGCAGCTGAGTAACTGGTGCTGTTGAGATGGTGAAACTCTGAAGTAGTGAATATGATTTGATGTTCAACTGGTTAGGTATGTCTCTTTTATGAATGTTTAACTCATCCTAAAATCATACTATATGAATTTCGTTTTTGTTTTTTCATAATTAGTTTCGTATCACATTTTTGAGTAACATATCTCAAACTTGAACAGGAAACTATAACTGGGTTCATGCCATGGAATGGCTTGGTAAACAAGACTTTGGTCGAGCAACCAATGTTTCATTTGAAGTTGACGGTATCGAAGCTAGGATATTGAAAAATCATGTCCCTCTTAGCTTCCTAAAGGTTCACGATGATGGTCACATGGTTCCGATGGATCAACCCAGGGCTGCATTGGAGATGTTAAAGAGATGGACTCAAGGTAAATTGACTAGAGAATTTTTTGCGCAGGTCCAAACATGAAGTCATCACTACTTGCTCCCATCTATGTTGTAAACATGTGAAAAAATCCAAGTCAATATGGGATACTATAAATAAGTGTCATGGCGATAATACCTTAGGTTAACTCAATCGAGTTTGCTGCTAGTAAGTTTAAGTTATTACCTTGGGTTAGCTTGAGTTTGCTGCTAGTAGGGATGTCTCTGCATCTTTTTTATGTTATACGTTTTCCTCGTCCTGTTTTTTTTTTTTTATTATTAGTTGTGCTCTTTGTACTTGGTGTAGTTTCTTGTTGGTGATTGTTATGGATGCTTCTAAAGCTGTTGATAGAGGTAGCTTTGCCTGTCATTCCTCTATTGGTATGTTCTGTTGTTGTATTTCAAAATGTAGGATCTTATATTTAGTAAACTTGCTAGACTCTTCAATTTTTATGCAGCCTTATTTTACTTTGGCAGGATAGGAACGGGACATGAAAAGTTTGGCTTTGAGCTTGGAAGCCTACGCCCCATGAAATAAGAGAAAATTGCAAATTTTGCTTAACGGTCTATGCAAAATATTCAATTGGGAGAAACTAATGGAACATGAATATATTATTGCACTCAAATAGGTGAAAATATTATAATTTATAATTTCAGCATCAACGTTATACAAAGACATCCTTCAATTAATGTATGAGCTCTTTTCTATATTAAATGCATAGATTGCATATGCGTGAATTGTTAGCTTTTCGCACTGCTTCCAAGAATCATACAAACTAGCTGCACGTAACCATAAACATGTTTGGGTAAAAATTTCTAGGGTGTACGAACTGGTACACACGTAAAAATTGACTCCATAAGCTTATGCTTGCATAAATAAATAGGGTGTACACATGCGGAAAAAATGACTATACGTTTATGCTTGGGTAAATAAACGGGGTGTACAAACTGGTACACATGTGGAACATTGACTCTATAAGATTGTGCACAAATAACTAGGGTGTACATGTGAATAAAACGACTTCATAAGCTTATGCTTGAATAAAATGACTTCATGACTTCTCGTCAGTAATGTGAAAATGATTTATGGTAGCTTTAGAAAACTTGCACACATATGGAGTACACGTTATTTTATTTTCAATTGTTAATGTGCATTTAGTTGTACACATACCGATTCTTAATGTGTACATGATTGTACATGTTGGATCTTAATGTGTACATAATTATACTCTTGTTGATTCTCATGATTATTGTTCCTTTCCTGTTAGTTTCAATGATTATTCACCTTTTAACCCATCTATCTTCTTTTACCTTCTTATGGATCCAAATTTGAAGACCTGGTTGAGTTTTTGTAAACATGGGTGCTCTAAATTTACTAAAAGTTTGGTGGTTGTTTAAGTCTTACTAGCTTCGGTAGTTTTTATTTACTAAAATTTCTATCTTCACTTGGCGTTTCAGAGTAATCATCAAGAAGCACTGAAGAAGCTATTTAATGGTGAGCCGTTGCCAATAGAGGTAAGATGCTTTGAGCTGAGCTACTGCAATTTTATTGTGCGGTATTCCAATTCCATTAAACTCCTGAATTTTGTTTAATACCTTACTATAATTAGTGTTTATACTATCCCACCATTATGTTGGTGTGACAGTGAGGCATTACTCACCGAAGCAATGAAAATAGTTTGAAAGAGTCCGAAGTGGCCAACATCATTTAAATAGCTTCTTATCTATTGTATTATATGTCTATTTTTAGTTACGAGCATCTTCTTACTGGCCTCTATCTCAGGTTCTAAAAGAAGCTGAAGCTGTAATAGATGAATTCCAAAGTAAATCAAGGATATCAAAGGTAGATAGCTCTGACTTGTTTTTTGTGCTCAACTGTATGATTGTAGTAAGTACATTAGGTTTCTTTCTTTTTTGTCTTTCTTTAGAAGGTTGGTTAAGTAGATCTTATGCTCATGCTAGGCTTTCAAATTGTTTGTATACATGTTGACTTTAATGTGCACATAGTTGTACACTTGTTGTACAGCAGAATAAAGGGCCACTTAAATTGGTTTAACAAATCATGTATAGCTGGATTAGTGCTCAACTACTAGTGAAGAGTCACTGACTGTTGGTATGACAGAAATTAGATGTGTACATATTGGTACACCCATGATATAAGTGTACATTATTGTACACATGTGACAGAAATTACATGTGCGCATAATAGCCCACTGTAGGACTCTTAATCAAATTTTAGTGAACAATATTTTTACATTTCTTGGACGAATCAGTGATGCTATGAGCCACTGACTGTTGGTTACGACAAAAATTACATGTGTACATTGTTGTACACATGTGACAGAAATTACACGTGTACATAATAGCGCACCCTTTATAGATCCGATTCAGAGTGTGAATAATGTCATGCTTTCTTTGTTCTGGCCTACTATTGGTCATGCAGATTTATGGGGCGAAAACACTAGTAAAGAGCTTTCTGCCTCGTCAAGGAACTCACATAGACGTAATGTAAATAAGTTGCTGGATATTTTGTGGAAGATGCTGTTGCGGGTGAGACTTTAGATGATTTTACAAGGTAAAAATGTGTTTGAAATTTCTAGGGTTGTGCATCGCATCTCCAAGCTTTGTTGGCTGCTATCATAAGTTAACTGCAGAAGCAAGTGATCAAGTGAGTGCGGGTGGGAAGACTGTTCTTACTTCCTGGACCACTTCTAAACAACTTTTAAAGTATGATCCTAGACATTCTAAGATGTCGAGGAATGAAAGTGGGACCTTATGGCGCCCCAATATGTAGAAGAAACGCTGCAAAATCAAATATTGGATCTGACTTCAGGGAAAACAAGCTTATCACAGATGCAAAGAGTAGAAGCTATCTTGATTCATGGAGGATCAATGAGACTTAATGGGCGGAGTCAGCAACAAGGTTAGTTTTTTTTTTCCACCAAGTGTCACTTTTATTATCAACTGGCATGTGATAGTTGTAGGGGCATCTTAATGTGTACATAGTTGTACACCTGTCGATTGTTAATGTCTACATAATGGTACACCTGTTAATTATTTTCGTTTACATAGTTGTACACATGTTTTGATTCAAATAAACTTTTTTCATTAAAAGTTGGATTTGAAAATCTTTTCTTGTACTTAACTTAATCAAAACTTCTTTAGGTGAGCATGTTCGGTTTCTTAATGTCGTTATTGCTTAATGATTATTTTTAACCAGAGAAGATTTCAAATGTATGGTGAGCTTAGTTGTACACATGTACGGTGTTTGTTCAAGGTTCCATTTGATTGATTTGTGTATGTGCAATCTCACGTGAATTATGATGACAACCATTTTTTATCAGTTTGAATGGTCAATTATAAGGAAAATACCATTTCTTTTGTCAGCTGAATGGACCATATGGCTTTGTTAGTGTTAACACTGAAAACTATATTCATGAATAAGAACTTTATAATAAGAATTCAGTTCAGTTAGAATTGTGTGGCACTGAATTTGTTTCATCTTCATCCTATCTAGGTGTATTTTGTCCTCCCCTGATATGCTCCTTACACATGCCCATGCTCCTTATACATTCCTAGGGAATGGATTATTCCCCCTGCACCTAGAGGGTTGCCCCGATTACAGTCACTTTTGATCATAATTTGTGAATTGACTATTTATCATAATTTCAATAATATATATGATATGTTATGTGTGTATGGATGTTGGATTGGTTGCATTTTGTAGGTGTGTACATAGTTGTACACCATTGTAATATATGGTCTGTTTTGTGGGTATGAATGTTAGATTTTTGTGGGTATATACATAATTGTACAACATTGTGCTCTCTCAAAAATATAAAATAACTTATTCTTGATAAAACCCTAAGTTGTTGTTTTTCGATATCATGAGATGATTTTAATAGCATGCTTGCTATGTGTTTAGGTAATTTCGTGGGAGCTTAAGAAAGTGGAAAAGGACAATGAACAGGTTGCAATGTGTTTAGGTTTTATAGCGTGCTTGTTAGTGGTGCATAGGTGGACGATTTAAGTTGTATGTTGTGTACAAACTGGTGCACCTTGTCTTTTCTTTGGATTTTCTGGATTTTTGTAGAAGTGTACATGTTTATACACCAGTATTAACTAAGATTTTTAAAAAATGGATATTATATAGTCATATAGGTACACTTTTTGTAGATCTCGGAAAGAGCTTTCCGAATATATAGAGTTTGCGAATTTCGGACAAACAGTTCCAAAGATAAATTGTTTTACAATTATTTTTATATTATTTAAAATTGCTGACATCATCATGAGTCATTTTGGACTAAATTGTAAATATTTGGACCAAATTGTAAATCAAGAAGGCTATATATGTATTTTCTATATTTTAAATAACTTTTGGACTAAACTGTACCTAGTTAACTCGGGTTGGACTAATCCGTACTTTTTGACGCGTTTTTGGACTAAACCGTTTCCCCCCCATTATATACACATTAACAATCAACAGGTGTACAACTCTGTACACATGAACAATCCACATGTGTATAAGTATGTGACCTAGGTTACTCTCACCAATATGGCAACAACAAAATAATATGAGCAAGAACACTGTCAGGAATCTCCATAACCAACTTTGTCATTTTTTCACATGTGCACTACTTCGTACACCCTAGTTACGATAACAAAGAAGAAGAAAATAAGCTCATCTAAATCAATAATTTTCCATGTCGTTCGTCGCACATATTGAGTATGCCTGCAGCTTTCTCTTTACCAATCCCTGGCAGCAAAAATTGTCACCCAGATTAAAAGCTTCAACATCACACTTGGAAACAAAATCATGTAAGGATTATTCAAATTCTTAAAAAAGTAGAAAGAACATCGACTGTTATAGCGTATGGTTTCAATTCTAAATTATTATGCAAATAAATTGGGATTAAAACAAGATAAAAAAAAAAGTGAAGCACGAGCATACCAATAAATCCACAGAATTGTGGATCTTGTAAATGGGGAATTCACGACAATGAATTCAACATGAATCAAATAACTTCCCAGATTACGTCCCTCTTCCAGCTATTGGAGATAAAATAAAGAATGATATCTGATACTAATAAGTTAACTGAAATGCAGATAAACATATGTGGATAACTATGTACACCTAAATAATCAACATATGTGGAAAACTATGTAAACCTAAATAACATAACATGTGTGTACAACTATGTACACATTAATGCTTTCTCTAATTTCTTAGACTTCAAAATGAATAACATGTGTACAACTATGTACACCTAAATAATAAACATGTGTACAAATATGTACACATCAATAATTCAAAACAAAATGTGCACAAACTAGTAAAGAAATATTTAAAGTATTTGTAGATTGTAGAGATAATACCAAATAGTAGAACTAAGTGAATGTGGAAAAGTGTTAAATAATACCAAACTGTACTTAACTCATAACAAAAGTTATCTAATTCAAAATTCTTGACTAAAAACTTTAATGAGGACTGGAGCTTAATAACAACACTACATTTTCTAATTCAAAATTCTTGACTAAAAACTTTAATATAATTTTGTCCTATCACCAAGGATGTGTTACTGTTGTTAGCACAGTTCAAAGTTTAGAATCTTGGTGCACTACTACTAGCGTTCTTGTCATTTTCGATGGTTTAAACAACAAGTAACCTCCCGCAGAAGTTTTATAAGCGAGTTTCACTGACTGCCACATCAGGCACAATGATATACTATGAAATCTCCATGGCTACAAATAAAACTGCAGAAAGGGATGTTTTCTCATGCTTGTAAATCCATATGCAGATGCAGTTCTTACCATCTATTAGCCAATTAGTCACACAACATTTTCAATTAAAGAGAATCCGTCTCCTTATTTTGCCGTTTACAAACAGGTATAGAGTTCAATACTTTTGTATCGCCTACTTAGGAAGTAAAACTGACCCATGGATGGAATAACCTTTATAAAATGTCAAAAAAAAAAAAAAAAAAAAAACTGGTGAATCGCAATATTCAGGCTTCTTGCAGAAAACCATGCCTTCATGTCGTCTATGACGCTTTCCTTTAGTACCTGCATACTGGAAGGTAGTATGCACGACGTATGGTTCCGGTCTCAGCTGCTGGTATATGGCCTGTAATTGTACTTACGGAGTTAGTAAAGAAAGACTACATATGAAGGCGGGCACTACTAAAATTGTACACGTTGGAAGTTCAAGGATTTATACTCTTCATTTGATCAACATATAATACTACGTAAGTACAATTACATGTTGATCAAATGAAGAGTATAAAGAAGCAAGCAGCTCTATTTGCATCAGAACACAATGCAACTTCTCGACTTGTTGCTCAAGTGCGGGCGGGTGGGGAAGCTCCAGGTCTACCCGCCCGAAAGATCATCAACTCACAGTTACTGGATTCTAAATACTGAGGCAAATTGATACCAAAGTCTTCTTTTCCTGTTGGATTCTAAGTCAAGTCCCATTCGCTGCACATACACCCCTTTACACAACCATCGAACCATGGCTAATAGCCGCACAAGATATTAATTTTTGTACCACTATAATCAGCATGTGTACAACTACGTACACATTAATAATCATCATGTGTACAAGTCAAAAATAAACTTAAAACAAGTAATTACAGAACATACTAGTGTAACAATATGTACACCTCTTTAGAAACCTAATAACAAATTTTAGCATACACGCCCACAAGACAAATTAGGTATTAACAATCAACAGGTGTACAATTATGTACACATTGACGACCAACGAGTGTACACCTATGTGCACATTAACGATAGGTGTATAATTATGTACACATCAAGAATGAACAGGTGTACAACTATATATATACTAACAACTCGATAAAAAAAGGTTATTGCTGAAATTCAACTGCTATATAATTTTAGAAAATGAAAAAACAGAGAAAATGGAAACAATTATGCAGGATTTAGTTCCAAAGCTTTGTTGCACTCTTAATAGTATCCACATATCTACCATGAGAAGATCAAATAATATAACAAATTATGACTAGATGAAGCATCCACTCCGATACATGAAAAGAAAATAGTGGTCGAAATTACACACATATTTCAAAACAGATAGTGTAACAGGACTTCAAAGAAGGCAAAAGAGACATATTTGGTCATTTGGCACGTTGCTTAATTTGAATCATAAACATCATGTTATGTACTCGTACCAAGTTAAAGAAGCAAGCAGCTCTATTTGCATGACATATAGAGCGGATCTCAATGGATGTAGGCATATCAGCAACAACCTGTAAAGCAAGCTCATACTGTAACAAGGCATCTTCATACTGACCAGACCCAGAAAGCTTATCTCCTTCAGTTTTCACATGATTGGCCTCAGTTAAAGCTTTCTGCATTAGGAAGAAACAAAAGTCAAGATAATGAACATTAAATTCGAGTAGTACCCACCACCCACTAACATTTGGTTCGGTGTTCAAGCGAAAAAACATCAAGCATTGTTGGCTATTTGGCTTATTTCCACAGCAATAGCAAACTCAAAGTTGTTGCAGGGAATTTTAAACTGAAGGACAAAAAATAGAAACAATAATTGAATAAAGACTGATATTGAAATTCGCAGTGTATTAGCACTGCACACTTCTAAGTTTTGCACATTGCAAATCTTATACATGACCCTTAAAAAATTTAAGGAATTTTCCGTAAATTTTAGGTCAAAATGAAATAACGACGAGATAATTACAAATCTCAACTCCGATCGTAAATTAGATAAGAAAATTAGGGTAGATCGAAGATCTTAGGTTTTTGAAACCTTAGAGTTGATGGAAATCAAGATTAAAGTAAAGAAGAAACAATCTAGAATTACCAATTACCTGAGATCTGGTATGTGTTCGTGGATAGATTGAATAATCTAACTAAGATCTCATAGACCAAATTGTTGAAACGCTTCTGATAATCGAGCTGAAACGAGATGATTAACTAAAACCTAAATCGTTTTCCGCTGCAGAGCTTTGTCGTCAAACCCAAACTGACAGTGAAAAATGAAACACAAACGTACTTCTGGTTTTCATATGAGGGTTAATTTCATCATCAAAAAAATTAGCTTTGGATTAAATCGTTTAGAAATGGACTGACTCGTTTAAGATCGGGTAAATTTGGACTAGAGAGTACCAGGCTTGAGAGGGGTGGACTAAAAAGTCTAAAGCCCCAACAATTATGGGATTAAACGTTAATTTCTACTAAATAAATTAATGTCATGAGCAATCCCCATGTTTCAGGGGAACGATGTTTTGGGGACTACCCCAAAACAGTGGGGGACTATTTTGTGATAGAAATGTCTACCCTATTTTTATAAGGGGTGTCCTAAAGTGTGGAAATGACTAACCTACCCTTAACCTAATTTAATTTAAAACAAACCTAATAACCACCTATATATATATAACCACCACCTCCTCCCACCACCGCCGCCCACCACCACCGCCTAGCACCTACCACCTCCAACTACTACCACCACCAACCACCACAACCTCTATGTATATAGCTTAATTTAAATTATTAACGAAGATATTCTCACAAACCCATTACTTGTCATTCGTTTTTGGTTGAAGAAATGAGAAGTAATCATCAAAATGAGTTGAAAATGAAAGTTGCAGAGAGAAGTTCGGCTAGGAATTATGTGAAACAGTTTGTCGAACTAGCCGAACTCAGCTTTAATGGAGTTTTTTCTTTCAGAAAAAAGTTCGGTTACCTCGCAAAAAAAATAAATCCCAGTCGAACTTTTAGTTCGGTTACGTCGCAACTTTTTTTCGTTTTTTTCCTAACCGAATTTTTAGTTCAGTTTTGTCTCAATTTTTTTCTACTAACCGAACTTTTTTCTGAAAACCAATATATTGAGTTCGGTTACGTCGAGAGAGAAAATTCCCAGCCGAACTTTTAGTTCGGTTACGTCGCAACTTTCTTTTTCCTAGCCGAACTTTTCTCTGAAAGCAAAAACTCCATTAAAGCTGAGTTCGGCTACCTGTGTCTTCAGAACCATTAGCCGAACTACACTTGCAGATGAGTTCGGCTACCTGTTCTTCAGATGTCGTAGCCGAACTTCATTTCCATGGTCGAAATCAGTTTATAAATTTATCATTTTTTTGAAAGTTTTTGTCAATTCAAGCAACATTAACTAAATTTGAAGTATACCTCAGTACCCAAAACCCTCATTTCGAAATCAACCATCTTAAAAACCGAACTACAAGTTTGGTGTTGACAGATCAAAGTTCGGTTACCACATAGAAACTGCGAAGTAACCGAACTATATTTTATCAAAGTTCGGTTACCTATATAAATTTATCGACTAAACCGAACTCAAATTTTTCAAATAAATAAGGAGTTCGGTTACGTTTTTTTTTTGCGAGATTACCGAACTACATAGTTCGGTTACCTAAAAAATCCTAATTGGCCGAACTGTTCTTCATATTGAAAGTTCGGTTACCAAAATCTAGGGTTTTCAAAATTTCTCCTAGCCGAAATCTCTACTGTAACGACCATTTTCAATGGTTTTTGATGATTTCTAATCGATTTCTTCAACAAAAAACGATTCAAAGGAATGGGTATGAAGGAAATTACCTGCGGATTTTCATTTTAATCGAATCGGACGTCTTGGTTGATGTTGGAGAAGAAGAAGAAGAAGGAGGAGGAAATTAACTAATTTAATTACCAAGGGTAAATTTGGTATTAAATTTTTTTTTGGATAAGGGGTAACCCAAAACTACTTCAAATGTCCTACCAAAAATGAAGGAGTAGTCCCCCACATATTTTGAGTAGTCCCCAAAACATCATTCTTTCAGGGACTATTAGGATAATATCAGGCCCAAAGGAATTTTGGTGATAGTCCATGGATGTTGGCCCGTGCTGTATCCAGTCTTCAGATTAGTGAAACACAGCAATGAGTTAAATGAACCAAACCGAAGGATTACACATTTTGTCATTTGGACTCTACTACATTCATGAGATAAATTTAATAGAATCCTTATTATATTCTCCCTAATTACATTTGCTAAAAAATTACCCTTGGAGCTGTTTACCGTTACAATCTCGATCGTCTCCTGAGCTTAGAGTTTGTGATTAATTACACAGTACAAATTAATCATGTTATCAAATGTCCATCAGGTGAGCAGGTGGTGTATCCATTTCTCTACAACAGAAGGTGAGCCATACCAGGGATTCTGTGTGTCGTCTGAACCAACTGGTGAGTGATAAACTCCGTCCAAGGTAATGTTCATGGCACCTTCAAGATGGGCAGATACTTCAGGCACCACCCCATCACCCCAAACATCTGCTTTGCCACACACCTGCATGCTTATGGACACCGCATTGTTATTTCATCCAAACCATGAGCATGCAATAATAGAATTATTTCGTACATCCCGTGTGGAAACAGGATACAGAAGGTTGTAAGCTGTACTCAGAACAGAAATGATATATGGCAATGATCAGAATAGAAATGCAAAACTATACGAAGAAACATAAACTTGGAACTCTCCTTGTAAATATACCAGAGGTCTGAGTCCAGTTGTGATTTTTCTGGTTGGTTGCATTTTGTATCAACATTGTTGTTGAAATTACTGGTAAATGCTTATATTTATTAGCATGGCGTGTCAGACTAGTGAGACTCACACAAGCCAGTCTCAGACTCTAGATTAAAAACTAATGCCACCCAACTTAATAGCATAGGAGAACAAACTGGCCTGCATGCCTAATTTCTGGTCACGGCTGCATGAAAACCCACCAGATCATTACCAACACTGTCAATTAGCACTCTCAGGTGCATGTAAATCATCTACACCTTTGTACAAGTGAATGATGAATCCAATGGTTGTAAACCATGGACAATTCTAGATGCTATAATCTCAAGTGAAAACTATAACAGCTCGTCATTTCTTATGCTAAACCAATGGTTGTAAACCATAATGTGAAACAACACCACAGACAGGTGCTTGCCTGGGCATGCGACAAGACGTGTCAAACATCGTTTTACGATTATCAGTAATGTGTTGGTATAAGTCAGTTAGTTGTGACACAGTTGTATTCTTTTTACTTCCACGAGTAAAACGGTGCCATTTGAACAAAGAAGTTAAATATCATATATTGAAATACGAGCTCATGGTAGAACGAAAATAAGTAAAGAAACAAATAACTTTTGGATGATCACCTGTTTGTACCCTTGACCGACAATGCGGGAACGAGTGGTGGTTTCGGTAGCAATTAATGTTGATGTAGTCTTATTCGAAAGGGTCACTTCCTCAGATTCCTCCGACATGGACTGCTGTAAATCACTTCCAGTCGGAATTTCTATCGAGTTACTAGAGTCCCCATTTGAGTTGACAAAGAAGCGAGCACCTTGAATATACCTGTTGCATTGAGACCTCAGTCATCAATTAGAATGCAAAGAGAAACCAACCACAAGCCACAACAACCCTGGTCGTTACTTTGGTTTTTCTTTTGTTCTTTTGAAGCTTCATGCGATGTGTTGGACAAACGAAAACAAGCTACAAAAAGCGGAAAGTCAAGTCATGTAAAGAAGATCCAAGCACCAAGCAACAACTTGTGGGGGTGGATGCAGATTAGATTTAGCAACTCATAATTACAAAGACAAGAAAAACTGTAGTCTGGTATGTAATTAAACATAATGTATTATGCAATTCTATAAGAAATGAGATGGATAAATTAATGTGCTTGAACCAGCACGGTGTTGTGACGGTGATGAAACAAAAGGGAATAAAAAGTAAGTGCGCTGACCATGCATGTCACAAGAACAATGGACGCTGTTAAGCCCAGACTTCAATATATTTATCTGTGGCCATTACTACTCACTCACTCAAAGTAGTTGAGCTAAGCAACAAAGCCAAATCAAACTGACAATTGTGGAAGTGATGTAGAATAAAAGCAACATTAATGCTAAAGATTAAAGACCCATCTGCTGACAACATAGGCAGTTATGAATTTCATTAGAGCGAGATTTTACTTTTTAACTTTACCTCCCTGCAACACATACATATCTCAACTCCGGATTATAAACAGCTGGTGCGCAATGTCTTTCAACATGATCTAAGAGGCCTCTAGTTTGATCAATTACTCCAGGTGAATCCTTTGGAGGCGGACTGAAAGCAAATTGTAACTGTCGTCAAGTCTTTGAAAAGTAGACAGGACCTCGTGAACCAAATTCTTAAATTGGTTACGAAGTTCAAATTGTAATTCGAAAGAAACTGCAGACAAGAAAGTAAAATTTTCATTTCTCAAGTAAATGAATCACATTTACAAATGCAATTGGATTATTATTTGATAATACCGTTACCAGGAATTGGAGCCAATATGTTGAACCAAACATGCAACACGAGAATTATATTTACCCGTAGATAATGTAGAGCATAAACCAATGTAGCCGTAAAACAAAATGAAAGACATTTTAGATAAGGAAATGGATCATTGTAAACATTTCGATAAGAAGTATCAACATGTCTAAGAGTTATACAGCTGTGGGCAATCCTGAAATAATTTATGCATAATACTACTAAGAAATCAGTACAAAGGAAGTTAAGGGCCATACGAGAGAGGAGATCCAAGAGTCAACAGTAAGGAAATACTGGAGGTTCCGTATTCTTCCATGTAGAGACGAGCAAGCCATCCTCCAGCAGAATGTCCAATTAATGACACACACCCACCACCTCCATCTACAATATGTGGAGTAACTCATAAGTGGCATTGGTTTCATTATATCATATCAAACAATAACATTACTAGTAATGAGTGTTCATTAAAGCCATAGCAATCGACATTTTTGAGCAATTAACAGCCTAATTACAGACTAATAAATTTTGAACATTACTGACCTGCTTCTTGAGCGAGCAGCATAGCCTGGCTTACAGCTTCATGAGTTCTCTCTAGATACCAATCCAGAACAGGGCGGGGGTGAAGAGTTCCACGCCAATAATTGGGATCGATAAGACCAGCAGCATTACGAAGCCAATCAAGTCGAGAGACTTTAGGTACTACGGAGGGAACTCCGTATACTTGTTTAAGTGTCACCTGTAACTTTTCATAATCACTTGAATTGTTTCCAAGTCCCTTCATTCCAGTTCAACATTTTGAGTAAGAAAAAAAAACAATAGAAGAGGAAGAACAAACTATGAGAAATGATCCTGAAGAAGAACTCAACTGGTAAGATGATGGCAGGACGATAGTTAAGGATTGTTGGTTGCTTTGATGATGATGAAGTTGAAAGTTTACTTGTTATCGATGGAACTACTGTTGCTGCTACTGCTGCCATCTATATTAAAATATACACAGAGAATCAATGGATCCCTCTCTCTGATGAACCGCACAAATGAACAAGGGGAAAACCGTCCCCTCACAGTCTTCTTATAAAATGGCTCCCTGCTTAGCTCCTGACACGTGGGATTCGCTTCCATATAAGGAGGCGGTTTTTACCGTGTTTATTTTATGCGGTCTGTATAAAACGGCCGTTTCAGATTGCAGAAGCATTACATATTTTATCCAAGGAAAGTATAGGATGACGATGAGAGAGAGACAGAGAGGATTACACGCGTGCCATTTGATGTTTGTGGTCGAGCCTACAGATGGGTGGATCTCGTTCCACCGGAGACATCAATGGTTCATGTTTTGCTCGTCAGTGTGGAATTAGCCGATCTTTTATTTATTTATTTTTCCTTTTTTTTTTTTTTTTTTTGCTAAGAAAACACCCTATCTACATTAGAAGAGAAATACAAGCATTTAACAAAGGTTCCCTCCTGACCAAATTGTCCAAAAAAAGAAGGATGAGAGACCCAAACATCATTTTTATTTACCATAAAAATAAATAAAAATAAACTATGCATCCTTGAATCATCGTTTCTTAAGTTTGATTTGATTAATCTTGTTATTTTCTTTGTTTTGTTCATATTTCTTTTCCTTTATGGCTTGTTATTTTTAATTTTAATCATTGCTTCTCATTCATTAGCACTCATCTTCCTTACTTCCCTTTTCTCCTGATTCTCTAATCCTATAATGTTCCTTTGTTTACATTAAGCTCTCTATCTTGGATTCATCTTTTGTAAACGGACTTTTCTTTAAACTGTTAATTTGTAAACTGATTCCTGATATGGGTTTTTGATTTTTCTGTAGGTCCCTCTGGTTGGTTAATGGATTTCTTCCTATATTGGATTTTTGTGTTCAGCACATCTTTGATCCTCAAGACAGTATTGTCATCACCGGCTATATTGCCTACTTCAGTTCCACCCTATAATGCTATATTGCATACTCATTATGTTTCATCTCTGAGCTTTTCTCAATATGAGAATTATCAATCTCTCCCGATTCAAATTTTTGAAGCCATTATCTACCATTCCTTTACTTGGATTAACACACCGATCCACAACCAAAAAATTCAAACTTCAATTTTTCCCCCTATCTCTCCCCGTAATTTGTGGTGTCACCAACTTTTCTCGGATCTCATGCAATAACAGAATAACAAAAAATATTCAATTAGTTTTCAAAAATATTCTGCTCTTGTTTTTAGGAAACAGATTATTTGTTATACTTCTTCTTTAGGAAATACCATAAATATAAAAAGTGATAACTCGGTTAGTCAATACGAACCAAAAAACTACCCAAACCCTTGCAGTAAGTTCTTCAGAAGAAAAATGGAGGAAAGCAACAACAACACTGCTGATAACAACTGTGTCAAAACCATCACTGCAAAGATGAAGAGTACATCCATCAAAGCTGGACGAGGAGCTATCGGTTCTGCAAAGAATCTAAACGAAGCCGCAACCTCTTGGTCCAACAGTCTCATTGGAAAGTTAATCACAAAAAATGATAAGATTGAAACTGGTGATATAAAGGAAGAGTTGAATACTCTCTGGAAAAACTACAAGAAGAGAGAAACAATGATTATGGGAAACTTATTTGTGTTCAAGTTCAACTCTGATAAGGATAAGAATGATGTCCTAAAAAAGTCACCATGGAATGTCCAAAGATGTTTACTTGCTCTACAAGACTATACAACTGATGTAGCGTACACAAATTATGTGTTCAGAAAACAGGCGTGGAGTGTGCAATTCAAGGGTCTGCTACTTGAGCATCATCATGTTGCGGTAGTTAATGAGGCTATTGAAGATTTAGGGGAAAAAAATTCAACTGATCCAACAAACTGCAGACCAAGATCAGGCAACATGATTACTGTGAGAATTGAGATCGATTTAACGGAGCCATTAAAGAGAGGAGAATGGTGGAATTCAAATCATGGTGAACCAGTCTGGATTAGGTACCATTGGTTGAAACAGCCCCATAGTCTGTGTGATAAGTGCCATATCATTGATCATGATGATAATATATGTGAAGAAGTAGCTGAACTACTAAAAAAAAAGCTATGACTGTTGAAGAATATGAAGAGCATTGCAAAAGCAAGGAAAAATCTGGAAAAGAAGTGGAAAGCGAGCAAGTGAGCATTGAACCAGAAAGTGTAAACATGACTGAAGCTGAAGAGGAGAGAACTGCAAAAAGAGCTAGAAACAAAACTATGCAAGATAATGGATCAAATCCATATATTCAAGGACCTATTATAGCTACGCATGGTGGGGTTATGAACGATATAACTATAAACTCAAATGTTGAAACTATGGTTGGGGTGGAAACTGGAGGAAATGAAAAGATTGATGCTGACGCAAAGAAAAATCATGTGCTTAACCTGGAGGACCATGCAATTGAGGTAAAAAAAAAATAAAAAATTCTATCGACTTTTATCTGCTCATATCCTGTCTTTTATAAAACTTGTCTTGATAAGCTTTTCCTGAGTTTCTGTACGCATCACTTTATAACTTGTGTACCTATAAGTTATTTTCATTGCTGGTTTACTGTTAACTGGACTTTAAATATGAGGATTATTGCTTGGAACTGTCAAGGGTTTATCAATAAGAAAACTAAAGACCATCTTAAAGATCGTATTGCAAGATATGACCCGGATATAGTATTTATCTCAGAAGCAAAAATAGGTGAAGATAAAATGCAAAAACAAGTTAGGCCATATAAATTTCCAAATCATAAGTTAATTTCCTCAAGAGGATTAGCTGGTGGTCTTATTCTATTATGGAAGGATGGATTTCACTTTAATATTGTCAATTGGGATTCTTGGATTATTAACTGTACTGTGCATGATGATCCTTCTAAGCCAGAATGGATTCTTACATGTATGTATGGATCTTCTTATCCTAACAACAAAGAAAGGCAGTGGTCATACATAAAAGATTTAAGTACTTCTATACGGCAGCCTTGGGTAGTAATTGGATATTTGAACTTGGTTTTTCATAATGAGGATAGAAGTTCTTCTAATAATATTGGCAGGGTTTCTAATAATACTTCTCATTTGTTCTCTTCGTCTTCAAGGGATTCCCCTTATATTCAACTAATTCATGAGGCTGGTTTGGATGATATGAGTTATACTGGCAGGTCTTTTACATGGTCTTCTAATGTGCATGGTACTGGAATTCGTAGATCTAGACTTGACAGAGCACTTACTAATGCAGATTGGGTTATTCACTTTCCCAATGCAAAGCTTATTCATCTGCCTCAGCTTGGATCGGATCATTGTCCCATCATGCTCGACTCCTCTTATAATGATGGACAAAAGAAAAGAAATTGGAAATATTTCCAATGCTATGAAAGAGATGATTCTCTAAAAACTGAAGTGCAAGCTGCTTGGAATCATCATATAAATGGTTCGGATGCTTATAAGTTATCTAAACGACTTATTATTGCAAGAAGATATATATCCAAGTGGAATAGAGAAAAGTTTGGAGATATTCAAAGCAACATTTTCTTACTTCATCAACATATGGAGGCAGTTCAAGAAGGCAGTCAAGATAGTAATACAACAATTCAGGTTCAACAATTGGAAACTCAAATTGAATATTGGCATCAAGTACAAAGTGAGTTTTGGGGGCAAAAAGCAAGAGATGAATATTATTTAGAGATGGATAGGAATACAAAACACCACCATGCAATGGCAAACAAAAGAAGGTCAAGAAATAATATTGTGGCACTGAAGGATGGAAATGGACATTGGTGCACATCAAGAAGTGATCTAGAGAATTTACTTACTGAACATTATGGGGCTCTGCATACAACCAGCACACTAGTAAGAAAAGATCAAATATTACAATGTATCCCAACTACTATCATTGCAGCAGACAACATGAAGTTGATGCGCATGCCAGATAATGTGGAAATCTTCAGAGCTTTGAAGAGTATGAAGCCTTGGAAAGCACCTGGACCTGATGGTTTTCCTCCAGGCTTTTTCAAATCCCATTGGGATATTGTCGAGAAAGACGTTATTCACATGGTACATAAATTCTCCCGTACAGGTTACTTACTCAAGAGTTTAAATGCTACCAACGTCTCATTAATCCCGAAAACAAAAAACAAACATTTTCCATCCGACCTAAGACCCCATTGCTTTATGCAATACATCTTACAAAATAATTTCCAAGATTATGTCATTCAGAATGAAGAAATTAATGAGTAAGATAATCTCTCCACTTCAAGCAGCGTACGTACCAGGAAGACAGATCACAAATAATATTCAACTAGCTCAAGAGATCATGCATACAATGAAGGATAAGAAGATAGATGAAAAGTACTTAGCTCTAAAGCTGGATATGTCTAAAGCCTTTGATAGGCTTGAGTGGTCTTTCATCAAGGATGTAATGGTTCAAATGGGTTTTTGTCTTGAATGGTGTAACCTCATTATGCAGTGTATTACAACCACTAAAATTTCAATCTTGTTAAATGGAGCTCCCTGTGCTGCTTATCAACCATCAAGAGGGATACGTCAAGGAGATCCATTATCACCTTATTTATTCATTATTGCAATGGAGGCTTTTTCCAGACAATTATATCAGGCTGAACAACAATAGTGTATAGAAGGCATCAAAATAGCACCTACAGCTCCTTCCATCTCACATCTTTTTTTCACGGATGACTGTCTTTTATTCTTGAAGGCTGATTTCCACAATGTCAATAATGTGTTAAAGATTATCACAGATTTTGGTGCTGCATCAGGACATATGGTAAATTTCAATAGGTCCTGTGTTCATTTTAGTGCTCATATGCCTCAAAGATTTTGCAGATTATTAACAAGAAGATTGAAGGTCCCAAAAATGCAGGCAGATGAAAGATATTTGGGCATACCTCTCATCATTGGCAAAAACAAAAAAGAAAGCTTCTCACATATTCTGGACAGAGTTAACAACCGTCTTACTGCATGGGATGGCAAAACTATGTCACAAATTGGAAAATCTCTTATGGTCAAAAATGTTACCAACACAATACCTATTTACTCAATGAGCTTATTTCAAATCCCAATTGATATCCTCAATAAGATAGAAGCAGCTCAAAGAGACTTCTGGTGGGGTTTTGAAGATAAAAAAGGTACGTATGTTATATCCTGGAAAATTTTGGGACTGCATAAAAACTGTGGTGGTCAAGGTTTTAGGAATATGAAAATCTTGAATCAGCCACTGTTAGTACGTGCTGCTTGGAGAGTTTGCACAAACACATAAGCACAATGGGGGGAAGCTCTACAGGTTAAATATTTCCCTTGTACAAGTCTTCTTCATGCTAATATAAGAACGAATTGCTCATGGGCTTGGAATGGAATTCAAAAGCAGATTAGTTTCATAAAGCAAAATAGTCAGTGGAGATTAGGGAAGGGAGCTAAGATAAAAATCTGGTTGGATATATGGGTGATAGGGTTTGATCATCCTCCAATACCAAGAGAGGAAATTGTAGACAGCGAGTCTTATATTTGGGTTCAAGAGATAATACTTCATGATAGAAGGCAATGGAATTCTGATATGGTGAGACACTTATTTGATGCACCAACAGCTGATAAAATATTAGGTATGAGAATACCAAACACTGCTGAAGATAAGTTAGTTTGGAAGCTGACTAAAAATGGGAATTTCACTCTTATGTCAGCTTACAATAAGTTGCATGAACAAAGTTTGGGTGCTATGCAAGTTTCTCTTACAGTGCCAGGCACTAATATCAGATGGAAGGAATTCTGGAGTATTAATATATGGCCAAGGATATAACATTTTTTATGGAAGTGCTTACTCGATATTTTGCCTATAAAGGAGAGGCTGTCAAGGAACTGCCAGTATATCAACAGATAATGCCCTCTTTGCAATCAACATGATGAAACTATGATGCATGTTTTACTCACTTGTCATTTCTCAAGAGCAGTCTGGATGCTCATCCCAGGGGGGTCGTCTGTCTTAGCTGGAATTTACAATAATATAGGGGCCATGGTGGTGTCTTGGACCATATGGAACACAAGATGCGATATTAACTTTCAGAATCTGAAGATTGAACCACAATTAGTAGCAAAAAGTCTTTGAGCTTTTCGCTGTACTTGGAAATTCTCTATAGCAGACAATCTAATCACAATACTTTAGTTGCAGAACCTTTGCCTATGGGGAAACATTGGAAACCACCTGCAGCTTCCTTTATTAAAGTTAATTGTGATGCTTCATATGACCCAAATACAAGACTAACTGGCATTGCTCTGATCTTACGTGATTTTACAAGAACCTGGAGAGGAAGCTTCTCCAAATACTATGCAGGAATAAGGAGCTCAGATCAAGCAGAATGTTTAGCTTTTTATGAGGCAGTTACATGGAGCATGGAATTGCAGTTTACACACATCATAGTAGAGACAGACCTGCAAGGTATTGAAGGCTTTATAAACAAGGATGCTCAAGGGATTTCCTGGGAAAGTGAAACTATTATGCTAGATGCTATGGATAAGCTTTGTTCTTTTAATAGATGGGAATGTCTTTTTGTTCCTAGGAAATGTAATAAACCTGCTGATGTTCTTGCAAAACATAGCAGAAACTTTAGAGTCAACAGGGTTTGGTTAGATAGTCCCCTTGATTTCATTGAGTCTCAGTTATTGTTAGACAATTCTTTCCATTCAAGTTAATAAAATCCTTATTTTTGCATCAAAAAAAAAGATACCCAAACATCTTTAATACAATACTTCCTAGCTCGACATGCAAGTCGATCTGCTAGTTTGTTTTTAGAACGATTAATATAAACAACCTTATAGCTATTACTAGTTAAGAGCAAAGATCTGCAGTTCACCAAAACATCCTTGCATCTCTACTCGACACTAACGCTGCCTCCATTGACAAAATCTACAACTTGAAGGCAGTCACTGATGAAAACGACTTTGGATAGTTTGATCTCCAATGCCCAGGAGATAGCCAAAAAAAGAGCAGTAGCCACAGCACCAACTACTTCTGAAACTAGTCCAAAGTCCGATCGCGATTGAATTATTGTTCCTGCATTATTACACAGAATCATACCAACACCCATGTTATAATTCTTGAAAGAACCATCAACAAAAAGACAATGTGCACAAGATCAATAGGAATTTTAACTTGCATAATATTCTTCTGAATCTTCAAAGGAGGAGCCATATATGTGTTTATCATTCTTTTTGAATCGAGAATGATTTTATCCATATTAATAGAGACTCCACTGAAAAACAAATCACATCTACACTTCCAAATGCACCACATAACAATTGCACCTATACTTGGCCAGTTAACAGCAAAAGGGGATTGACCTAATCTATCATCAAACCATTCCAGAAAGAAATCATCTACACTATCAAGATCAAATTTAATTAAATGTTGCAGCGACAAACCAAACCAAACATGAGCAGCCACAGGACATTGAAAGAACAAGTGTGTAATTTTTTCAATATCATTCTTGCAAAGAGGACAAGAATCATCCACAACGGGATTATAAAGCTGAAGTAAAGTATTGATTGGTAGCATCTGCGCAAAGATCTTCCACATGAAAAACTTAATTTTAGGCAAACAATTCAAAGACCAAACTTTTTTCCAAAACAAAGCATCTTCCCCAATAATGAATTCATTCCTATACACTCTATAAGCATATTTAATAGTATAAGAACCATCCTTAGTATGAGCCCACTTTATTTGATCTTTACAATGAAGATTAACCTTAATAGTTTTTATTCTAATAACATCCTCGGGAGTAAACAATAAATTTAACAGAACCATATTCCAAGAACCTGTATTCATATGAATAAGCTCATTAACAAAATCATAATCTCTATAATTAGGAACTATCGAAGAAGGAGGAGAAGAAAGACCAGGCAACCAAACAGATTCCCATATTCTTGTAGAATTACCATCATTTATCTTATAAACTATATTAGATCTTAAGAAAACCAGACTATTAACAATACCCTTCCGAATCCAAGAAGCAGTATCAGCTGCTTTATCAATTTCCAACATATTTTGATTAATGAAATACTTGTCTTTTAAAAACTTAGAAATCAAAAGCTCTGGATTTTGAATGATTCTCCAACCAAGCTTAGCTATAAAAACTCTATTAGTAGCATAAGTATTTCTAATACCAAGCCCACCACATCTTTTATCCTTACCAATATCCCCCTAAGAGCGAAAATATGCAGCATGCCTAGGGTCTTTCTTAGACCACCAGAAAGTTCTCTGAATTGCATTTATTTTAGAAGTAATCTTCTTAGGTAAGGGGAAACAGGACATATGATAGACTGCAAGACTAGATAACACATGCTTTGTAATCACAGTTCTTCCAGCTCCATTAAGACTAGATTTTTTTGAATTTCCTAATCTGGAATAAAAAATTTCTATCAAAAAATGAAAAGATTTTGTTTTATCTCTATTAACAAAAAGAGGACCTCCTAAATACTTCTCGGAGGTACTCATAAATTTCATCCTTAGGGATTTAGAAGAAGTTTTTTATGTTTATGATGCATTTTCGAACTAGAGAAAAAGCCTGATTTTTCATAATTAGAAGCCTTTGCAAAAACATTTATAATCTTCATCAAATTCATAGCATACAACAAACAAGCTTTTGAAAAAAGCATGAAATCATCGGAAAAAAATAAATGTGAAATAGATGGGCTGTCTTTTCTTAATCTGAAACCTTGAATCAAATTATCTTCTTCCCCTTTCAAGAGACGTTGAGATAAGACTTCCATACAAATTATAAAAATGTAAGGTGATAGACAGTCACCTTGCCTAATACCCCTAGAAGGAAAAAACATTTCACCTGGCGATCCATTCACCAAAACAGAATAAGACACAATACTAATACATTGATATATAATCTGACACCAATCATCTAAGAACCCCAGTTTTTTAAAATTAGAGAGAATGAAAGACCATTCCAGCCTATCAAAAGCTTTGGAAAGTTCAAGTTTAATAGCCATAAAACCATTTTTTGCAGTTTTCTTTTTTCTTTTAAAAGAGTGCAAGATTTCATGACTAATAATAATATTATCATGAATTTGTCTATTTGCAATAAAGGCCAATTGAAAAGGAGAGATAATGGAATCTAACAAAGGTTTGAGACGATTGGTTAAAATTTTAGAGATAATTTTGTAGACAGTGTTAAATAAACTTATATGCCTAAAATCATGCGGAGAAGAAGGATTATTTACCTTAGGAATTAAAGCTATGAAAGAATGATTAAGCTGCTTCAGAAGAAACTTGGATCGAAAAAAGTTTTGTACATGCTCAATGACTTCCTTTGAAATTTCCTGCCAATTGTCCCTAAAGAATCCAGCAGGAAATCCATCAGGACCTGGCGATTTCCATGGAGCCATATCATTAACCGTAGCATGTATTTCTTCAATAATTGGAACAGCCACCAAGAGAGAATTCATTTCATCCGTAATTATAGGTTTAACATTTTTTAGAGCTTATTCAGTATCATTGTTATTGGGATTTGAAGTAGTATAAATGCTCTTGAAATGATTTGAAAGAAGAGAGACCACCTTCTCTCTATTTTCCAACCAGTTTCCTTGTTCATCTTTAATAATATGAATTGTGTTGTACATATTTCTAAGCTTGACAAAATTATGAAAGAATTGAGTATTCTTATCATAATGAGTAAAGTAATCAATCCTATATTTTTGTTTATAAAAAGAATTTTCAATTTCATACCAATAATCTAATTGTTTTGAGTAATTCAAGATGTAGCCTCCAATATCAGGAGAGTAAGGCAACATTTGCAATTTCTCAATCTCAACATTTAGTTTACTTATAGTATTTTTAACATGACCAAAAGATTCCTTGTTCCATTTACTAAGATCAGTTTTGAGATTTTTAAGCTTTCCTGCCACAATAAAACTAGGAGACCCACTGACTCTCTTATCCCAGGAATTTTTAAGAACTTCTTTGAACTCTGGACTTAACTGCCAACACTTGAAAATTTTATAAGGAATGTACATATTTTGTTCTTGATGAAAACACTTGAGCAGAATTGGATAGTGATCCGAAAACACTCTTGCTAGATTAGTAATACGAGTTTGAGGAAGAGCATAAACCCAATCATCATTTATAAAACCTCTATCAAGCTTCTCAAATATCAGGTTGGAAGGATTTTTAAATATCCTATTACACCAAGTAAAGGGATTACCATAAGCAAAAACTTCATTCAGTCTCAACTCTACTAATTTATTTCTGATAAAATCAGGGGCCAAAGAAGAATCTGGATTACCATCCTGCTTATCAGAGCTATGAAGAATAAAATTAAAATCCCCTAACAATAGCCAAGGTCTAGTTTCATCTTCATTCATATGACTCAAGAAGTTCCATTGATTTTTCATTCCATTAATGTTTAAAGATCCATAAACAAAAAGAAACCATACAGTTCCTAATAGTAGGTGTAATGTCACATAATATATGAATCATATTCAGAGAACTACTTATTGCTTCTATATTAGACTTAGCAAAATATCCTAAAGTTAATCCACCAGATTTTCCAATTGCAGGCACAACAAACCAAGTATCAAAAGGTAGATGGTGACTTAATTTTTTAACAGTATCATTATCTACCATAGTTTCCATAAGACAAACAACATGTGGCCTATGTTTTCTATACAGATTTAAAAGATGTAACCATTTTTTATTTGAACATCATCCATTCATATTCCAGCATATAAAATCCATGATTAAATAGATCAAAGTAGAAAAATCTGAAAAAACAAAGATAACCAATTTTTTTTTTTAAAGCAAATAAAAGATTATTGAAAAGATGTTGTACTTACAAGGTCATGAGCCGAAGAAGGCTCTGCATCCATAGAGTCCATAGTATCCACCATCATGAGACTAACCTCCCTTTCAAAGTCTTCATCAGTTACTAATGGTTCCGTAGGAAGAGTAGATATTGGAGTTGGTTCAAGAACAATTGCTTTACCTATGAAATCTTCAATAACTGGATTACTCATCATTGCATTGTCAGAGTACTGATTAAAAATAACATCTGAAGAATAATTCATCTCAGTAGCAGTATTAAAGTTCACCCCAGAGGAAGTAAAAACAGTCCGAGACACAGCTGTGCAAGATGCTGACCAAATTACACTAACAGCGACATTATTAGGGCTAGCATTTTCATTACTTCCTAGATTGAAGGATGATCCAACAGGAGGAGAGAATGAGGGAAAAGATGACATAGGAGTCCATCTAGGAGTAGGGATAAAAGATGTAGGTGCATTTAAAGAACTACTATCCATAAGAATAGATTCAAAAGTGGTTCTAGATATTTTGCCCTTTCTATCATGCAACAAGGAAGCAGGATCAAAAGAAAAACTCTCTTCAAATGAAGGCAAAACAGTACTAAAATATCCCACATGAAAAGGAGGTACCATAGAACTAGATAAACTTGAAGAGGAAGGTTCCTTAATGATTAAAAAAGAAATAGCAGGAACCACAGATGTAGAAACATGAACTCTAAAAGCAGATATAGGTAAAGAAGTATAACCTTTTCCTCTCAAACTACCAGTAGGATGAAGGCTAACAGAAAAAGCCGAAGGATGAGAGCTACCCTCATCACTAACAGCATTCTTAATGGAACCAGATCCTTCACCTTTCTCAAAAACAACACTTGACTTTGTAACAACAACATGAGTAGCTCTTGGGCATGATGCAGGTAATGCTCTAACTTGAATCCTCCTTTGAATTTCCTTGCACTTAACAGCATCATGATAAAGAAAAAAGCAATGAGTACAAGCATGAAATGGTAGCTTAGGATAAAAAGCATTCATATAATATGTCCTCCTAGCAGTGTTGTAAACTACTTTCTTTGTCATTGGTTTTTTTAATGGCACTATCACTTTTGCTTCATAAAAGTTACCCATTGGGGTATCCACTGCAACTGTTGTACCAATCTGCTCTAGAATCTCTGCAACTTTGCCACCATTAATTATAGTAGTTGGAATAGTGATCTGCACATGCATTAAAGTTGTATTCCATTCTAAGTCAAAGACAGACTCTAGCTCTCCTAATGGTTGGATGGCAAATAACTGACCAAAGAGTAAAGTTGGTCTTGCTGCAACTGCTAAATCAAGATCTTTTTTGTGCTTAAACATGATAATGAGGAGGTTAAGAAAGTTTTGTATCTGCATTCCTTGAATATAAGGCTTAGCTAACTTAAAATCAGCAGATTTGATAGTCCAAACCATATTTAGATGATGCTTTACTGAGGTTTTGTAATAGTTTCTATACTGATCAACTAGTAAACCAGCTAGCCTAAAAAGGAAATCTTCAACATCTTCATCCAGATCAAGAACCTTAACATGATCTTCAGCAACAACCATTTCAGAAAAAAAATTAACAGCTAACTTTAAAATCATGGATAACAGATAAAAGATGGATAAAGTAGGCAGATTACTTCTCAAGGTATATAAGTAAAGAAGAAGATGAAGAGAAATATCAAAGATATAAAAATCAGTGAAGGAGAGACAAGATATAACCATTCACTGAACATAACAAGTTAATACTTAACACCTAAGAAATATGAAGAGACTCTTGCTTAGGAACAAGATTAAATGCCAAGTGTAGTAAAGTTGTTGTTAAAATTCCACTAAAGATTATTAAAATTGTAATTAGAAATTCATCAGTTATTAAAAATTCCTTGTCAGCAGATCTTCTGTGAAGAAACCATAAGAGTATAGAAAATCCAAAACGTGATTGAGTGAATCAATGAATCTTTTACTAGCACACAAACTTTTACTAGCAATCAATCCATTCTAAAAAGTTGTTCCTCAAGAAAAACCGCTTGCCAAGTGCACAGAGCAGTTCATAGAGTCTATAGCAATAGGCAATCATGAAACAAAGTCTAGAAAGCAGAAATAACTTAAATATGTATCTTAAACCTTTCTTGAGGAAGATACAAATTTTCAGTAAAATATCCAATCCCTACCTAAGTAGGATCTCATGATGCTAAAAAGCAGTCCAAACCAGCCCATTCTTCATTGATTATACCTGACATTGTTGAGTCACTCTGACAAAATCCAAAATTATGAGATTCATTGTATATGAAATTAAAAATTAAACCCAGCAATAACACAAACCAAAAACTCCATATCTTCTTTCACAAACTAATCTCATGATGGTGAAATACCATGACCCTATGAATGCTACCTCCTTCAGCTCATGACCTAATATGTGAACAACAGAAAAGGGGAAAAAAACTTAAACAATTAGCAGACAAGAGTTATCCATTAAAGGAAATCAAAAATTATATATAGAAACAGAAACAGACAATTAAGATAAGAGCAAAACGATTTTAGAAACTACAAATTTCGAAACCTAATCAATTAATCAAATAAAACTTTGAAATCCATTAAAATTAGGGTTTTGAAAACAAACAGAAAGAAAAATCAGAATAGAAAGAAACAAAATAAAAATTAACAATCAAAGATAAAAGGATCATTTAGGAAATCATCAGAACTAAGAAGAATTGCTAAACAAAGAGTAAATTGATCGAAGAAGTTGAAAGAATATTCAGAGTTGACTAAGTCAACGTCGCTTGACAAATCGCCTTGACTTTCCTTGATTTTCTTATACCACCGAATTTTTTTCACTTATTATTATTATTATTTTTTATTTATTTTTATTTTTTATTTTTTTATTTTTTATTTTATTTTTTATATTTTTTCTGAAGCATGATTTTTTTTTCTGAAGCATGTATATATATATATATATATATATTATGTTAACGACTCTAATCTAGGTCAAAAAATATGAAAAACCAGAAATAGGGTCGTTATCTTCCACATCAAATACCCTAACGATTTTTTATGGTCTTTACATGCATATGAAAAATCGTTAGGGTTTAGGCTTGTCCGGTTGACGACCCTCTTACTGTAACTGAAATTTTTCGGGTGAAGAATTTTCTTCTTCTTCTTGGAGTCGTTAATGGAGGAGAAGAGAAGAGACGAGAGAGTTAGAGGGGAGGGAGTCTGATTTTTTTGTTTAGAAATAGAAATGCATTGGGGGCTTAAAATTAAGGGTTAATAGGATTTTAAGATTTATTAATAGTGAAAGGCAAAATAGTATTTCACTACATTTTGGTACGCCCCTAAAATATTTGGGGTGGGAATAAAATGGCTGAGGCCCCTAATTGATTTTTGGGCCCCCAATTAATCCATGAAAAATAAGTATCCATGCAGAGGGCTGCATATTTAAGTCTCTGGTAGGGCTTTTCGTCATTTCCCCTCTATTCTCTCCTGCAGGACGGGCACAAAAGGCAGTCCAACTAACTTGACAACCCTCTTCAAACTAAACTAAACTAAACTAAATAAAGGGTGAGAAACCGCCCCTCTCGGTTATCAAAAAGCTAATACTACGGTACCCCTTGGGTTTCTCTAAACAACACAACCAAGCAAAACCCCTTTCCCTGTTTTCTGTCTTCATACATTTCAGATATATATAACAAAAAGAACACAGCAGCCTGATATCATTTTCAGTTGTAAGCTCGATAATGGCGGTTTTCAATACCAAATTCCCATCTTTACTAGCTGGAACTACTTCTAATTCTAAAAAACCCCATAATCATAAATTTCGTCATTTACAAATCTCTAACTGTTCTTTATCCTACACCCCACCTTCCACCACTTATTCCTCCAATTCTTCTCCATTCACTGAAAAGCACTCTGTCGAGAGATATCAAAGAGATAATTGGTTGTATTCTAAAGACTCGTCATTTGATAATACTACTTGTTGTTCTTTACCGGTTGATCCAAATTATATTAGAAATGAAGATATTGCTCTTCAGTTACCTGAGTTGAAGAAATTGCTTCAGGTTTTGAGAGAAAAGAGAGAAGGAGAAGATGGAAATGGGTTTTCAAATAAAGGGCCTGGGAACGTATTCTTGGTTGGGACTGGACCTGGAGATCCCGAGTTGTTGACTTTGAAAGCATTGAGGGCAATTGAGACTGCTGATCTTCTATTGTATGATAGGTTAGTTTCTAATGATGTTTTGAATTTAGTCAGACAAGATGCAAGGTTTCTCTATGTTGGCAAAACTGCTGGATACCATAGCAGAACTCAGGTGAGATTTTTATACCAATTTTTTTTTTTTTTTTTTTTTTTATCTGTTGCTTGATTTGCTTTTCTAATGGGGAATTATGGGTTCTGATTTATTTATTTTTCAAAACTGGGTCTTCCCGGAAACGAAAATAATTACTGTTTGTGCTTCTTTGAAAGATTGAGGAGTGAATTCTTAGGGTTTTAGACATGAATTTCAGAATGTGTATTACAGAATTGGGCTTCCTTCTTAATAGAAATATTGCGTCTTCATGTAGGAAGAGATTCATGAGTTGCTCCTTAGTTTTGCTGAAGCTGGTGCAAATGTTGTAAGGCTTAAAGGAGGGGATCCGCTGGTGAGTTTCTGTTTTCCATTTAGGAACTACATTTAACTCAGTATCTCCAATGCAATCTCTCATTTATCTAAATTTATATCTCAAAAGTAATTTGAGTACCTTCAATTTTGAGCTCTCAAAGATTGATACACCTAATACTCTTTTGAGAGGTTCCTTGTCCAAGCAAACTACCTGCTCAACCTGGAAGAGATATATCTCCTGAAATCGTTTCTGTTGATTTGTAGGTATTTGGGAGGGGTGGCGAGGAGATGGATTTTTTGCAACAACAAGGGATTCAAGTGAAGGTGATCCCAGGTATAACATTTATCATTTTAGGCTTCTATTCATTGATGGAGGAAATACAATCATCGTGACACTAAAACTGTAATGGCATTTTCATGATTGCAGGAATAACTGCTGCTTCAGGAATAGCAGCTGAGCTTGGAATACCATTGACTCATCGTGGTGTTGCCAATAGTGTTAGGTTTCTGACTGGGCACTCCAGGAAAGGAGGAACAGACCCATTGTTTGTTGCAGAGAATGCTGCGGACCAAGATTGTACTTTAGTTGTTTACATGGGATTATCGACCCTTCCTTCACTTGCTCAGAAGTTGATGCGTCAAGGTTTGCCACCTGATACACCCGCAGTTGCGGTCGAACGGGGGACAACTCCTCAACAGCGGATGGTAAGCAAATGATTGTTTTCGGTTAAGAGTTTTCTTTTTCAGTCCTTCGTTCTATGATGACGTATAGAATAGGTCTCCTGTTACCAATAATTAGTTCCCTGCATGAACCTTAGTCTTGTTGGGATCATTATTTAATAGGATTCACTGCGCTGAAAGTATGGGATGCAAAATAAACCCAAATTATGTATTGGTAATTTGGTATTTCCTTTACCAAGTTCTTTCCTTAACCAAGTTTATAATAACAAAAGCTAGAATCTTGTTTGTACAATACTGGCTTTGTAAACAATTTTTGGATTTAATATCCCAACTTGTCTGAAACCCAAATTTCAAAATATGTAGGTTTCGAATCTAGTTTTTGTTATTATAAACTAAACGTTTACTTGGCTTGTCTGCAATTTCATGGTTGTCGTGGCTATCAACTATGGTAACAAGAAAAGCTTAAACTAGTACACTATTGATATGGCAATGTTTTTTGGGTTTTAGAACTAGGCAAATGCAAAGCACCCGGCCTTACATTCCCCGGTACTAGTGTAAGCATTTCTCCATTATTTTTCCACAATATGAGGGGGTTTGACGAAGAATAAAAAGGGATAAGAGTACAGCTTAGCTGATTGAACTCTGTAAGCCTTCTTCAAGAAGAGACTACGAATAATACCCCTTGTTTTACATCTGTCCCTGCTTATTGGTGGTTGTCTGAATGTAGGTATTTGCAGAATTGCATGATCTTGTAGACAAAGTTACCTCTGCTGAGCTTTTATCACCAACCCTAATTGTCATCGGCAAAGTCGTCGCGCTCTCACCTCTATGGCCACTTTCTTCAAAAGCAGTAATGATGGCAGAGACATGACTAATTTTGATTCAAGACTGAAGATATTTTCATGAACTTATGCTCTGCTTAAGCATGTTCTTCGGGTGACTGAGCCTTGATTTAAAATTTGCGAGGGTCTGCAGGCATGCTTAGTTGAGGGGTAACCATTGATGTCGCCATGGAAGAACCTGGTAGTGAGACTATTTGATTAGGGGCTAGCAGGATCTGTAAATGTGCAGTCAGAGATATTCAGCTGCCGAAACTAATTTATCGCCAGAGAAAGGGATATACTGTGGAAGAAATCTGTAGAGTTATTATGTTTTTCCCCGCTCATTGTAATTCTCATTTGATTCTTGTTGTCTTAATTTCTGTGTTACAACGATACGCCTAAAAAAAATAATCAGCCGTATCGATACGTATTTACACGGATACACGTACTAATACTCCCAATACTTCAAGATACAACTCGGTTAGAAAACTTTGACTAAATATTAGAAAATTTAGATATTTTACTAGATTCTATGAGAAGTTTTAACTATAGTGACAAAATATTAGTTTTGAATCTGTCCACTGATCTTGCTCTAGATTTTCATCCTTCTTATCCAGACTTTTTCTCTCTTTAGTGAGATTAATCATACAGATTATATTTTAATCATACAAACACATGTATGTATTTTGTTAAGTTTCTATCTTATAAATAATATATTTATGTTAAACTACTGATCAATATTGAGTATGCCGTATCGCCGTATTTTAGTTTTTTAAGTTGGTGTATCATAGTAGCGTATTGGTATCTTGTATCCGGTACCGTATCCGTATCGTTGCAACACAGCTTAATTTCTATATCTCATAAACAAAATGTAAGCACATGGCCAAGAAAAGTCTGTTATTGTCCTTGGCTATTGTGATTGTCCAAGATACATAGTGGTGGTCTCTTTCAGTGAATAAAAGACGCAATTGCAATTCAAGGAAAATGATCAGGTGTTGAGCTTCACAGAGTTTTGTTGATCCCTCCCTATAGCTAATGTTCCATCGTTGATAAAAGGGTTTCACCATTATAGTGGGTGATCAGAAGGATAAGACCTTCAACGGAAAGGATATCTATTCTAGTTCTAAGATGGTATCAAACTAATAGCAAGAAACCAATCAACATCAGATGCACCTAAAGGAGCTGGGTCAACTACCTCTTTTTCCACTTCCCAGTATAAAAATGAAACAAACAAGCAAATCTAAGTAGCAGTTGATCCACCTCGTGCCCTGATAAAATACTTAGTCGTTTAATTTTGCATATTAGAACCATGCAGGTTGCCCTTGAAAGCATCTTTTTTTAATTAGATTATTGCTCTTGCCTAGTTCTGTCACGCAAAATGTGGGTGCTTGGATGACCTATCAGAGGATACTATTTAAACCTGGGTAGTTCTCTTTAGACCTTCCTCCTCCTTGCAGTTTGTTATATATGTCTGTTAACACATCCAAACTGCAAAATTCAATGGCTTTATTTTGTACTCTTCATCTCCTTATCATCTCCTATTTGTTGTTGTTGTCAGGTACTTATAATCGAAAAATCATTGTGATTAATTTCTGCAGTAAATTGACAGTTGTTTCGCTTTGTCTCGTTTAGTTGCGTAGCTTATATTAATTTTCTCGACTTAAACTCATGCTTGTAGGAGTTAGCGCGACGATTTTTACATTACAAAACAAATGTAAGAACGATATCTGGCCAGGTATTCAACCAGGAGCAGGCAAAGACAATCTAAGAAATGGCGGGTTTCGGTTAAGACCCAATGAAGTTGTTACCGTAAATGCACCCTATGGTTGGTCAGGTCGTTTTTGGGGTAGAGTTGGTTGCTCATTCGACCAAACTGGTAAGGGTTCTTGTTTGACAGGTGACTGTGGAGGTGTATTAGAATGCTCTGGTGCAGGCGGTGCACCACCTGCTTCACTTGCTGAGTTCACAGTCAATAGTCCCCATGTTTTTTACGATATTAGCCTTGTCGATGGCTTTAACGTTCCCATATCTATATCGCCTTCAGGTGGAACAGGGACGTGTAAATCACTAAGTTGTGCTTCAGATTTGAACCAAAATTGCCCTAGTAGTTTACAGGTCTTGTATAAGAAACGGGTTATGGCATGTAAAAGTGCATGCATGGTGTTCAATACTCCTGAATATTGTTGCACAGGTGCTTATGCACAACCATCAATGTGCAAACCAACAAACTACTCAAATCTCTTCAAGGAAGCTTGCCCAGATGCATATAGTTATGCATTTGATGACTCAACAAGTATCGTAACATGTACCGGAGCTAATTATTTGATTACATTTTGCTAAGTTCAAGGTTACCAAATGTAATAAATTTGACAGATCTATTTGTGGTTTCTATTCGAGAAAAGGGTTAAGTAAGTAGACTCTTTGCTGATTCATTTTTACATGGCAAGACTTCATAATTTGGGAGTATGAGTGTAGGACTAGCAGTTGAGGTGATCTACAAAAGTAGGTTTAACTTTTAATGATAAGAACAATCAGGACTACTGTAACAAGTAATGATGATAAGAAATACATACATCTGGGAAATGTCATCTCATTCTGCCGTTTCTAATTTATGGCAGATATCTTTGATTATTATCAGTAGCGCCTAAGATGCCAGAGAAATGCGATATCAGCATTTCATTGCAACTGGCCAGAAGTATTGAATTCCTAGGTCATATGACTGGGGTTCTGCACTTCAGCTATATCCCGGTGGAGAAAATACTGCACCGCACTTTAAAATAACAAATCAAACCAATTTTTGCTTATTTTTCCATTGTATGATCAGCTTTCTCTAGAACCTGACAAGCATGACTCTAATCAGAAGAAGTGACTCCAGTTACTCCATATATTAGTTACAACATATGATGTGCCTTGTATTCCACTAGTTTCATCCCTTATCTCTAATATTTGCGCTGTTCTATCATATGATGTTATACAATCCCATAACTAGTTTCAGAGTATCACAACTGGTCATTTGCAGTTTAGGACTTAAGATAAACTACCACCTGCCAGTGGTACTGCCAAAACTGAACAAACCTGAGAGTTCAATAGCAAATCAAATAAGCTATTAGTACTTGGTGGGGTACCTGTCCTTGGTAATTTTGGTGAAACCTACCATCAATCGAACATAAGACCACAACAGATGTTGATACCATCACCCACAATGATCTGTAAAAATAGACAGCTTTCTTTTGCCAAAAAAAGAGATAACAACAACAAAGATTGAACAAGTAAAAGCACTCATCTGTTATTGCACTACAACAGAAACCATGCATGAGCCTTATGACCTTAGCTGTACATGAGTTACAAAAGAATGCTTACTAGTCTTTACCAAGACGCTCAGCGAAAGACATTAACCAACAACAGTCACTACTATCCTAAGAGAGCTCTTCAGCAGAAATTGATATTGCTTACTAGTCTTACACCGAGACTTTCAGCAGAAACATTAGACACTGATGATGCTTACTAGTCTTGCACCGAGACTTTCAGCAGAAAACATTAGACATTGATGATGCTTACTAGTCTTACACCGAGACTTTGATGCATCAATATAGAAAACTGAAAAAGACAAAATATAGCTCCCTAAGCAAATCAAATTCTAACAGGTATAAATCATCAGTGGATGATTTATGCTACCCAATCAGTTGCTATTCCTTCTCAGTTACTCAGCTACTTCTTCCTCTGTTATCACTTCATTCCAGTATTTCTCTCTTTGCAACTAAAAAATGGAACTGAATATCAACGCATGGCCATCAAAGTACGTACTTTCTTTTGTCTCTCGGCCTTTTTAGCAGTAGGTGTCCTCTTCATCTTTAAGAGTTCCTCCAGTACAACTTTCCCAACTTGGTCTATTGAGTTTAACAATTGCTTTTGGGGAGTCAGGAAATCAGATTCATCAGTAGTATAAGTGCCGAGGAAATTCTTCGGTAGGTGCTGGACAGGCGTCATGTGAGCTTTAACTGCAGCAGCCTTCAAATTTGGGGTGGCCAAAGTGAACTCAGGCTCGAGGTGAGCACCAGAATCGGATAGGTTGGAGCCTAGAACATTAGATTGCGGTGGTTCAGGGTTTAAAGTCAGATGGCTGTCACCCTCTCTCAATCGAGTTCTTCTCCTTTCAATTGCCTAAATTACAAAAAGAATTCATGCCAAATGAAAAATACATCAGGTGCAGAAATGCAGGAAATGCATGTCTAAGAAAGTCATACCACAACTTTGAAACCAATCACATTAAAGTCAAATGATCACCGATTATATTACATTCATCTCATCATGGTGCAGCAAAGTATATCACTGATTCACCATCTCAACATGAGGCAACAATGTCGATGGACCAATTTCATCGACACAAAAATCATGAAGAAAATATTCCTAAAAACTGGCCAACATTAGCAAGTTGCTGGTGCCTGAGGAAGACATTGACACAGACCCACAATCATGTTAAAGACCTTATTAAACCAAAACCCAACAACCCTGTAAAAGATACTAATACCCCAAACTCAATAACTACTTATCTCCAGGATTCAATGTTCTGATTCACTGAAAACTTTTATGCAAATACTTTCTTACTAACCCTAGTTAGTACCATCTTCATTTGATGGTACCCAATACTGCTTTCACAAAGAAGAGAAGAAAATAAACAATTGAACTTTCACGAAAGGTTAGACATGACTTGGAATTAAAACTTGATCTTCTCTATAAAAACCGACTTTTAAGATCGAACCCATCTACTAAGCAAACCCCTTTTTATAAATTTCTTAGCTTTCTACTTCAAGACATGGATAGAGTAATAAAAAATAAAAACCCTAAAAAAAAGAATCATTCAAACACAGAACCCATTAAGAAAAAGAAAGAAAAAAAGAGAGAGATGCGTACATTGACAACTCCAGTAATATCCCTTAGAGCAGTTCTTGGATACCAATTGGGCAACTGACTATTGTTATTCCTGAGACGCCCTCCTCCTCCTCTTCGTCGATTACCAATACCAGAAAAAGGGTTTTCTTGAACATTCATCAAAGGAGTTCCATATAGATGATTATTCCTATACCGTTCACTTCCTAACCTAGACGTTATCCCAGGAGTACCATGATAACCAGCATCTCGTCTAATGGAAGGAGACATTTCTGTAGTAGATCTTCTTACGAATCTAGAAGAAGAAGATTGAATCGGCGATCCAAACAAATTCCTTCCACCGCTAGTGTTCATATTTAATCTTGATGAACTTCTTCTTTCTTGTAATAAATCTTGCCAAATACCATTATTATTAGATCTTCGACCACCAGACATTGTCATCATTGGATCTTCTCTTACCAATCTATCTCTTGAATAAGCCATATCTAAAACACACACAAAACAACAACAACAAAATTAGATCTTGTTTCTTAACTAAGTAATAAAAGAAGAGAGAGAGGGAGAGTAGATTTTACCTTGTGATTTCTTAAGGTTTTTAGGGTTTCTGTGGGAAGAAAAGGAGAGAGAGAGAGAGAGAGAGAGAGAGAAATAGAAGTTCTTCTGAGAGGAAGTGAACTAGTAATAATAATATAAAAAATGTTTTGTTCCCTTATCTTTTATGTAAGAGGAGCGGTATTCTTCCGAAATTGAAATTTTCAAATTTCAAAAAACGAAAAAAAGCTCCAAACTAGTAGAGGTTCAAAATTCAGAATGTCGATATTTAGTAAAACTCCTATTTTCTTACTTTTATTGATGTGGGATCCTTGACTGTTTAGTCGTTAAAGTTTGACTAGTACAAAAAAAGAAACAGTAAAAGTAGAATTGTTGATTGATTAGCATATTCGTTATACTCTGTGTTGTCCGATCAGTGGGTGGACAATTTTAAAGAGTAAATTAGTAATTGCAGTAAATGAATTCAACCGGCAATGATGAATTTTCTTTTAGGCATCAATTTTACTAATTAACTAGAAAACGATTACACACGTGGGTATTAAGCGCCAATAAAATCATATAAAATAATCTGGTTAAAAAAATATAGGATTGGGTTTCAGGTTGTTGTAGAAAGATTTCCAGTTTGACTTCCATTAACTAGTTGCGCCATCCGCTGCCTGGTTTGATTCCTTATAGTTATGCTGGATAGCGCAATATGGTATTTGGCACATTCGTAGCGTTATTTCAATGGTCATCCCTGATATATACCACGACGATTGTGAAACCCATGGGGTTTTCTGAATCTGTCTTGAAAAGAACCTTTGGCAATGTTTTTATGTCGCGGTTATGGATGTCATTAGTATGACCCGAATTTTAGTTGTTAAAGCCGTTGTTATTCTTAATGATTGCGCTAGAGCTATCACAGTTCTCGCCTTCGAATCCCTGCAAACGAAACTTGCCAAATGAGATGGTTTTTGTTGTTTTTGCGTTACTTATTAGAATACTAGATGGTGGAATGCCATGTATGTAATATATGAGGTAGGGTATCCTTTGCCCATGAATACTCCTGTCGCTGCTTTAAATCTGCTTTAAATCCTACACTAAAGCTCAATTCTAACGGCATATGAGCTCAATTAATCTGGTTATCCGTAAAGACCATAAGAGAAAACAAAATGAGGTAATGGTTGAGGTTGGGCTTGTCTGGTGTAAGAGTTGCTGGATGGTTGTTTGGGAAGTTATGGTGTCTAAAGAGATATGGATGACATTTGAGTTGTGATAAGACGAGGGCACCAAATACACCACAAACTTTCGAATATCAACTTATAAGTCTGGTATCTTAAGTGATCGTCTATGTAAAGAGCTGAGACAATATAACTTAAGTCCTATACCTTGTGTGATTGTCTATTGACGAGGTCGAGACAATACGACAACAAGATATTTACTTGACAATAGTTACGGTAATAAACGACTGACTATTAGGATCAATGTCAAGTAATTTGGATTAACGTACATGTGTAATTTACTTAATTATAATAACAATTATAATACGGAAATAAAGTAAATGACACAAGAAGATTTTGTTAACGAGGAAACCGCAAATGCAGAAAAACCCCAGGAGCTAGTCCAGTTTTGAATACTCTCATAATTAAGCCGCTACACCAAATCTAATACCAACTTCGTATAGTTGAGACCAAGTAGACTACCCCTAGCTACTTAGTTTCCTCAGTATCCCTGCGCCTTCGACTTCTAGAGTCACGCACGTGAATAACAAGTCCTTTGGATCGTATTCCAAACAACAACGGAAGAATCTGTTTGGTAACCACTCTAATCAATCTTTGCTAAAAGATATGTAAGAGTTGTTGACAAAGGCTCTTCCGTTTAAACTAATAAACTCCTTTGTCTGGTTAGATCAACCTAAACTTTGATTACAGAAATAACCAAATTCTAGATTTGCAATCAATCAATATAGATCTCAAAGAGAAACTATAAGGTGATGTCGATCTAACGCAACAAGTCAATCAAGTCTATCAAAGATAAACACGATTCTAGTTGGATCCCAGCCGATCAAGGTTTGTGCACACAATTCACAAGATACGAAAACTAATAAGAAAAACTTCGTCGTCTTCAAATCTTCGTTTGTCTTCAAAAATAACCTGCACAACACAACTTTAATCCTCTTGTGATCAATCACACACAGAACGGAGTCTGTTAACAATGGATTATCACAAGATGTCTTTAGATCCGAAAATGGTTCTAAAGATCCCGTCGATACTTTGATCTAGTTTGAGTGAGCCTTATATCAGAAGAAAAGGTTCTCAAGAATGAACAAACTAGGTGCAATCAGAGTTTAAATAACCGTTAGTCAATCAAATAAATAATCGAAAACTAAAATAACAATGCAATTATCTAGTTTGCCACCAATGGTACTTGTAGAGCTTCTTGATCCCACAGAAGTCTTTAAACGAGCGGTCGTAAGAGATTTCGCCTAATTAGGGTACTTTCCTCTCCGGATAGACAGCTCCACCAGAAACAACAAGAATAAAGTTTGCCTAGTTCTTAGGATAGTTTGCAAGAAATGCAAACTCAAGTATTTATAGACCAAGGTTGTTTGGACAACAAGGAAATTCCAAACCGAAAATATTCTCAAGATATGCATTAAAGTACTTAATTTCGGTTTTCCTATTTCTTATATGCCAAACCATATTTCCAAAATCTCTCTTAGAAAACTTTTATTATTAGTGTAGCACATTAACTAATAATATTTTTCAGAGGATATGCTTTAATTGCTGGTAATTAAAACATATATTATGAAAAATATAATTAAATGCTTTCAATATTTCGGTATGGGATCACCTTGAGCATCAAGGGATATATTTGAATAATTAATGATAAGAGTTATGTACATGTTCAAATGATGTCGACATCTAGAAGTTTCTCTCAGCAAACCCTAATTCCAAGATCACACAAAACATAAAGAGATATGTGAATATTAGAGACTCGTTTTTTCTCCTTGGGATCGGTTGTACCATGACTCACAATGTAAGTTGTGACCGGTTATACCATGCTTCCCAAAATAGGTTGTGACCGGTTACACCATGCTTCCCAAAGGTAGCTTGTGATCGGTTACACCTTACTTCCCAAATTAGCTTGTGATCGGTTACACCTTGCTTTCCAAAAGTAGCTTGTGACCGATTACAACTAACTTCCTAATGTAGCTTGTGACCGGTTACACCTTGCTCCACAAAATAGCTTGTGACCGATTACAACATGCTACACACTATAGGTTATGACCGGTTATACCTTAATTATCAACATAAGTTAAAATAGGTTCTACCTTGTCATCTTGTATTGGTCATCCAAAAGAAATTCAATAAAGAACCGGACCAATCATGATTTCTTTTCGATTACGAAACAAGTTCGTATATGTACTTCCTTTAAGCAAATGTTATAAAACATTGTTTCCTAGGATGAAATCAACACCTATAGCTTACACATAATCAAGTAACTAAATACAAAGATTATGTTGGTGTCGTATTTACGAAGTTCCAAAAGATAAGCGTTTATACTTCGTAATTCAATAAATTTCTCGACACTTTGATCATAATGATATGACCAAGTCTAATCACTAGAGTATTATATATATACAGCTTCGCATGTTATGTTTTCAATATAATACGACTTGAAGGATACGTTAGGAATGGAAACAAGTCAAGTCAGTATTACTAACCTCAAGTGGAAGGATGATGTCTTCATTGAAGTCGTTATTTCTTGTCATTCTTCAGGTCTTCGGAGTGATACTTGTACGTCTCAACATTCCTAGACTTTCTAGTCTAACCTAACGAAGTTGACTCTAGTATTTAATCAAGCGAATCTAAATGAGTTTTGCTACTAAAATATGACAACCAAACTTGACATACCAACGCTTGGTGAGTTCAACCAAGCTATGCTCTAACAATCTCTCCCTTTATCAATTTTAGTGACAAAACTCTATTACATATGGAGATAAACGAATCACAAAATAACTCACTTTTCATACGCTTGATTCCAAGTTTCAACAACACAATAACCTACATATATTCAAAAAATAAATGCCGATGTTGACATTTGAATAACAAAAGCTTTACTCCCCCTAAAGGAAATCTAGGTAAATATTCAATCTGAACATCTTTTTTATTCCACTTTTGTGGTATGAAATACTAAACAACATGATGATATGTTTCCCCCCCTTAGTCTATGCTATACTCTTTCGTTAGATATAACATTTAAGCACATATGTCATTTCCTAGTGATCATAAATCACTTGTTTACTCCATATATTTCTCCCCCTTTTTTGCCACAAAAATGACAAAGAAATGAACAAACAAAAGGGAAAACCGAAAGGATCTTACAAATCTATAAGACTTGTACAACCTATAAAAGTTAAGCACGAAGGTTTCACATACCATTTTAGATAACCAATACTAAAACCGAAACTACAAAAGTAATCTAGCTTTAATATGTTATCAAGGAAACAATTGTCCGAAGCAATTTTCCCTTAATCCGACAAATCGGTTCATTCGATAAGACACAATAAGAGACCAAAATTAACTCCATCTGTCTTATCAGACTCTAATTATTCCATAAGATAACTTAGACATTTTATTTTATACAAGACAAACACTAGGTTAGTTAACTAGTTTTTCTTGTCAAGGATTTCGATTAGACTTGAATAACCGAATCCTTCGTTTGATAAGTCTAACTAAGATCAGAATTAACTTAGTTTCTTTTATCCGGAATCAAATGGGCTAAACAAATGACCCCATAATTTTGTTAATCAAAAACAAAAGATACAAACCAAAATAAATTGATTTGTCATAGTTTTCCTCAACCGGAAGCAATTGAAACAAATATAATCAATGTAAGCACCGCAATTTCACCAAATTTTGTTAAACCAAAATACTTGATACCAAACAATAAAGAAGATACCAAATCATAAGTCAAAAGAATTGACACAGTTTTTCTTAACCAGAAACAATTGAATCACAATAATTAATCCATACATAATAATGGAACATATCAATTGTACCGAAATTTTGTTAAGAAAAAGCAAAATATATGCAATAAAATCAAGCTTTTCTTAAACAGGAAAAACGATTTACTAACAGATTAAAATCGTTACCTCGAATTCCGTAGCCACTTCTCCCCAGAAAAATATAACATTTAAGCGCAAGTTCAAATAAGAACTCTCCCCCTGTTTGTTGTCATCCTCTCGCAAGAACAAAAGAACAACAACAAGAGCAACCTTTACCAGAGAAAGGTTGAATCGGTTTTAACTAATGCGTGCCAATAGCAAAAGTTTAAACCCAAATCCCATATGTTATGCTAAACACAACTTAAGTAAACATAAATTGATTATCAACATATTATGACTTTTCACACATAAGTTTTAATCGGAACACCTTATGATCCTTTGATAAAGCCCACCAACAAGGGATATAACTTAATCCCGCTAAATAAAAAAGCCATACAAATCATAAGGGTTACCATCATATGAGATCGATTAATTAGGTTAATAAAAACCGAAACTAACATTTCATAAACCGAAAGCAATAACATAAAATATAATCATTCAAAGCAGGCTATGCAATCGGAACTATCAAATGATGAAACAAAGATTAAAAAATAAAATTTTATTCATAAATAAATAATTGATAGTTTTATTCGAATAGACCTTATACAAGATATCAAAGTAAATCAACAAATTGAATAGTCTATTCCTATTTAGATCCTTGAATAGTCTTTCTCAAAAATCATCCTCAATATCCTCAAATTTTTCAGGATCCTCATCTACAACATCACGACTGATTTCCCGAATACGACAAACAGTACCTTGATTGTGTTCACAGGCTAAAGCATTAACCTTTCGATTAATATTCCGAGCATACTCCTTATTACCGATTCCAAGTTTAATCAGCTTTCTTTGGTTACAGATAACAATTCTTAGTAATGTTGTTGTTTATGATGAGTTTCAACAGTACCGAGTAGGACTTAATGAAGATTAAGAATACCAATCTTAGCATCCAAACTGTTTTGGACAAGAAGATTAGTAACTCCTACATGAGATGTCACATCTTCATTCTCTTTTCACTTATCCTCACCACCAGATTTCTTACAGGAATCAACAAGATTAATAGTTTCATTAGAAACCATATACTCAGGGCTTTCATAATCTTAGTTTGAGATCTGGTTTGAGAATGCATCTTTTAGAATAAGTTCTCAAACAAGATGAGTACATATACCAATGGATTTCAACACATACCAAACATAGGTATTAGCCTTAATTAAATAAATAATTCTAATCAGATTCGAAAATAAATTCGTATCTTATGTGTAATAATATCCTAAAGACCTTTTCGGAAAAGAATCAATTTTCAAACTCATATATTTTAAAATACTTAGACAAGAAAACTCATCATGTTTACACGAGTTGTTGTAAGACAACTTTTCTACATAAAAAGAACTATTAAATATCTTCAAGTAGATTGTGTATTTCTCTTTATGTTGAATAAGATATATTAATAGGATTCCATATGCCCAGATACTTGTGTTTCCTTATATCAAAAGATTGGGCATTGTAAGGATGCACTTTCCAACATTTTTACGTGTTGGGGTGAGATGAATCTTTCTCACCAAGTACCTTTGGAGCAACATCTTCTTTCTCATCTTTAAAGACATGATCTTGTATCCTTATATGCGTTTCGAAAGAGGTTGATACATTCTCCTTATCATGATTATTGCGAGATGTTATATTCATGATCAACTTTTGAGCCCAGGATGGTAGTTACTTTTTATTCGAATCCATGTAGTCTTGATTAGAAATCTTACAAATAGCAGAAATCTATGATTTAAGACTTTCAATATGTCTATTCAAGGTATCAAAACCTTGTTGAAATTGTCTTTCTAAAGATTTTCCAAAGCATACCTCTTGACAAGACTCTGTAGGAATTTCTCTTTCAAGAATTTTATTCTTTACTTGTGAAAGATTCAGCGATTGTGTAAGATTTTCACACTCTGAAGTTTTCTGATTTACTTCTTTACATAAAGCTAATTTCTGTTCCGAATAATCTGTAAGATTATTTTGGAGGCTAAGTGTTTCTTGCTTTATTTCACAGATTCTTACATTCAGTTGAACAATAAGTTCTAAGACATCTTCCACACAATCAATGGATTTTCCTGTTTCTAAAAATACTTTGACTTTATTGAAAAAGCTCTACAGTACAGACATATTTTCAAGATTAGAACAGGATGGTGAATTTGAATCTTCCTTATAATCTGAGAAACTAGTATCATGAGATTTTTCACAAATAATTGGAATCAGATCCAAAACATATTTCGAATAAGGTAATTGTCCCTTATGTTTTGGATGCATCATTTTCTTGTACAAAATCAAGTGTTTGTTAGTAATAGACTTTGAATTTGATTTTGACAAGTAAGGATTACTAGACCTATTACTAGTGGCCCTTTTTGAGAGATTTTTCTCAAAATCTTAATGTACGCTGACTGAGTCATTTATAAGTTTAGCTTTACTTTTCTTACCTTGACTTATGTCTTATAGGTTGGATCGCACCAAACACAGATTGTTAGATCTTTTTCGTGTTTGCCTGCTCTGATACCAATTGAAAAGACGAGGGTACCCAAGTACACCACAATCTTTCGAATATAAACCTATAAGTCCGGTATCTTAAGTGATCGTCTATGGACAGAGTCGAGACAATACAACTTAAGTCCTATACCTTGTGTGATTGTCTATGGACGAGGTCGAGACAATACGACAACAAGATATTTACTTGACAATAATTACGGTAATAACCGATTGACTATTAGAATCAATGTCAAGTAATTCGGATTAACGTACATGTGTAATTTACTTAATTATAATAACAATTATAATGCGGAAATAAATTAAATGACACAACAAGATTTTGTTAACGAGGAAACCGCAAATGCAGAAAAAACCCGGGACATAGTCCAGTTTTGAATACTCTTAGAATTAAGCCGCTATACAAAATCAAATACCAAATTCGTATAGTTGAAACCAAGTAGACTACCCCTATCTACTTAGTTTTCTCAGTTTCCTTGCGCCTTCGACTTCTAGAGTCACGCATGTGAATAGCAAGTCCTTTGGATCGTATTCCAAACTCTTTTTTTTTTTTTTCTGTAAATCCAATTTGTATTAATAGATAACAAATTTACAAGAAAAAATCCAAAGGTTTGAAAGAAAAGAGGTTAACAAACCCCCAAAACTTACAAACTAATTAAAAGTGTAATAAGAAACATCTGTTTGGTAACCACTCTAATCAATCTTTGCTAAAAGATATGTATGAGTTGTTGACAAAAGCTATTCTGTTTGAACTAATAACCTCTTTTGTCTGGTTAGATCAATCTAAACTTTGATTACGGAAATAACCAATTACTAGATTCGCAATCAATCAATATAGAACTCAAAGAGTAACTATAAAGCGATGTCGATCTTACACAACTAGCCAATCAAGTCTATCAAAGATAAACACGTTCCTAGTAGGATCTTAGCCTATCAAGGTTTGTGCACTATATTCACAAGATACAAAACTAGTAAGAAACTCTTCTTCGTCTTCAAATCTTCTATTGCCTTCAATAACCTGCAAGAAATGAAAACTCAGGTATTTATAAACCAAGGTTGTTTGGACAACAAGGAAATTCAAAAACCGAAAATATTCTCAAGATATGCATTAAAGTACCTAATTTTGATTTTCCTCTTTCCAAATAAATGCCAAACCATATTTCCGAAATCTCTCTTAGAAAACTTTCATTATTAGTGTAGCACATTAAAATATTTTCAAGAGAATATGCTTTAATTGCTGGTAATTAAAACATATATTATGAAAATTATAGTTAAATGCTTTTCAATATTTTGGTATGGGATCATCTTGACACTAGTCCAGAAAGGGCTATTAATCACGCTTTTAAATGACAGATTAATTACGTGATTAGGATTTTACAAACAAATTACGTCATATAACATGAGAATGATGGGGCCCATCATTTAACACAAAAAAACTGTCATTCTCAAGCGTGGTAGTTTCCTAGGTGATTTAATTATAAATCACAAAATTACGGAACATATCCCACGTATGAATTAGGTTTATATACGCCCATCATTAATCTTTAACTGCGTACCCAAAAGCGGCTAGCCACACGTAATATCATGTTCCTCAATGGTTAGCTTTTCGGCATAATTGCCATGAGTCTCTTTTTCGGTCGATTTGCCGTAATTTCTGCCTTTCACACCTAAACTTTATTCTCAAACCCAAGTTCGAACTCCATCTCTCGCTCTTCTTCCTCTTGTCTAACCTAACTACGGCTCTCTATTTCTTCGTCCTCTTCTTCTCTAACATGAGCAACGCTTTTGGCAGATTTGCCCGAAAATTAGTTTCTTTATTTCATTGATTTTTTTTTCAATCGTAATATTCAGTAATATAAAAGTTGATGAGAGAATAGTTGAGTTTTCTTCCTCTTCAGAGTTTATATACGACCGAGTACTACCAAACCCTAACCGTGAATCACTCAAACACACACACAATTTTACTTATTTCATTACCTTCTCAACCCATAGTTGTTCAGACTTGGCCGTATAATGAACCTAATTTTCGTTTTATCTTCTGAAACCTCACTTTCATTTTGTTTTTCTCTATAAAAGTAGAAGGTAATGATCTATGAACCTTCAATTTTCCATTTGTTCATTCTTATTATCAATTTCTTCACTAAACATTTAAGCTCATGAGCATCAAGGAATATCTTTGAACAATCTATGATAAGAGTTATGCACATGTTCAAATGATGTCGACATCTAGAAGTTTCTCTCAGCAAACCCTAATTCTAAGATCAAACAAAACATAAAGAGATATGTGAATATTGGAAACTCGGTTTTTCTCATTGGGATTGGTTGTACCATGACTCATAATGTACGTTGTGACCGGTTATACCATGCTTCCCAAAATAGGTTGTGACCGGTTACACCATGCTTCCCAAAGGTAGCTTGTGATCGGTTACACCTTACTTCCAAAATTAGATTGTGATCGGTTACACCTTGCTTCCAAAAGTATCTTATGAACGATTACAACTAACTTCCCAATGTAGCTTGTGACCGGTTACACCTTGCTCCACAAAGTAGCTTGTGACCGATTACAACATGCTACACACTATAGGTTATGACCGGTTATACCTCAATTCTCAACATAAGTTAAAATAGATTATACCTTGTCATCTTGTATTGGTCATCCAAAAGAGATTCAATAAAGAACCGGACCAATCATGATTTATTTTCGATTACGAAACAAGTTCGTATATGTATTTCCTTTAAGCAAATGTTATAAAACATTGTTTCCTAGGATGAAATCAACACACGGGGATAAACGATAAGCAACAATGGAATTCAAAGTATATTTATAAATTCAAGGCATAAAATCGGTTTACATGATACACATACAAAGATCGATTCCTAACATTGACAACAATAATCGGTTTATATAAGTGCTCATGTAATCCGATTCTAACCAAAAAAAAAAAAAAAAAACATACAGAAAAATTGGGAATTTTTGCTACCAAAAACGGTTTATGTGGACACTAAAATAAACCGACTATGAGCTAAGCAGTTAAAAAAATCAAAGTCTATAATCGGTTTATGTGGACACTCATGTAATCCGATTCTAACAAAATTTTTTTAAAGAAAAACGGTTATCCCTACCATACTAGAATCAGACTATGTGGGAATAAACATGGACCGATTCTAGTTGAACTTTCTCCACATCCAGGACAATCGGTCTTTGTGGGAATGAACAACAACCGTTTCCAAATGCAATCGGTTCACAAGTACATTGATGTAAACTGATTCTAATAAACCGAGAAACTTTGATTATAAAAAATTCAAATTTTGAGCAATTGCATGTTATTAAAACCTAATTTAGAGGATTGGGTCAATAGAAAAGTTCCTGATTCGAGCCATTTCCTCCGGTCAAACTTGGTTCGTCTTCTTCAACCATTTTCTTCTTCGGTTTGTTTCGAATCACTTGAACAATTCCAGGGTTACTCTCACTAGGATAAGTAACTCTAGTGATCGTCGATGTTTTCGTTTGAAAAAAAAAAAAAAAGAGGGAGAAGAAGAGAACAAGAATCGGTTCATGAGGGAAATAGAAATGAATTTGATTTTAGTTATAGGTTTTATTATTAGGATTTAATGGGGGTAAATTGGTAGCCGTAATACTCCCTCCGTTTTTGCACATAAAAAAGCCTATTATTTTGAGATGAAAAGAGTATTTAATAGAGGGGTAAATTGGTAGTTTTAACAATTTTAGACACCCCTTATCCTTCTCTATTGGGTAGATGAAGAGATCTATAGGCCTCAATTTTAGACACCCCTGATAAGAGAGACAATGCAGGAGAATAAAGAAGTAGTCAATGAAAATTGGTTGGGAGCTAGAGTGTGGAAGTCAGAGATAGAGAACTAGTAAAAGAGTAAATAAAGGGCAACGTGTTGGATTCTGATATATTTTGAAGCGCGACGTGTTGGATTCGGTTTTTTACTTAAACGCAAATCACGTTAATTCCTAGGCTTAAATATTCGGAGTCTCTCTTCTTCTTATATAGGTAACAGTATATATCATCAGAATATCAGATACAGTTGCTATCCTATTATTTATTGGGTTCATCTTCGAATCTTCTTCATCATCATCCTACCCTCTCTCTATATACATATTCTCTATCAGCGCACCCAGATTAATTAACCAGTTACAAGTAATCGATCTGTTCTGTTCTTCATATCAAACTTCTTTCGTGCTTCTTTCACTGCACCATTCCCATATTCAAATTCCATAACTGATTTAGAAAGAAAAAAAAAAAACGAGAGAAGAAAAACTATTCTGGTGGATTTTATTTTGTTCATTAGTTAATTAATGACAATAGAATTTAGAAGACGAGAGGCTTTTCGATTATACAAAGCTACCTGGGCACGTGTTGTGATCGATACTCACCCATCTCCTTCATCCCCTGAATCTGGAAGAATTTGGGAACAAGTCACTTTGTCCGTAACTAAATCTCGCAAAAAGTACTAGATCGTAGATTTTGCTGAATATCAATGGCAAATCAGGAGCTCAGCAATGTATCACCAGCTCACCAGGTATGTAACTTATACATATACATTTCACCATATGGTGATCGATCTATAGCAAGAATGATCGAAAACAGCCCTTTGCTCTCGCGTATTGGCATGCACCCTATCACGGTTGCATTGCATGTGTAACGTGTCCTTCCACAGATTCGGCAGGTAGTCTGCTTGTGTGCCTTCTAAATCAGACTAATTAATGATGTTAAAAACCTACTGTTCATGGGAGGTTCCGTTTTGGTCCTTCAACTCAGACTATTTTAATCTATTTCTATTGACTATTGTGGCTTCTGGGTACTTCTGACAAATCAATTAACTCAAACAGGTGGAAAGCTTCGCCATAGAACTAAACGATGATGGTCATTCTGACATTCTTAATGAACGACCTGGAGTAACACCTGGATTAACTCATGAAACACATCACCACAAAATCCAGAAAGGAAAAGGAGGTTGGAAATCAGCCGGACTCATATTGGGTAATGATCATATATGGTTCACAATTTGATACACATTACGTGGTCAATATCCTTTATCTCCCTGGCATTTGCATATCAGTTGAAGTTCGTCTATCTTGTACAATAACATTTTGATTTTAATTACTCCACGTCCTCCTTGCAGTGAACCAAGGTTTAGCAACACTTGCATTTTTCGGGGTTGGAGTGAACTTAGTCTTGTTCTTAACAAGAGTTCTTCGTCATGGAAATGCGTCAGCAGCAAACACTGTCAGTAATTGGACTGGAACTGTTTACATGTTTTCGCTGGTCGGAGCATTCCTAAGCGATTGTTATTGGGGAAGATATTTAACATGTTCAATTTTTCAAGTGATTATCGTAATGGTAAGAAGGCAACATTCATCTGGTATGCTTCTTCTTATACCATTTTGTTATAATTCCTATAATTTCTAATGCTTAATACATTGATTCAACAAAACAGGGTACAGTTCTGCTGTCGATAGCAACCTCCTTTTTCTTAATCAACCCTCCACGCTGTGGAGATGCATTTGGGGAAGTAAACTGTAATCCACCGTCTTCAGTCGGAGTTGCCATCTTTTACTTGTCAATTTATCTGGTTGCCTTGGGATATGGGGGTCACCAACCCGCAATAGCAACATTTGGAGCAGATCAGTTTAATGAGATGGACCCTGTCGAGAAGCATTCTAGAGCTTTATTTTTCTCATATTTTTACTTTGCACTTAACGTTGGTTCTTTATTTTCAAATACATTTCTAGTCTATTTTGAGGATAGAGGGTTATGGACAGTTGGCTTTTTGGCATCAGCTGGTTCAGCCATTTTAGGACTCATACTTTTCTTGTTAGGGACATCTGGGTATAAGAGATATAAACCATGTGGTAATCCCCTGACTCGTATATCTCAAGTATTTGTTGCTACCATCAAGAAATGGAAGGCCAAGGTCCCTGCTGATGGGAAGATGCTCTACGAATTAGAAGGTTCAGCTTCAGCTTCAGCTATAAAGGGGAGCAGAAAGATCCATCACAGTAATGAGCTAAGGTATGCATATATATGTATATCGATGAACTGGAAGAGGGTATGTGCTGAATATGCTATACATCAATGTTTGGAGATTAATATTATTTTTTTTTCTAATTTCTTTAGGTGGTTTGACAAGGCAGCAACTATAACAGTGAAGGACAAGAATGTAGAAAAAGCTAAACAGGATCCATGGAGACTTTGTACAGTAACACAAGTGGAAGAGGTTAAAGCACTCCTGAAGTTGTTACCTATCTGGCTGTGGACTATAATATACTCTGCAGTGTTCACTCAAATGGCCTCACTCTTTGTTGAACAAGGAGCTGTGATGAACACTAAAGTTGGCAATTTTCACATCCCTGCTGCAAGCATGTCGGCGTTCGATATCGTTAGTGTTCTGCTCTGTACTTTCATATACAACGAGCTTCTCGTGCCAGTCACTGGTAAATTTACTGGAAATCCTAAGGGGCTTTCTGAGCTCCAAAGAATGGGAGTAGGGCTTCTTATCGGGTTATTAGCTATGCTAGCTGCTGGATTCACCGAGATAGAAAGGCTAAGACGTGTAAATCCTGGAGAAGAGTCATATTCTGGCAAATACCTCAGTATGTGTTAGTTGGAGCATCCGAGGTGTTTATGTATGTTGGTCAATTAGAGTTCTTCAACAGTCAAGCTCCAGATGGCCTTAAGAGTTTCGGAAGCTCTCTATGCATGGCTTCTATCTCGTCTGGGAACTTCGTAAGCAGCTTTATCATTAACATAGTAATGGGAGTCACAGCTGGAGACAGTAAGCCTGGTTGGATTCCAGGGAATCTCAATGAAGGTCATGTTGACAGATTTTTCTTCCTCCTTTTTGGACTGAGTGCTGTTAATTTCATCTGTTATTTGCTTTCTGCAAGGTGGTACAAATATATTGATGTCGAGCCCGAAGATGAAAGGAACTCGGATATGGAGGAGCAGCAGCTAGACGTATAGTCGAACCAATAATTCTCAGTTAGTGTTTCTCCTAGTAATCAGCAAAGTAGATAGTTACTGTGTTTTTTTTTATCGATAGCAAAGTAGTTACTGTCATCTGGGCATATTACAAGCTAGAGTTCTGGAGCGATGAAACCTTGAATGTGTCCATGTGTCTTAGGTGGTTGTCGTCTGTTATTTCAATAATTACTTGGTGTTCCTGAACCCAATGTGGATTTCAATTAGGTGTTGTCAGCAAGTTTACAATCTGTTGGGCGAGTATACTGATTTAACTATTTTGAAGTTGTGATCTATTCCTAATTGTATAATTTTTCTTCAGCCTTTTGATGCAAGATAAAAACCAAAGCTCTTAGATGAAACTCCTTTCACTCATTGTATGGGACAGTTATACTATTAAGCAACAATTCCCATCTGTACTGCCTAATGTCTCTGTGGTTCTTTTGTTGTCACCAGGAGTGACCCGTCCACAAATCCATCATTCGTACAGATGTCAGAAGATTAATATAAGCACTGACACTAAGGATGTACATTATTTGCTTTCTAGCAAGAATCCAAAGCCTCCTTGGATTTGGTGTTACGGTTAGTAATAATCTTACAAATGGATCTGAGAGTGAAGGGTTGTATAGGTCATCTATCACTGGAAGCGTTTCAACTAGATTTGTTGAAAGTTTATGGTCTCCTTAAATCCATAAACGTTTCCCTCAAATCCCCAAGTGAGTTTGTGAGATTCAGGGAGCCTATAGACTGTAGTACGGAATAAGGAACAGGAATAGGGGGCATCTCTCTTTTCCTTCCTAGCTAAAGACTATTAGTGTACATGTTATCATAATTAAGCTTTATGCCCTTTCATAATAAAGTTTCCATCACAATGATGACATTTTTCTTTGGCGTTGAATTTATGTTCCTCCATAAGTTTCAAAATCGGTTTTACATCAATGGTTTTTCTGTAGAGTACGCGAACAAGAATAAAGTAGATTTCCAGGCGTTTTCTTTCATCAACTCCATGCTTATGCTTATCTTTCTGTGCTACATGGTGGTTAGGCTAGAAGATGAAAGGTTATTACCACCGCTAGTGGGGGCGCCTCCTGTTGCAGTCTTGACTGAAGTTACAAGTAGCCCTTCATCAACACATCGGTCTATAGAGACATTGCTGGTTGTTTTAGCAGCCATAACAATCGTTGGTGTTATAGCAGGTATCATTGCCCGAATATGTGGTGGACAACATTTAGGCGGAGAGCATGACATAGAAGGATGGGTGGACAGGAAATGCAGAGATTGTGTAGGCTCTGGGCTACCACTAGAAGAATCAAAAGCAACAGCTACTGTTATTAGTAAAAGCAGGACTACAGAAGTAACGCGAGAGAGAAACAGAGTTATTTCTAACACAGAAAATTATTCTCTGCTACGGTTCTCTAGCAAGTATTATCAAGTATCATTGTGAGGCAATCTCTAGTTAGAATTTTTTTTTTTGTTTTTTGTTTTTGGTTCTTTCTATTCACCGGAAGATAAGTTATTTTACTGATTTGATCAAGGCATTTCATTGGGCTACTTTTATGATTGTGGCAAATTATACAAATGTGAAATTTTTATTTTTATTGATGTAGAAAAAAAAGAAAGAAGCTAATTCTCTCTACAAACTAGGACTTAACAGATATGGGGTAAGCCTCCCTCCCCATTAATTCATCTTTTAACAAACCAACAACACTAGAAGGCGGTTTTCCAATCCAAACACGTTTCATAGTTCTACCAGCCGCAGCTTTAGCAAAAAAATCAGCCACATTGTTTGATTCCCTAAATCTATGACTGGACATAACCTTTTCAAAAAACACAGAAATATCTTTAAGATCCATTACAATAGACTTTAGATACCAATAAGGATCGACCTCACCGTTGCAGCATTGAACAACATACACTGAGTTGCATTCAATCTCCATTTTTCGAAATCCAAGTCTTCTGGCTATCATGAGACCTTCCTTATGGCTCTGAGCTCCGCCATATTGTTGCCGTTGAGGTAGAGATGTCTTGCAAATCCTTCTTCAAAACCTCCAGTATCATTTCTAATAACACCTCCCTAGCAAAACTGTTTTTATTAGAGGCACCATCTGTATTAATTTTAACAAATTCCTTCATGGGCAACTCCCGTCTGACATGAATATTTTCAACCCTTTTCAGACTTCCAGCGGTCACGTTCTTAGTAGTATATAGATACTGTCTATTATCTCTGACGGCCGAGTTAAAGATATTCCTACACACAATTTTCTTGTTTCCAAAATAAAAAGCATTTCTGGCCAGCCATATATGCCATAAGATATGAACAATTAAACAAGGCCAGGTAAGATCAGAATGATTCAAGTTTTGCATACACATTTTCTTAAATCAAGCAGGACTATAGGGTTCCAACTGCACCTGTATTCCCTAATAGTTAGCCACTAAATTCCACACTTGAGAAATGACAGAACAATTAAAAAACAATGAAAGTTATACTCCAAATCATTACCACACATAGAGCACACAGGATCCTCCACTATATGCCTTCTATAAAGTATTTCCTTGACGTTCAACTTATTACTCACAAATAACCAAATAAAACTTCTCAGTTTTTGAGGGCATTGGAGATTCAAATGAATCTCCAATCCTTGTCATAGACAAGGGATTGCTGCTGGGATGAAAACAATTTACTGTAAATACTTTTAACTATTACATTGCCAGACTTATGATACGGCCAGACTCTCTTTCTCTTCGTGACCAATTTTTTCAAAATATATCTTCCTCTATCTCTGATCAGGATAATATGAGTACAATGGCCATTCCTACCAAGGAGGAGATCTTCTCTGTTCTAAAAAATATGAAACCAAATAAAAATCCCCAAGTCCTGATGGCTTTCCAGCCAGTTTCTTTAAAAGCAACTGGGAAACTGTAGGTCCACAATTAGTGCTAACAATTCAAAAAAAATTCGAAACAAAATAATGAATCTGAAAATTAATAAAACACATGTTTTCTTGATACTTAAACAACCTAAAACCCCCAGCCAGTTTAGACCTATATGACTTTGTAACACTACATATAAAATGATTGCAAAGATCATAACTAACAGAATTAAACCCTTTTTAGACAAAATTATATCACCATTCCAGTCAGCCTTTCTATTCTCCAAACAAATTTCGTAGCCCACGAAATAATTCACTCCTTTGAGAAAAAGAAAGCCAAAACAGAGGGTTTACGAATAAAAATAGATATGTCCAAAGCTTTCGACATGGTTAATTGAAATTTCTTACTTAGAGCCTGAAGTTCCTTTGGTTTTTCTCAAGGGGTTTGTGATCTTATACAACAATGCATTTTTACTACCTATATGGGGGTTTTGCTAAATGGTATTCCTGGGAGTTTCTTTAAACCCTCAAAAGAACTAAGACATGGAGACCCCCTATCTTCTTATTTATTCATAATCTGCTGCGTGGAAATTTTTTCGAGACTTCTTTTAGCTCAAGAACATGATAAACTGCTTCATGGTGTTAAAATAACACCAAATAGTGACCCATCTCTCACCTTGTCTTCGCTGATGACTGCTTATTGTATTTTAAAGCAGACTTGGTAGAATGTAAGAACCTCCTGTCCATTATAGATATTTTCAGTAAAGCTTCTGGACAACTAATAAACATTGAAAAATCAGGTGTCTTCTTCAGTAAAAAAAGTTCAGCCAAAGCATCAGAGAATAATGTCAAAACTCCTTAAGATAAAACATATTAATCTAAAAGATCCCTATCTAGGAGCGCCTCTTTTCATAGATAAATCTAAAATAAAAACTTTCGGCCCAATATTAGATAGGATGGAATCGAAATCACAAGGATGGAAAGGAAAGGTATTGCCACAATCAAGTAGAATGACCCTTAATAAGTCAGTATTAGCTAGTATACCTTCATACCAGATGAGATATTTTATCCCGCCAAAGAAAATCACTAATAGGATTGATGCCATACAACGAGACTTCTGGTGGGGAAAAAATACAGGCTCTAGGGGATTTTATCCTAAAGCGTGGACAAGCCTATGTAAACCTATGCACTCAGGAGGCTTGGGTTTTAGAGATGCTAAAAAGTTCAACTTAGCTATTATTACAAAGGTAGCTTGGAGACTAGTGCAAGAACCCAACTCACTTTGGGCTAAAACTTTTAAAACCTATTTATTTTAAAAAGAAAAGTCCATTAAAATCCAAACCACCAGATAAAGGGTCCTGGACTTGGAAATGTTTGTGTAGAGGACTAGAGCTTATTAATAAGTACAACATTTGGGAGGTAGAGAATGATCTAGATATCAATGTTTGGGAAGACAACTGGATCGCAAGCCTAAGTGGTAACCTAATGCAGTATCGAAATCTAAGTAATGATTCTATAACACTTGTGGCAGATCTTATTGACCCTATCACCAAAAAGTGGAATTTTTCTCTAGTAAACTCCTACTTTTCCTCAGACATAACTTCTTTGATCTGTAGAATATACTTATTCTTAGACAAATACAATAAACAAAAGCAAAACAAGCTTATATGAACTTTAACAAAATCAGGAAATTATACAGTCAAATCAATGTTTGATAAGCTTAATGAAGTAGGTACAGAAGTGGTTAGTCTATCTCTTCTTGAATCCTAATGGAAAACCTTGTGGAAACTAAACATCTCTCAAAGAATAAAAGTTTTCTTTTGGAAATGCATCCAGAATGCTTTAGCCACTAATACAGAACTATACGAAAAAGTAAAAGACATTGATCCTTCTAGTCCAATGTGTGGAAAAGAACCAGAAACAACAAAACATCAACTCTTTCACTGCATGTATGCAGAATTAGTTTGGGAATAAGGACCTAACCCCATTAGAATCCAATTTGATCCAACAATATGTATTCTTGATCTTTGTAAACAAGGGTTTCATAACACAAATCAAGGGATATCAATAGAACTCTTTCTTACTAAAATGTGGTTTATTTGGAAGGAAAGATGCAACAGAGTTTTTGAGGAAAAATCAAAAACAACTTTCCAGCTATCAATAGAAATCCAGAAACATATCTCATATTGGTCTACTAGGAAAACTTTTATATAGAAGGACAATAATAAAACTCCGAAAAAGCAAAAAATCCCATGGAATTCCCCATCAACTCACTGCCTCAAGATTAATGTAGATGAAACATGGATTTCAGAATTATACTACTCTAGTTTTGCTTTAATCTTAAGAAATGATACATGTGAAGTTGAAGGATGAAAAGCGGGACCATCCACAAGCTCTAACCCACAAGAAGCAGAAGCGACATGCATTCTTCATGCAGCCTACTAAGGCAAAAAAGAAAGAAAAGAACATCCATCATTTCAGCATAGAAGGTGACTATAAAGCCTTTTCAATCATCTCAATGGTAAATATTCAGAAGTCTCGTGGAGAAGCAATAATATTTTGGAGGAAGCTGAAAAGATAACAAAATCCTGTAATAACTTTTTGGGTTTCTATTTTGTTCCTAGAACAGACAATGTAATGGAAGTTCCCTTAGCTACTAATGAAATCCTTATGGGCTAATTAATGGTTGGTACCCGATAAATGTCCAACACATTGGTTTGGTACCCAACATTTAAAAAATTAAGGGTTGGTACTTGAACCCGTCAAAGACTGTCTAACTAACCGTTGACTTAAGAAAAGGACAATTAATTTTGATAATAAAAGAATTAACTTAAAATTTCAAAAAAAGCTCTTTAATCCGATGGTCAGAAAAATTAGTACTTTTGATCCAACATTCCAAAAAAAAGAAGAAGTTCTAAATAAACCCTAAAAGCACACCTTAATCTTTTGGTGTTCCTATTAACATCGCCATTGCTTCAAAAAAAGAGAGAAGGTAATTTGCATTACCTCCCCTGGCAAGATTGCTAATTTGCGTTACCTCCCCTACATAAATAAAATTAGCAAAACCTCCTTTCGTTATGTATTACGTCAAAGGCCAGTTAGTTGAGTCACTAGCTTTGTACATGTGGACAAAAATATACACGTGGCATGCCCTTAAGTGGATAATCTATTTTCTCCCATCGTTTTCATCTTCTTCACCACCGTTTAAAAATTGTAAGAAAACCCTGATTAAACCTGACCGTGTTTCTCCATCGCGTTTTTTTGTTTCTTTACAGAAAAAAGAAAAGAAATTCTTTTGCATTCGGTACTTCAGGGCACAAGTTAGCGAAAGAATGACATAAGTAACCAATAGTAGTTGGTGTTTGACAAATCAAAGTGTGGGTATCCAGAGGTGAAGCTAGAGGAGTTCTTCTTATTCCCGTAATAGCACAAAATGGTGGTGTTTGAAAACAAAGCTTGGATTGAAGAGATTCTTTTGTGAAGTTTGCTGATTCTGAATTTGCAACTAGCGAATTAAGGTACATGAAATCCCCAATCCCTCTTTGAACAAACAGATTATGATTGGTTTTAAAAATTAGGGCTTTTCAATTTGGGAATTTGTATGAACTGTATGAACCCTAGATTTATCAATTTGTGATTGTTGTCAATAATTGATGATTGATAAGATTAATTTTAGATGGGTATTGGCTAATTTTGTATGGGACGCAAATTTATATATGTGTATGGTTTACCATTATGTCCGTGCTAAGAGTGAAAAATCACCCTTAGAAATATATGGGTTCTTTTCTAGTTCTACATGAGATGTGAGAATTGGGGTTAGATTCTCTGAAATATGTTTGCTATGTAAACAAAGTTTTCATGGGAGTTCAATTGTATATCAATGAATCTGAACACTTGAATGGTTTTAAGTGGGTAACTATATCGTTTCTGGTGACGACTGTGGTGAAGAAGGTGAAAATGGTGGTGACGGTGGTGAAACATAAAAATAAGAGTGGGTAATGTTGTTATTTCACTAGACTCATATTGGATCTTCCACACGTGCACATCTGATGTGGCAACTAACAGAACTTTTGGATGAAATACATATCGAAAGGAGGTTTTGCTAATTTTATTTCTATAGGGGAGGTAACGCAAATTAACAATCTTACCGGGGGAGGTAGTGCAAATTACCCAATAAAAAAAAATCATCCCCATTTCCACCACCGTCTCATATCTTCCACCACCGCAAACCCGGCAGAGTGTCTTTTTTTCTTTCTTTCTTTGAACTGATCTTCAACAACACGTATATGTAATCAGTGTGTTATAAATCCAAATCCATTCTCTTTCATCCTTTACTATTACTATCAAAAACTCTTATTTTAATTGCAGAGCCAATCATGGCTCTTTGTGTTTGATTCAACAAAGGAGGCAAGGAGAAGAAGAAATGGTTTGACATTAAAGAATGTATATATGCTAATAAGTTTCCGTCTCTCTGTAACCAATTTGCACCATTGATAGAATTTTCGAGCCTCTTTGGTTTTAAATGTCAACCAATTAAAACATTAGCAACATGATGCTTCAGAATTTGTTGTTCAAGATTGGAATTTAATGGGTGAAATCTCAATTTGATATATTGCACCTGTGATAAGTTTGGAGAAAGCTATTTTCATTGTTGATTTGAACTATTTTCATTGTCCATGTCAATTCTATTTGAATTGTTCTCCAGTAAACCTGCTCATCTCGTCCCGGAAATATTTCCGGCCCTCCAAAGAGTCCGTGTTAACAGGTGTGGTCGACAAAAGAAGAAGAGGAGGAAGATAAGGTGTTGAAGGATGGGTAAATTTGGAAACTCAAAATAAATAAAAATAAATGATAATTCAAGAAAAATAAATATTGGTCAAAAAAAGATTTTGACAATCAACTAACAGTCCAGGTACCAACCCTTAATTTTTAAAATGTTGGGTACCAAACCAATGTGTTGGATACTTGCCGAATACCAACCATTAAATAGCCCAATCCCTCTTTTTTTTGATACCGTAGACTTAGTTGTCCCTAGACTACTTCCAAACTCCTTAAATTGGAGCGGATTCTGGCAATTACGGGGTTCGAACCCTTACCTCCACAGTGGGAGGGAGCATGAGAATCACTAGACCACTTGATGGTTCTCTGCCCAATCCTTATTCACAAGGGAAAAAAAGAAGTACTCCCTCCGTCCCAAATTAGATGAGTTAGTTGTAGTTTGCACAATTATTAAGGCAAGGAGGAAATAAGAGTATGTTTAAGTATTTTTTACAATTATATCCTTATAGATAATAACTAGTAAAACTTAGAAATGATTTATCTCTTAAACTATACCACGGTTTTTCATAAACTTTATACCGTTGAAAAGCATTTTAAAACACCTACGTAACGAATATCAACATGGCTATCAAATTATACATATTTCTTATAGTAACAATAATCAATTAAAATGGTAGTTTTAGAAAGATTCCCTTGATTAGAGAGATATCTCATCTATTTTGGGACAGAATCTAAAACCAACTAGCTCATCTAATTTGGGACGGAGGGAGTATAAGACAAGATGCAACTAATCCTCCGGTATGGGAATCTCTTTCTCTTAGGTGCCCTCACAATGTAAAACTATAAGACGATAAAATAAAATAGTATTGTATCGGAAATAGCCTATCTACTATCTCATTGGCACCGATACAAAATTGAGTGGGTCTCCTCGTTAATTACAAACACAACAGAGTGTATTTTTGTGGCTAAACAGTCGGTGACGTGGTGGTCATTTAGGAGGAGTTTTCATACGCAGAGATTGGCTAACATGAGAAAGAGGGAAAATCAGTGAAGATAGTACTAGTTTTCTTCAATGGCAGAGACGAAAGAGCAGTTGAGTAAAACAAGAATTGATGGAGGAATTTTATTGGTGGATCCTAGGCCAAACAAAGGAATTGCTTCTAAATTCGTTGATGTTGTCGAGAAGTTGACAGTGAAGCTCATGTACGATTCTAAACAGACTCATCACTACTTAACTGGGAATTTCGCTCCAGTACTTGAAGAGACTCCTCCTTGTCAGAATCTCCCTGTCAAAGGATATCTTCCAGTAAGACAAATTCACTCTTTCTCAGAATTTACAAGACTAAACAACTAATATCTGCATTTCATGTGGTTACAGGAATGCTTGAATGGAGAATTTGTTAGGGTCGGTCCTAATCCTAAGTTTATGCCTGTCGCTGGATATCACTGGTATATTAATTGACTTCCTGTTTTTGATTTCATTTGTTTTGGTTACTTATATTTCCATGATTTTAATCGAGGCTAAAACTCACTGCTAATATCCCTTTGGTTATCTGGTGCAGGTTTGATGGAGATGGGTATGTTTTTTTTTTTTTTTTTTTTTTTGTCAGTCACATTAAATTGCGGAAATTGGACATACGGTTTGATTGTGTTGGTTTAGTCTATGTACCTGGTGACACATGATCATATAACTTATACAGAATTGATGCAGAATGGTTCATGGTATGCGTATTAAAGATGGAAAAGCAACATATGTTTCACGCTATGTAAGGACTTCTCGTCTAAAACAGGAAGAGCATTTTAAAGGAGCAAAATTCATGAAGGTATACTAATGTCAAATGATGCTACAACTCCAGTTTTGCTTTAGATTTTTTTTAGACACCTGTGATATTCATCTAGTATTTGCTAACATAATACTAATTGATATTAAGAATCATATCAAGTTCATTATTAGTTGTTGACTGTCAATGTTTGTGTGGAGCTATATATTTTTGTTTATATGGATGATGTATTTTAAGAATTAATTTAGCAGGCACCATAGTTTCCTAATTTGGTTTGTACAGCACTACATCTCCAGTAATTCCATAAGATTCACATGTTTTGCATCAAAGTGCTGTTTGCTAGATATGGTACTTGGTGCCGTTACATTATATTATTCTAGTTTTTATGTGGTACCCAGCTTGATTTAAAAGTTAAACCGTTTTAAGCTTCTAATTGGTGCACGATATCCGGGAGTAATTCTGCCCAGATCTTAGAATAAAATGTCAGAAAATTCGAAATTTAATTCAGAGCAAATCATTGGTGCATAATATGAAATATAATGAAAGACCTGATGATTCATGAAACATTTCCATAATTTTGAGTATAACAGATTCCTTTCATTAATCAATGCTCATTGATGGTTGGAAAGTGCATTTTAAGCATTTTAAAGCATTTTATGCTTTAAATGTCAAGTGACCCTCCTTGCTACGTCATTCGCAGATTGGAGACCTTAAAGGGCTGTTTGGTTTATTTATGGTTAACATGCAATTACTTCGAGCAAAATTCAAAGTTTTGGATGTTTCATATGGAACTGGAACAGGTGGGTTTCTTATTTCTTAATGTGATATTGTTTTATTCGTTTTCAGTGATCAGGATGTACCTGAATTAGTTTTGGTTTCTCGCGTGACTCGATAGTTTTAAAATTCATTTTAGGTTGATTAAATGTCGCTAAGTTTTAAGTGTTTGGCTGAATCTGAATTAAATTATTTATGCCTTTTGTCAGGTAATACTGCTCTAATATATCACCACGGAAAACTATTGGCCCTCTCAGAAGCAGATAAACCCTGTAAGTGTTCTTATGAACCAATTTGTTGTACTAGATATATGTAAATGCCTCGTCTGTCATGTTTCTCTCTCCTTCTGGGATAGATTAGCACCTTGCTTTTTCATGTAAAGAGGACACATCTGTATTTCGTATGTTACTAAGTTGTTATACTATGTGTGTGTATGCTTCATCAAATAGTTTCATCACCAGAGCCAACATTTTTTATTCTGTTATTCGTACTTCTGGGCAGATCTACTGCCAACTTTAAACTTGTTCCTACAGTATTCTCTTGGAGCCATCCACCTCAGTAGTTTTAAAAAATTCTCTCTTTCATCCCATAGATGTGCTTAAAGTCTTGGAAGATGGAGATCTGCAGACACTTGGGATGCTCGATTACGACAAGAGATTGGCACATTCCTTTACCGCTCATCCAAAGGTCGACCCATTTACTGGTAAGCGCATCCCTGAAGTTTGCAGATTGTGGCTCGTAAAGAAGCATAGTTTTTTGCTTATCTTTTCTTCTGGCAACTGGAAATGTTGAATACAGGCGAGATGTTTACCTTTGGGTATTCACACGCACCACCTTATTGTACATACCGAGTCATATCTAAGGATGGTTTCATGCATGATCCTGTACTAATCACCATAGCAGATCCTGTCATGATGCATGACTTTGCCATCACAGAAAATTATGCAGTTTTTATGGATCTGCCTTTGTACTTCCGGCCAAAGGTAACAGGTTTTGTTGCATTATGCTGTTGTGCTTTTTGTGTCACTGGGCAACCCACAATTGTTCCGGTCTGTATGAGATTTATATATTTCGAAACGCACTTGAGGTGACCGTCGTTATGAAAAACACGCATTGTCCTTATGCCTCAACTTCGTGGGTGTAAACAATGAACTTGAATAAAGTAAGTGCATCCAATAATTTGCATCTAAGAACTGGGTCTTACCCTATAAACTAATTACGTTCCAAACCATACACGTAACAGCGTTTAAGTGAACCTAAGTCTGTACATTAGTTTGAGCAATAGCCTCACGCAGAAAAATATGACATTTTATTTCCAGTAAATTTATAAAGTAGCAAACTGCAACCTGAAATTCTGGCGGCATAACAAAACGCATTAAAAAAAAACAAAAACCGGAGAGGAAAACAATGAACAAGCGAAGACGGAGGATAAAAAAGAAATACAAATATCACTGTTGAAAATGACAAAGTAATCTCGATGGGAGTTTTCTATTCCGTTCTTTGTTTCCGATTCTTTATTTATCAAATGTATAGTTGCCCCAATGCTTCATCAACTTAGGTTGTCTCTTTTCATGTCTTATATTTCAGGACATGGTGAAGGAAAAGAAGCTAATTTTCACATTTGACGCAACAAAGAAAGCTCGGTTTGGTGTTCTTCCTCGATATGCAACGAATGAGCTTCACATCAGATGGTTTGAACTTCCAAACTGTTTCATATTCCACAATGGTAGGCTATAGCTGCCTTTATTTTTGCATATCATACTATTATGACTTATTGAGGGTTCACAACGGATACTAGATTGTTCACTGTGGTATTGTCAGTAATGAATGCTGATACTTTTCTTTTTTTATTTCACCTACGTTTTGACTAAACTAATTTCTTAACTATTTCCACTGTCTCGGCTTACTGTTTTAAGATTTCTTCCTTGTTGACTAGCCAATGCTTGGGAGGAAGGTGATGAAGTAGTTTTGATCACTTGCCGCCTTCAGAATCCAGATTTGGATATGGTCAGTGGAACTGTGAAAGAGAAGCTTGAAAATTTCACTAATGAACTGTAAGTCGTTTTGGTTTCATAAGTAAATTATATGTGAACCAATTTTGCTGCCTGGAATTCTTTAACTTTATATATTCCGTCAGGTACGAGATGAGATTCAACATGAAAAGTGGTTTAGCTTCCCAGAAGAAACTGTCAGTATCTGCTGTAGATTTTCCACGGGTTAATGAGAGTTACACTGGCAGGTAATTTTCTTCTTTTTGCATTTTGCTAATTCTGGACAACTGGAAGTGGACAGTCAGCTTTCCAGAGCGGACCCGTAGTCGTGATTATCGAGAATTTTCATCTTTTCTCCATGAAATGGAATTCGTGTTGGTGATTTATGTGTTATCCTTACTCCCTAGTTTCCAAAGTTTCTGAAACAGAAAATTGAAGATTAAAATCATTTTATTTAGAGCTTAATATAGTGCCATGACTTAAGAAGCATATGTAGTCTACTGTTTCTCCTTTACCATTCAGAGCTACATTCCTCATTCTTCACTGTTATTAAGAACTGTAGGAACTCTATTAACTTCGACAGAGTAATCATGAATGCTACGAACATTCTATCTTATGGTAGTTCTGTTTTTGTAAATGTATCTTCTGCAAATTCAGGAAACAAAGATATGTTTATGGAACTATACTGGACAGCATTGCTAAAGTGACAGGAATTATCAAATTTGATCTTCATGCTGAACCAGATCTTGGGAAAAAAGAACTTGAGGTTGGAGGAAATATCAAAGGGATCTTTGACTTGGGACCTGGAAGATTTGGTTCAGAGGCTATTTTTGTCCCCCGTGAGCCTGGTGTAACTTCTGAAGAAGATGATGGATACTTAATATTCTTTGCACATGATGAGACTACTGGGTAACTCCTCTCTGTTTTTTCACATTATCGAAAACAAAGTTATTATGTATTGGGAACTTATGAGCCAGATAAATGTGTCATCGGATAGACATGTTATGGCCACTCTCTTCCTGACCCTCCCCTACCTCCCTCCATTTTGGTCTTGCCTAACATTGTGTTTAGTGTTACCAGTAATGTTCATCTCAATCCTTTTGGGAGTGTTCAACTCCTCTTACTGGCATGATGATAGCTCACATGTTAGCATCAGTTTCACAAGAGCATGAGTTATATTATGAGTATTGTGCATAAGTTCAAAAGAGTAGCCAGCTTTCCACATTTGCCAGTAGAGTTGATTCCCCAAGATAAGGATAATGAGAGTAGATATGTATTAGTACATTTTGCATTTAGTAATATAAACAATTTCAGAAAGTTAAACATACGTAAGATTATCAAGATGTTGCCTTGTTAGTTCAGTGCCAAAGCCTTGGAAATTCCGAGCAAGGATTTTGGTTTCCGGAGAATCAAAATAAATATGGAGAGAGGATAAAAGATTATGAGCTATAGAGTAATTAAGGATAAGAAATATTGAAGATGTAAATATCAGGAGAAATTACCCATGTAAATTTCTACTATTATTGACACTGATCTTCCTTTATCAGCTAACAATTCCCAATATATAATTGATTGATGCAGAAAATCTGCAGTGAATGTAATTGATGCGAAAACCATGTCAGCTGATCCCGTGGCAGTTGTTGACCTACCTAATCGTGTTCCATATGGATTCCATGCTTTCTTTGTGACAGAGGTAAGTTAAAGTATTTGTCTAAAGAGTCATTAAAGTCTCTGCTGTCCATTCTAAGTGTGTTGAGGATATTGAGTTTTCTATCTTGTATGAGACATCAGTTGGAAGTTAGACTAGCCTAGGAATTGTTGTCTGGAACTGTCGAAAGCAAAATTATGTCAACTTTTCATTTCAATTGTGTTGACATGTTTTAGCCATCTTGACATTTTCAAGATTGCTGCCGACTAGATTTGATTTTGGCATAGGAAAAACATTTGACATGTTATCCTGTTAAGCATGTAACACCTCTCTCTCAGTGCCTACTCGATTGTGTCCCTGCACTGGCCACAGTTCACTCTCGAGGGTTTTAGGAAGACATTGAATAGACCTTGGGCAACATTAGACAGGAGGTCCAACACTTAAGGATCTCAACCACGGCTTTACCTTGACCAATGTGCTTGTAAAAAAATGTAGCACTAAATGGCAATTTCTGTAACTAGTGCGGACAGCTACAAGTTAATTATGTCAGGATGGTTGGGTCCGGTTCTTATATTTGGGATGAGAAAACCAAATAGGTTGTCCTAGAAACCTTGCCGAATCAGCACACAGTTTGGATGGTAGTCCCGTTGTTGACTCTTCATGGCAGAAGGCAACCAATTTATTTTTCCAATTTATAACTAAAATGATTTGACTCCTACTGTTATTATTATTATCTGGTGCCATTTTAACTCTGGTCTCAGTCATCCTCTCTCTGTTATGTTTTTACCATCGCTTGAACCCTCTTTTTGTTCTTATCAACACCTTTGTGTTTGGTACAGGAGCAACTCCATGAACAAGCAAACATTTGAAGACTGAAGGAACAAGCTGCTAGCTTACGTTGAACCTGCAACCCTACTATCAATCTATCCTGAAAAGTATGGTCGGATTTAACAGACACCTGCTACTAAAAGATGATACCATGCTTTCATGCACGCCAGTAAGTTCTCTAGTCGGTTACTGTTTTTTCACTTTGAAGGGTGGGGGTGGGGGGTGGTTATAGTCTGCCATGAGTACTTATTTGAGCTGCAGTCTCTTCTCAAGAGTGGATTTCAAACTCAATAGTCATGTAAAGTAAATGGAAGGGTCAGCCGTCAGCATGACTGGCTATATATATATATGTGTGTGTGGTATTTGTTATTAGAAGTTTAATCTTCTAGCGTCTCAGTATATGATTCCTCGTATTGTCGAAGTGTCAACCTCTAATATGTTTATAGTCCAAGTTATTTGTTGACATGAAAAAACATATATCTAGGTTGTAGATGTGTCTGCTGCATTTGTCTTCAACAGTAGATACCAAGATGTTCTCGTGTAGTCCTGTGATTATTTACCAAGATGTTAAAATTATATCTAGGTTGTACATGCGTTAGCTGTATACTGCAAAACAAGTACCAAATGCATGTTGTAGACAGAGATAGCAGATGTCAAACATCATTACCAACACCACACCACCCAGAAATAGAAAACTTAATTATTGAGAATACATAGAACAGGTCCTGTTACAGAATCCAAAGAGCACACTGATGAAATCATCTCCTTAAAGTACTCCTTCCCTCAGCAGTAACATCTCTTTGCTGAGTAGCTAGCTTCGCACTTAAAAGCTACAATCCCTCTTACTCTTCTAATATGTATGGATATTGGCAGATCCAACAAAGTAAATTAGCAACAGGATCTCGCATGATCACAAGAAAACCAACCCGATTTCATTTTCACATATCTCAACATCACCTTCCCAGAATGCTGATTTCTCTTAGTTGCACCAGACATGCTTTACTTTCATATATGGTTTTGGCCTAGAATTGGATTTCTACAAGCCACCTGTACATCTCCACCTGTGTAACTGGGATTGTCAAAGTTAATAGCCCAATTTCGGAGTTGTAGTTAAAGTTGGTCTCCTCTGAATCCACGGTACATGTAAGCGGTGGCTGAGATGAGTAGGCCCCAAACAGGCCACACCCCCGGACTTTGAGGACTACTGTCGCTGCGGGGGACTTGTTTTCACCCAGTAAAATTGGAGTATCCAATGAAACTACACCTTCAAGGAGTTCTGGTAGTTTGTCCAGATCCTTATGAATATTGAATTGCTCCAGAGCCCCGGTGCTATTGAACATGTCAAGCAGACCTACCGGTGCAAAGGATACACCAGTAGCTATTTCCTGCAGCATCATGAGAGATTTATGCTGACGTAGCCTTTTGTCCATTTTATTCTATCAGATAAATAAGATTCTAAGCCTAGGAAATTTCAGATGAATGACGAGATGCAAAAGAAGACCATATGGTAATGCGTGAAACTTATTTTATTTGATATGTTGAGAAAGCTCTCACCATCAGGGGACAGAAATGGTAAAGCTCATAATCCAGAACTTTAAGAGTCATTGGCAACGAAGCACCCACTGGTAGCCGTATAAGGTCTCCTGCAGTACCAAAACAAGTATTTGTTGGTTAGAGATGGTTCTTAGCGATCTACTATGAGAGCAATAAACGAGTGAATCCTGGGAAGGAAATAAACAAAGGGTATCTTAGCTTCGTTACCTGATTTATGCGCATAAACAACAGTTTCACCATCCCAGTCGGTCCCAGCAACCTGACCAATTAGATCAACATCATCTGCACAGATGGATCCAGAGAGAGTACCAGGTGATACGTCATGGATACGTGTCTTTTTGGTTACCCTGCACCATCCAGCGCCTTGGCAGTTGAACACTCCCACCATGCCAGAAAATTTGTTGACGTTCCATACTTTAAGCAAGCTGCAAATTCAAATATGCTTGTAATTTAGTAAACATCCTCTAAGTCAACATTTATACTCACCGGAACCATTTAGACTACAAAAGACCCAAACCTGGTTCCATCTCTAGCTGGATCAACAAAGAGGCAGTCACGAGTAGGTCTTCCAGGGAGTTTTGCACGTAGAACTGATCCATCTGGAAGAACCAACTTCTTCAAGAGGTTGAAATTGTGGTGGCCTGGCTTGTCACTATGGGAAGCAACCAGCTTCATATAGTTAATGGTCTAATTTAAAATTTGTCAACTTCACAGGAAATAAGCTACACGCCATTACCTGACATAGATTGCACATCCACCAACGGCTCGAGCTGCGCCATGATACTCGGCAGCTGGGTGTAGACTCTGCACATAAAATTTATCCAGCCTCAAACCTTCCATATGTCAACAGTTCATAACAAATACAAAAAGTAAGATAGCATACCCAGTTGTTTTCAAGGATATTATAATCAGAATGTGTCTAGAACAAATTCAAAATTTCATAGGGAAAGAAAATTTATATCATAATACCAGTGTTGCACTTTATCTGTTTTTCCCAACTTACATGGAACATATCCCAGTCAGGCTGCATAATTTCACCAAGGAACAGAGTGTTGTAAGCGACTGAAGAGATGTGAATGGTGTGTGAAGCTGGGTCGTGTGGGTAAAAATCATCTGATGCTCTCACCACCGCAGTCGTTTTAGCACTATATAATCCGTCAGTGTTATGGCACATACAGGCGATACAACCATTGTCAGCAAAGTTGCGCGAGATGGAGGCTTCAAGTGCCTGGTGGTAGCTCCGAGTGATGCTGACTCTTCCACCATGCCCCTCTCCAAGGGTTTCAATGATGTTTTGAACATCAACCTTGACTCCATCAACTCCACAAGAAGCGAGGTATCCATGAAGTTCATTGTAAAAATTGAAAACCTTCTTTGGGTGTACAAGACCAAGACCATGTACGCCGAGGCTGTCCATAACAATGTCAGGCTGGTTGCCCAGTACACCAGGCGACTGAACTGGATATGCCAATGCTGTGTCGTAGTGCTCCATACCAGCAGCTGCTGGTTTTACCCCACCCCAATAACCGGCCAGAGCATGCCACACGTACACAAACCTACATGTTTCCACAAGGAGCATGTCATGTACTGTATTTGAAATATATTGTTTAAGCTCATCAAGTTCTTGGAATCACGTACCAAGATTATAACTGAAGGCTATTGTAACAGATGTTTGTGTAGTGTGTTGTTAATTAACCAAATCCTAATTAGTGTTATTCATTACACTATATTATTAACATAATTAAATTTGGTTGCACCACTCATTCTTCAGTCAACCAATCCTTCTCGTCCATTCTTAACCCTCTAATAAGAATACTGTAATGACTCTGCTGGAGTCACACTTACTATTGCAAGTTCTAGATAAAACGAGCAATGATGTGTGGAGTTCATTTTTCAGCAAAATTAAGTAATACTGGTGACAAGAAGAAATTGAATCTTTTAGTGGACTGAACAAAAGAGGAGCTTACAGGAAAGCCACGCAGAGAACATATAGAAGCAAGTCTAGAAGGAAACAGAAAAGAATTATTATTAGAGCTGAAACAATCTTGAGGTGACCAGCAACACTTACTTAACATTGTGATGTTGTTTGGCTTCAGTCACAACGTGCTGTAGGCCTGGGGCTTGGTCTTTATCCTTGCCACTCTTTTGGAACTTGGTGTTCTCTTTGATTCCTGTCAGTCTACTAGCGAATCTGTGAAAGACAAATCAAGAACGTCAACTGCAAGATTTGATAATACCAAAAATAGAAAAAATTTCACCACAATTTTGCTGCCTGTTGCAGAGAAATAATTCGAAAGCAAATCAAGGTGCCACTTTAGGCCAAGGATACCAGCAGCAATTACTGCCAAAACATGACGCATCCTATGTTCAGTACAAGTCCTTTCAACCATTATTTGTTTTTCAAACAGTTAAACACGATACATATATATATACAGAGTGATAGAGGGAGAGGGAGGGGTTATACTGTGCTCCTTCTTGAACGACACAGTCCTTTGACTCCTTTATTTCACTACCAATTTGTTGCCATCCATCATCAATAATTAAGAAACGCGGTGGGGTCCCCCCTTTTGACAAGCTGTTTGTACGACAACATGCAGTCAAAGATCTTGCTAGAAGTAATCCAAATTTTGAAAATCTAAAATATGGCACAAGAGCAAGACATGCCAAACTACATAAGTAAACATTGTTGCTTTCCCTACCTATTTAAACCATCATCAACGCCCTCTGCTGTAACATCAGTGTAGAAAGCATCCCATGTACACCATCCAAACCAGTCAAGGAAGGATGGCATCTACAGTCAAGTCATTAACAAATAGAAAATCAAAATTCAATCATTACAAAATGGTAGATTTAGTTAAAAGAAAAACAAGTATGAATTAGGACACGGCCGTTGAACAGAAAGATAGCAAACCCAAGAGAGAGGACGGCTTCATAAAGTTCTCACCTTTTTCTTCTCTCTATGTCGGAAAGTCTGCATATGCTTCTCAACAGCCCTGTTTCACACAAAACGGTATTCTCAGCCTCAGGTGTTAACAAAAGATAGTTGCCTTTTGCATTCTCAAAAGGTTTCCGTCGACTATCGGTAAGAGAAGAAATTGAGTTGTGTATGTGTAGGTATTAGTGTCACTTACTTGACAGCCTGGTTAATGACTTCAAATGGATTCGTCCCAGCATGCATATAGACCATGTAAAAACGTTCATTAACTTGAACAGAATTATCTCCTGCGAACAAAAAAGACCACAATCGTTTTGGTTCTCTTCAGAACGCGGCAAATTCTACTATCACCATGTACATAATCTCTTGGTTTATCTTTTATTAGAAATAGAAGGATTAAATAAGTTGCATTAACGTAAACCATCCAGCTCTGCTCCACCCAGTTTTATTTACTAATTTATCTCCCCTTTGCCATCACGTGATGGACTGAGCTGGTAACGATGATTGACGGTCATACATGACCCATATGGTGTAACTATCGCAAATATTACTCACCACTCTCTAGACAGATCTCAATTTCATTGCTTTGGTTGCCTTGGAGAACAGCTCGAAACTGTCCATCTAGCAAGGGGAGGAAAACAGTGTAGATTGTAGGAGAATTTTCATCGCCACCTGAATCGACAGTGTCTTTGCTCTCTAGAAGCATGAATTGAGTCTCCAAGGGAACTTCTTTCCCATGCATTCCCATTCTTTGAGTCATCCACCATAACTTAAATCGGAAGCAGCACATGAATCTTAATCCCCTGCAGTTTTCCAATTTTTGCTCACAATTATTATGCTTAAAATCAAACTAGAGAATTCAGTATGAGCAAATACATGGTATTGATATTCAGCACATAAATAAACATTATAGGAGGAGCTGGTGGGTGGCTTACTCAAGAACACCCATAGGGAAGACATGGAAACTTTTGCTATGTGACGCCGTGGCACCAACAAATGCACCAGCAGCAAGCCCAACTCCTGATCCTGGAGTGAGGATAATGTTCTGAGGGACATTTTTCAATATGGTCTTCCCGTGGACCACAAGGTTGGAATTGTTGATGGAAATCTGAGGTATAATCGTCATCTTCTTCACTTAACTTAACTTTACTGAAACATATATATGAGATGGATATAAATGTTTCAATATATTTATCGGAAGAGTTTGTCAGGTTTAACTGATCAGAATCAGAGACTTAAAAGGTTAATTCATTGATTGAGCTGATGAGTTTGTCGGTTAGCCCCAGACAGTCAAAATTTTCGGCCATTAACCACAGAAGCAGTAGTTTATTACGTACTGGCGTTCAAATACTGTCAGGTTATTGGAGTCTACTGGCCGGCAAAAACGGCCAACCGCCTCATTAGAAACTTAAATCCTGGATGGATTGCTTAAGCTTTGGTTGGGAACATTTAGAAGTTTCCTCTTGGTTTTCATTAGTTTCAGTCGCAAACTGTAACTTTAACAAAAGCATACAACAAAATCGCCAAATTGGCTAGCTATAGGTAGGACTACAAGGTGGAGGATGGTGCAGTGTCGGTCATCTTAAGAATGATATGATATTATAGGAGAGGAAGCAAAGTTGGATTGTAAAAAGTGCAAATATATTTACCAACCAGCTAGCGAGATTGACGAAGAAAATACCAGTACCAGCAGCAGATGATATCTGATTCTTCAAGCTCTGAGATGGAGTCTTTTATTTCAAAACAAACTTAAGTAATACTGAGCAAATCAAAAGATACTAAAAGAAAAAAATATCAAAAAAAGATATGAAAGACTCGGTAAATTGCACTCCAAAGAGGAGATGCAAAATTACATAGCTTTCTGAAACAGCACCAAGTATATAGTCTAGTTTAGTAGCAAGACAACGCACTGTTCAAGTAGGAGGGGCCGCCTCACTAACTCTCCCCACTCTTTTATAGCATCTCTTGCGCTAAATGTCGAACAACTCACATCCTCTTCGTCTTATGTTTTGTCGACACGTTCGCTGACGGATACCGACTTAGACACCCTTTGGAAATTACTTAATCATTAATCAAAAGCAATCATCACGATTCACGGACCAGAATCATTTCGTGATGATGCTGATGTTTTAGTTTACAGAGATGGTGGAATTTTTACTTTTCCACGACACGTATTCTATATCCCCATTTGAAATAAATCCAAAAGATCTCGACCTCCGAATGACCTCATGTAAATTTAACTAATTTTTACACACAAACTTGCCTATATTTTAGAGACGGAGAAAGTAATTTTTTATATTTTAATTAGGAGAAAATTGGTGAGAGTCACTAAATTCCGACCACAGTATCCAAATAAAGTTTTTTAATAAGCCGCATAAAGTAACCTTATATTCTCAGGTCTACCCATCAGCCTTATAACTACTTCTCTACCTACACTTCTGTTTCTCTCTGTTTCAAGATTCCAGAACTGACTTGATGCAGCATTGTGAATGGTAGTCTTCATCAATCTTATACGTAACTATATTAATGTGAAGGATGTGAAGGGTGAATGCACTGAGGATGCCATTGTTAGGTAACTCAATCCATATAAAGAGTGCAAATTCTCAATATTACACGAAATACCACTCCAGAATAACATATTTGGTTGAAAAAAATTCGAGTAAGCAAATTGTAGAATAAATGCAAAACTATAAGAACCCAAATATCTGCTAAAAGGAAAACAATAACAAAGCTGGAAGTAGGAAGTAATTAGTTCATGACTTATAAAAAATCTACCAAAATAATTAATAAACTGTAGTTCCTAAGAAAAAATAACTTAAGGTACGTGCTAAAGAATAAAAGGAAAACCCTAAATAAGTACCCCCAAAGGCACCAAATTTGATACCAAATCTATTCACCATTTTCATGCCTATATATATGACAGTGCTTGGAGAATAATACAGTATATAGATTTGGAATTGGGAGGCATGTGTTGGCGCACAATTGTTTTGGCATATTCATCTGGTAAATTATTCTTTTTGATGATAGTAATATTTTATTTTTATGGTTCATTAATTGTATTTGAAATGCCAGTGTATGTTAGATTGTCATTCTAATCGAAAACTCATGATCTCAAGTAGAATCTGGCGTGGTATAAGCCATGTGCCTAACACCTGTCCAAGCGCACCGCAAAGCCAATTTTTACCGGAAATTAACATATAGTAAATGGTATTGCATCCCTTGATTTCATCACATGCCTCTCTATGACAATTTTTTTATACTCGCTTATTAATCTAACATTTCCTGAGACATGCTTATATTTACCGCTGAAAACCGAAACCACAAAGTTTATTATCTCTATTATATTTGCTCTTTAAGCTTTTTTCTCGTGATTTTTGCAGTGACTTTATGATATTCTCGTGTATTTGTTCTACATGTTAATTGATTATTGGTTAGTTATATTCAAAAGAATCACAAAAGTTTAAAAAAACATAGTAGTATCCTACTTATGTTTTTGTGGAGCAAAACCATGTTCCTTTGTAAATTATCTTCTTTGTTCAACGGTCTTGCTTCCTATGTTATGAAATGTTCATATGAAATTTGAAGACGATCGGATAAAGTTATCACTATGAAAACTATAATATAAGATTCTGTAGTTAATGTATTTGCTTAAATGCTTGAAAGAAATTCATGTTGTTAAGCCATGGTTGCTTGTGTTGTTTGTGCAAATGATTTATAAAACTAAATGAGTTCATGTTTTACCGTTATATGGAACATGTTTCATGCTAACGGCGGGTAATGATCCCCGAGAGTTAAATGGGTAATGATCCCCATGGGAAATTGTGTTTCCCAACCATCGATGGCGGCTGTCCGTGCCGGTAAACGATAGGTGGATGTACGAACCAAGGTTTTCGTACCGTGAATGAAATGGGTAATGATCCCCGAGAGCAGATGGGTATGATCCCCATAGGAACTTTTGTTCCTGACCATCGATGGAGGCTGTCCGTGCCGATAAACGATAGGTGGGTGTACGAACAAAGGTTTTCGTACCGTGAACTCGTGGTTTCTCTGTGACTATATTAATACGTGAATAGATGCGTTGAATCATTGATGAATGACTTGTTGACAATTATTTTGGTATTGTAAACTCATGGTTTGTTGGTGACAATGTTAATCTGTGAATGATGTGTTGAAACTTAAATGGATGATTTGTTGATAATAATATTAATGATTGTGAACTCATAGACTGAATTCTAGATTGAATAATTTATCAAACACATTGTTGGTATTGTGATTGTTGAATATATCATTGATTCATTGAAGTTGTAATGTGTCTCTTGTTATATGTTTTTCCTTGACAAAACGATTATGTTTGCGCATCTTTAGAGAATTGGGAGTGCATTCTATTGAGCTGTCATCTCACCCCAATTGACATCCTTGCAGATTTATCAGAGTGGCGCAGCGAAAGCTAGGAATAAGTAGCTTAGTGATTGAATTGTTTTATTGTATTGCTTGAAATGTAGTTTGAAATAATATGTTTGGTTGAAAATGTTGTTAAAGATAATTAGTGGATTTATATGCTTCAATTCATGTTATATAAAGTTTCAACTATGTTTTGTGTAAAAGTAAATTAGCAAAAAAAAAAAATGCATAATTCTCTTTCCGACCCGTAACGCTTCGAGTTCGGATCTCCATACGGGTTTGTCCCTGGTCCGGAATTCGGGGTGTTACATTAACACTAAGTTGTGTCATTATCCTTTCTCATGCATATAAAATCACATATCATAAGGCTAATCAAAGCCTTGAAAAGATACATCAAAATACCATGATTTCTTTATAGGCCGCTTCTTGCAACTGCTGCTGCAATTGATGAGTGAACAGTGTTTGGGAGCGCTTATCTTCTCCTTTTGTGGGAGTTTATGAATATGTTACACTAAGCAAGATCATTTATAAGCCCTACTGAAATGTAAGGCTAAATTCACTCACGTATATCCCACAAGTATATGGTGTAAAACAGAAAAACAAGATCATTTATAGGCCCTACTGAAATGTAAGGATAAATTCACTCACGTATATCCCACAAGTATATGGTGTAAAACAGAAAAACAACTAAGATGTGGCAGGCTTGACAGTACAAATTTGGTTTCAGCTAAAAAGTTATTTTCATTATTGAAATCAACGGCTATTATGTACCATTTATTCGATGTATTTTCGCCTCTTTTACCAATGCAGCACCTATGTGTGCCTTTAAATCTGGACGTAAAGTCTTGATATGCTGAACTAAGATCTGCATGCAACATAAGAGGGAAAGACGGAAACCAAAAATCTAGATACATGTCGACGAAAAAAAAGAAAACTAAGACCTAATTTCTCCGATTGCTGAGTTACACCATATATATATACCTGTAATATATAACAATCATAAGCATCCCTAAACAGAACTGCTACAAAAATATAAAATGACCAAAGAAAAGCAAGCTGGCGGCAATAGGATCTTACAAGTCGACTACAAAAAAAAAAATCTTCTCATAAGCAAGTGCATCCTTGATACTGCGGACCTGCGGTTGTGCATAATATCTTGTTCATAACATGCATATTGTGAGATGCTCAACACTTACAAATTTATGTGAAAAAACATTAAATCCTTAAATGGTAAAGAAAAATAGAGCCATAGTTAAAGATAAAAAAAAGAGAGGACTACCTTCTTCATCAAGGCGAAGAATGTATGAACTTGATGATTATTAATTTAACAGCTACGTGTGAAGAGATCTAATTCCTTGTAAATAGTTAATAAAATTTTTATAAGCACTTCATAAACACTTCCGAATCCTCCTCCACCTAATTTTACAGAAGACAATTTTTGGATTAATAATCTATGTATCATACAAACAAAAACATATACTCCCTCCGTCCCATTTTAGATGAAGGGGAAGGTGTTTTCACACATATTAAGAAAAAAGAAAGAGACTATATATTTTCCTAATCTACCCTCATTAATATCCCCTAAAATATTTAAATTTTTAGTTTTTAATTTCTAGATTTTAGTGTGAATCTAGTGAATTATTTAAAAATTTCATTTGGGAAATTGAACTTATATTATACTTTATGTTTATATATGATTCCAAAACATGGACAAATCAGGAAGGTTTAGGGAGAAAATATGAAACCTTCATGTAATTTGGGACTTGAAAAAAACCCTTCCCCTTCATCTAAAATGGGACGGAGGGAGGTTGGTGCTGATTAAGAGTTGTTTAGCAAGTCTGCCTATTTATTTTTTGTCTCTTATTGATTTACCAGCATCTGTGGAGGAGAAGATGATTAGACTGATGAGGAACTTTCTGTGGGATTATTCAGAGGATAAAAGGAAAATGTGTTGTGTTTCATGGCTGAATTTTTTTTTTTTCTAAAAAGAAAGGTGGTTTGGGTATCAAAATTTAAGGAAAACTAGTAAAGCTTTGAAAGAAAAATTGCGGTGGAGATATTCAAGAGAGAAACAAGCTTTATGGAGGAAGGTGGTGCAGCAAAAATCTCAAACTTGTGAGGATTCTTTGATTCCAGGTATGGACAATAAGCCACATGGAAGGAGTTTATGGAAAACTGTTTTAAAATCTTCTCTTTTTCTTCATGAGCACTTTGTATTTCAGATTAAGAATGGCAAAGGAATTAGCTTTTGGAGTGATAAATGGGCAACAAATGGTCCTCTTAGAGTTAGATACCCTGCAATTTATAGAGCTTGTTCCCATAAAAATGCCAGCATTGCAGATATGATTGCAGATGGTAGATTGTGCATTAAATCAAGAAGGAATCTTTCTGAAGGAGAACAGATGGAGTGGAATTTATTGTGCAATGAGCTAGGGCCAGTGCCCGAGTTAGTGAATGAAGAAGATATTGTTTCAATGTTGGAACCTTTTTCTGTGCAAAAGTGTTATGAGATTCAGAATGGGCAACAAGAAGATTGTTTGTATGAAAAGTATATATGGAGGAAGGAGATTCCACCCAAAGTTTGCTTTATGCTATGGGCAAACTATCATAACTCTCTGCCAACATTCAGCATGTTGAGTCACAAGGGTGTTGATGTGCAAAGTACTTTATGCAAGAAGGAAGAAGAGACTGCAAATCATGTTTTGTTGCATTGTGAGTTTGCTCATGAGGTATGGAGGTATTTTCTGGATTCTTTCCATGTGAAATGGAGTGTGAATAACAATGTTTTATCTCATTTTGATTCTTGGTTTGCTGTGGATATGAATGGGAGGAAGAATGATATTTGGAACTCTATGGTTTATGCTATTTTGTGGCACATTTGGAAGGAAAGATGTTCAAGAGCTTATGGTGGTAGAAGTATGCAGTCTGTTGAGCTTTGTTTACTCATTAGGAAAACACTTATTCTTTGGTTTTTTGAGAAAGATGTATTTAAAAGGATGACTGTAAATCAAGTCCTCTTTAATTGAGAAACTGCCATTCATGTTTAATATGTAGTGAATGGCTTTCCTAGGCTTGTTTTTCCTTTGTTTTCTTTTACTTAAATCCCATCCCAACCGCGAAAACCAAATCTAATATAACTCTTTTCAAATTAGGTAAAAAAAGCTCACCCTAAATCTCATCCCATCCACCACGTCTTCCTTCTTCCCTCTCTCTCTCGAATCTAGACCTAAATCTATGTAATTTATCCATTACTAACCTATGTTGTTCTAATGATCACTACTGCTAACCTATCTAATCTATCCTTCTTCCCTTTCTATTCGTTCTCCACTGCTAACCTATGCATCGCCTTATATATTACATCACTGCTACTATTATATTTGTGCTAGTGATCTAGTAATGGCTTGTATCAAAATTAAAAAGAACGGTACCGACAATCGATCATAGATTCGCAAATTAACTTTTTTTTTTCTTCTTTATTGGACTTTCATGTTGATGCTACGTAAACAATGTCTGAGATGCTAAGAAAACATATAACTGGGTTCTCATGGTAGTCAATTAGGTTTTCATCGTAATCAGTTAGCCATCAGTTATCTCATTCATGGATTATTTTTCTATCCACATACTTTCATATTTTTTACGGGAGTAAAAGTAGTTCTGCAATTCAATCTTCAAACGTGATGGAAATATTGATGATTTAAAAATTGTGTATCAACCTGATCTCCAACAATGAGAAATAAATGAGTGAGTTTTGTTTACCCAATATAAAAGGAGTTACAAAAAATCTGATTTGTGTGGTTGGGATGGGAATTAGGAAAAATGGGGATAGGAAATAGGTAAAACCTTAATATATAACCATCTTTTCTCAAAATAAAAAGGAACTAAAATCAATAAAAATTATGTTGAAAAATATCAATCAATAATTTTATAACTTTTGGACAGCAATGATAATATTTTTGTTATCTTTTCACACTTCTAGGATTAGAATTTTTCTTTTTTAGTATGAAATACACAATATTAAAACAAATTAAACTCATTCATCATGTTCAATATTTATTTTTCAGTATCTCGTATTTTTCTACTAAATTTTTGTTCTCTGCTTAATATTATGTTCAAATATCTCCACGGTTTTTTATTAACGATTTGGTATTTCAATTATTGGAAAGGATTAACAATTAACTTTTTGTCGAAGAGGAAAGATATGCAGGTAAGCATCCACAAGTGTACTATTTTGATTTATAATTTTAAATCAGTTTGATCAGAGTTTATTTTGATCTCGTTTGAGTTGAAATTGTAGTTGTAAGTTGTAATTATGGTTAGCTTCATTATCAGTGAATTGGAATTGTAATTAAAATTAATTTATTTAATTATAAAAAGTGTAATTGAACATTGGACATTTTTATGATTATTATTTTATGATTGATTTAATTTTACGATGAAATCTTCATGAAAAATAGATATGCATATCTTGATATGATTTTACTTTTATTCTTCTTATGAATTTTAATGTTAGGATTATATTTTATTTTATTTTTTGAAATAATTATATATACTCTCGCAGATTTTTTATATATATTTTTAGCATGTCATAAGGTTTTTTCAGATTTAGTCATTTTAGACAATAGTTTTTCCTATTTTATCAGATTTAGTCGTTTTAGACAATAATTTTTCCTAAATATGAAATATATTGTGGGATAAAAAATAATATTTTCTTAGTACTTTTTCTTTGAAACTTTATTATATTACCAAAAAAATAAAAATGGCGGTCCCAGAATCAACCAGAAGCTCCGGTGAATGAGAGCGCTCGAAAAAACTCTGTTTTTATATAGAGAATTAATATGTTAATAAAAAAAAATAGTTTACTTTTTAGATTAGAAACATTATATTACTAGAGATGGATTATAAGCTAGAAATACATATATATTTGAGCAAAGCTCAAGGAAATTCATCATTCCTTGGAAAGGTTCGCTCACAGTCCAACTCTGCAACAAGGTAACAACCATGTGCGAGTTGGACTCAGCTTGACTTGGTGAGTTGACAAAACCGGTTTATCCCAAAAGTACCCTCCCTGGTCAGGTTAGTGTAACTATTCTGGGTTAGTTTAGGTTAAATGGGTCGGGTGTTTTAACTATTCTCAAATTTCTGTAGTTTCAGTGTGTCTATCATCTTCATCTTCATTTACTGAAAGTGTTTACTGAAAACTTTATATTTGTATCATCTTCATCAGTGTTTAACTGCCTCCCAACCTTTATATTTGAGGTGATTTCAGACTTCATCTACCGGAAGTTTTGATTTAAACTGTCGTTCCCTTTTATCCTTGAGAACCCTTTTGATTCCCATATCCTTTACTGAAAACCCAACAGTAATCCCCTTATATCTTTATCCTGTTCCATTTTCTTTCGCTTCGGTTTTTTCATCTCATGAAGTTTGTAAGCCTTTTCTGCATTTGTATCTGGTTTCTGTGTTTCTTCTTAATTAGCCTTTCCTAGGATGGTGAAGACCCCCTCGCATCATTAGTGTGTTTAGAAGTGAAGGCATCTGGTTTCAACCACCAATTTAATCGCTGTTCTTAGGTGGTTTAATTTTTGATGTCTTGTTAGGGTTGTTCTAACCCATGATTGTTTCCCCTGGTTAGTGTTGCATTGTTTCAGAGTTTCTTTGTAATCTTTTCTTCAGTCCTAGGTTCAGATTGGTTGCATAGGCTTGTTCTATCATTGGAAACGTTTTCTGTTTGCATCAGTTGTTGGCCTGGGGTACCAGTTTTTAGGAGCATTAAAATGCTCAGCCAAAGAAATTAGCATCTTCGCTTTCATCCTCAGCATTAGCTCTCATCTGCACCAAGAATTGGGATACCAAACCAACTGATTCAGTACCCAATTCAGATACTGCTGCAGTTTTTTGCAGCTTCTCTGCTGACCTTAAATCATATTGTTAACTGTCATCTTTGGTGAGCTAGTTATGAATCCAAGGCAACCCGCTCCCTATGTTGCCATTTGATTGCTTAATCATACCTCCTCGGACGGACCAGTACGCATATGCTTCATTAAGTGGTCACAATCAGCCGACTAATGATCCATACCTGGAGCACTTGTAGGAGTCCTTGGATGCTGCCTTAAGAATGGAACTACAGAAGTTACAAACATGACATTTAACTAGACTGTACAAGCATTCATATTTTACTACAAATTTTTTGCTAAGAAAAAAAATAAAATAAAAAAAAATACTTCAACATAAACTTTCAGAGTGTGGGCAGATCAAAAATGTATATCATACGAAATCATAGATGAAGGAAGATACCTAGTTAGAAGGTCCAAAAACACCATTTATAATTTGCACCAGCTCCTCTGATCCATCCTTATAAGGTGTTAAACGGGAATACCATAGATCAGTCACCCACTCAGAGATTAAGTGTTTGCTAAACTGATCAATTGCAGACTCAACACCGGGAGAATTCACCTTCCTCCGCCAATTGTTCTTTTCATGGGAAACAGCTTTTGCGGCTACAAAAGGTTCCTTAAAATCACGACTGACCGCAGGTGGCTTGCTCTTGTATGCCGCTGCTCTTCTTTTCATGTCAATGTCCACTGATAGGTAGCGGAGAATAAAAATTAAGGAGGCAGCAGCAGGTAAGTTAACCCAAACTGTGGAGCTGGTAACTGAAAAGGAAAATTAGGGATGTCATGAGTCTCATGACCAAAGAGCAACCTTCAAATATGATAACGCAACCTGTAGGCTAAAACGTAAGTTTTGAATGAAAAATGCTTGGCGATATAAGACTGTTTAGATGAATTGGCAAAGAAAAATCACTGTAAGAGCTATTTCCAGATATGCCAAGACCAAGTTACAAAAACTAGACACTCAAGACCTCGTGCTTTGACAATAGCTCAGTATTGGGACAAAAGCTTTGTAGTGGTTTCTGCTTGTTTCAAACTTGAGTTCTCCTTGTTTTTTAAAAACTGCTTGATATGGCATTGATCTTAGTAAAAGCATTTGCATTCCCCTTTACCAAAAACTTGTGTGGGTTCAAATAAATGACAGCAGAATGGTTATCAGTAACACATCTGTTCTTCATCCTTACTCTCAAAACAAGTAAGAAAGTATCATTTGTTTTCGTCATCTACTCAATGTGAAAAATGAATGACAACCATAAGATAAGACAAAACTAGCAAGCTTAAAAGATCTTGAGAACCTTTAGGAACCATACAGTGAGTGAAACTATCTAAACCCTTGTATCCCAAATGCACATGTTCGTATCAAACGCATACTCACAGCTCTCTATACTCTTTCAGTCACTGATAATACCATTTTTCACTGTTAAATTCAAAACAACTAAGAAAGCGTCTGTTCTTTAACCTACTTAAAACATGAAAAATGTACCATAATCACAAAACAAATTTAAATGTATTTGAGAACCTCTAATAAGTAATGCAGTAGCCAGTAAGTGAAACTTACTAGTAATCAATAACCAACCCTACATATATCAAACGCACAAATTCATGCTCATAATTCGTCACCACTATGCTCTTCATATTTTCATCACTAATTTAGAATTCACAAGGCTGAAAAACTCAAACTCCAGATCGTACTTAGGTTTAGGACACTTAATCCTACTCAAAATATCTTCCATTTGAAAGTGCAAAAATGATCTGATTCTAAACCTACTGTATCAGAGCAAAACCTAGGTAAATATTTCCACATTTCATATCCATAAAGTAAAATAAGGTGTCAATTTTAACTTGTATTATCGTCGGAACAACATAACCAATTATTTAATGTGATCGTCTTAGTGTTGTACCAAATTTATTTTATACGACATTATTAGTTTCGTACCCAATTTATTTATACAACTCTCTTTGTGTTTTACCCAATTTATTTTATACGACTGTCTTTGTTTTTTACCTAACTCGACCAGGGAGGGTAGGTTAGACAAAACCGGTTTTTGTTAAATCGGTGAGTCACAACGAATCAGACTCACACATTTTTGCCCCTTTTCAAAAATTCTAACTCTACCCGCCCCTTTCCCTGAAATAGTAAAAAAAAATTGACCTTCAGTCTATATATTTCTCTAAGATCTAACTGGCACCTCGATAAAGGATTTTTAGCGCCATACTCTAAATAAAATCATTTAGCCCTGAATTCACCGATATTTACTGATCTTCGGTTAATGGATTGCACCCCTCTGTGGGTTAGTTTAGGGTCCCATAATCTTCTTATTCATTTTCATTTTTAGAGCATACAGTGTTTTTAGGATGTTTAAATTGGGTGTTCAGTGGGTGAATCCTACGAAAATTACAGTAGAACCGAAGGGTCTAAAAAATGTAATCTGTTATAGGGGTTGGTGAATCCATTAGAGGGACTGCCATAATAAGACAAAATAGGGTCACTAATTAGTAATTTCAAAAGCCCTTATCTAGATATTTTTCATAATGGCTAAACTGCCCTCATTTAGTTAGTGTTAATCATTTAATTAGCTAATGGTACGATTAATGATTTCTTTTATACCTAGTCAAAAAACTAAATTAGATTAAGAGTTGTTTTGGTGGGAAGAAAAAGTGGAGAGAGTTTTTTTTTTTTTTTTTGAGATTTCTTTACAAAATCCTAGGTTTTGGTTCACTCAACCAAAATAAGGAATCAATGGCCGAAAATAATCAGATACACCTCTAACTTAGCTCCAATGTCTTTTTTATTAATTAAAATTGGTGGAAGAACGTAAAAAAAGTTACATTTTTAGATTTTTAGAGCAACTTACGGCTGAGGTTTTTCATATAAACCAACTGTAAGACGCATTTACGGTTAGTGCTTGATGAACTTCCAACCGTAACAGGTCAAAATGGGGGAAATCCCGATCATAACCAGTTACGACTAGAATTTTGTCTTACGAGACAAACCGTAAAACCAACCGTAGGCGAAATTACGGCTGGCTTTGGTGCTTACTATTTCAACCGTAATTTTTTTTTATACGTGGTTTTTGATTTCTACGGCTAGAAATATAAAGTTACGGTTGGTCTCGATGGTTTTCAAACTAGTCATAATAATATTACGGTTACAAGAAAAAAATTACCAACCGTAATTTTTTTTACGGTTGCTATAATTTATATCCAAATCAACCGTAAAATATTCTTAATAACTTATAAAAAATTCACTCAGGAATATTTATGGTTCGTTATATTATAGTCGAAACCAACCGTACATATTTTTACAGTTGAAAAACCAACCGTACTGGACATTTTTTGAAAATTACAGTTGGTTTCGGGTCCATGAACAACCAAACCATGTACACTTCTTCATGTAGACTTCCATTGAGGAATGCATTTTTCACATTCATTTGGTGTAACTCTAGGTTGTAATGAGCTACTAATGCCATGATTATTCGAAATGAGTCTTTCTTTGAAACTGGAGAGAAAGTCTCCTGCTAATCAATACCTCCCTTTCGAGTAAATACCTTAGCTACAAATCTAGTGACTCTTGATGAAAGAGTTATTTAAGGAGATCAAGAACAAGTCCCTACACTCACTGAAAAACAATCTCTACATTCCGTAACCATCATACAGAGAGAAATCTTAAGGTTGCACCATGTACACTTCTTCATGTTAACGGTTTGAAATTGAGAATTCCTAAATTATATCTTCATGCCATACCCATTATTCCGTTGGAGTGATTAACGGATCTGTGGAAATATTTTTCACATTAAAAATAATTGATGGTGTTTCAAATAAATACGAAATCCATAATGCAATAGTTGCTTTTTTCCCTTAACTATCTACTGGGTAATTAAGTTGTGGTTAAAATTGGTTAATGAAGAAAAACCAACCGTAACTCCATCTGCAACCTTGATTTTCAACCAAGTTTTTGATGAAACTGACCTTTTTTTGTTGTTGTTCTGAAATCAATTGATTTTGGGTTGTTGTTGATTAGAATTAGAGAATTATGTTATTATTTTTGTTTTGATTTTTTTGAAAGGGTTGTTGATAATGATTGATTTTAACGGAACAAATATCTACGGTATCCAGTATTCCATCTAATTGCAAACTTCACTTTGCCCGAACCTTCAGTGCTTTTCTTCAGAAAGTTATACGCAACCCTGGTGATATCTCAGCTTGGATGCAGATTTTGCTTCTCCCTATTTGCACTCTCCGCCTCTACACTCCCAAATGTAGTTTGGAAGAGCAGTCCGGATGTATACACATAATCAACAATCAGCCACGTGTCAATAAGAAGACACATGTACACCACAAGGTGGAAGAGCATCAAGACGATGGGGCATGCATGAGGCACGCATTATCACTATCTGCCACGTATCCATCATTATACGAATCCGACGATCAGGAAATCAAGGAGTACCTGATGCATAGACCGCCACGAAGCACCATAGAAGACCTAAAAGGTTGCTTTTTATCATCTCGAGATAGATCCGAAATGGACGAAGGAGATGAGCCTCATTAATGAGAAAGTGACAGCTGCAGCAGCAACTGTCTGACGCGTGCAGACAGCCCAAACACCCGCAATAAATGTTACGAACGTAGGATACGTTTCAAGAATCCTATAGAGGAAGGAGAGGTGCATCATCGTTACAATATGATACCGATAGAAGCATCGGGTAATCCCGAAGATAGCCTTCGGGATCCGCACATTAACCAAGACGATAAGGAACAACAGTTCCAGAGAGGAGGGACCCATACAAAAAACCTATAAATACTCAACTCCACCAAGGAAGAAGGGGTCGGCCAAATTTTAGGAGAGAGAACTATTGTTAGAAAGAGAGAGATTGTAATAGTAAGTATGAGTTTTATCTACCTTCCTCTATCATCGTTCCCTACTCAGAGTCATTCGACTATCATTTGTAACCTTATATGATACATAGTGAAAAACCTAACCCCCCGTGGACATAGGCCTTAGTGCTGAACCACGTAAATCATCGTCTCATTTACATTCTGCACTTACGTTTTATATATATCTCTGTTATGAATCGTTCTAATCATCATAGATGCATCTATGATACTAAGTAGAATTGAAACAAGGACGAGCCCGAAGGCTCAGAGTTTCCAATAGAAGTTTAGATTTTATTCTGCATTTATGTTTATCATTATTGTATTTTATCAGCATTGCGAACATTTATTGTGGACACGATGCTATCATCTACCCTCAGAGTAACGGACAAGCCGAATCCACAAACAAGACTATCGCCCTTATTCTCAAGAAGACGCTGGACGAACATAAAGTCCGATGGTGTGAGCAACTACACAATAGCCTGTGGTCATATCGAACCACAAGAAGATCAGAAACTGGTGAATCTCCATTCCTTCTTACCTACGGAGCTGAAGTAGTCATCCCAACAGAGATAATCATGCCTACAACTAAGACCGAAGCATGGTAAAAGAACCTCACAGCGGATATGATGCTAGAGAGGCTTGATGATCTAGAAGAAAGAAGGGAAACAACGTTACAAAGAATGGAGAACTATCAGCGTAGGCTAGCCAGGGAATACAATAAAAAGGTTAAACTTAGAAATTTTGTAGAAGGACAGTATGTGCTACGGACTATACCGCAATATCAACGAGAAAAGAAATGGGGTAAGTTAGCACCAACATGGGGAGGACCATTTGTAATACACGAAATCGCAGGGAAGGGATCGTACTACCCGCGTAATTTAAAGGGAGAAATCCTAAGGCACCCCTGGAATGAAAAATACCTCAAGCCGTACTATCCATGAAGCAACACAGTTCTGCATCTGCATGAAGAATACCATAAGAAGAAAACAGCGTATCCGCTCGACATGTTTCTATCTCTGGCCGAGGAATAGCAGACCTCATCACATCAATCAAGCTTGAATCTTTTTTATCATACTATTCAGAAAACAACGAAGAGTCCGATAACGATCCCTTACATACATTTACATTGGTGAAAGTACCTATGTACAATCTCTCCGGACTCCCCTATCAGCGTCTATGAGTGTACGACCATGGGGAAGGATTCCAGCAGAAAGAGATACCCAACCTAACAAAAGGCAGCGGTTCGGCGGAGTGGGTGCATGTAAATAATTCAATAACGCACCACATATCCGAGAATGCTGCATCAACCCCCACCGTCAGGTAATCCTCTGGCCCAGGATTAGCCAACGGGGTGACAGGTCCAAAACAAATAAAGGAGGTACAAACCTCCGTTATTTTTATAACACACTCGTCGTCTCTTTTCATTGTCATATTTTAGTAAATAAATTGAAATATATAAAGTAACGTTGCAGGTAAATCAAAGCTGCACATATCTAAAAAGACTGATGATCCAATTCATAAAAGTTGATTACAATTTTGGGGAGATGAGCAAGAAATATAAGAAACACACAAAAAATAGCCCAAAGCTACATAATCAACAACGATCAAATCTCTTCTCCGCAGACTCCAGCACGATGATTCACTTCTCTTCCGAAGGCTCGATACGATCATCGGGTTGTTCCTTTTGAGAAGAGGGAACGCTCCCCCCAGAGGACGGATCAGAGGCAGATTTGAAAGGTTAGGGTACAGGATGACGCTTATACCTCTTGGTGATGACATGCTCCTTCAAAAGACCCTGCTCTATCTGAGCCAAGGTATTATTAACTTCCGAATCCAGCTGACAACGAGCTTCATGCTTGATGATAGTGGTCTTGAGCTCAGACTCAGTCAACAGCGACTTCAACCGCTCCACTTCCTTCACTGATTCTTTCACGGCCAGGTCTCGAGACCCTGCTAACCCTTCGAAATACTTGGCTTGTCCATGCTGCTTAACTAACTCAGATTGAGACTTTCAAGTTTTTCATTTGCAAGGCAAAGCTGTCTCTAGAGCTCTGAAGCAAAGAAAACGAGCTATCAGAAGAAAGGAAATAAAAAGCTATCCACGATCAAACGGACATATACCTTCGACATTAGCCGAAGCTATCTCAAATTCATTTACTACTGCGTCCCGGGCATCGTCAAGAAAATCGTACTCGTCGGAAAGTTTCTTATAATCAAGCCGAATGTTTTCGAGATCAAATTTGAATTGATCTAACTCTACCTGCTTCATGGAATCCAAATGATGAAGACGATTGACTTCATTATTCATCTCCTCGATCCCTTTGGTAAGTCTATACATATTAACCTCTAAATCTTTCTCTGATTCCACCAAGCGAGTAACATCGGCCCGAGAAGCAGTTAAAGCTTTGCTAAGAGCATGCGCCTCCACTCTAGCATCGTCCCTTTCTCGAACTATCCGCTGTATATAATCCCGAACTTCAGGGTCATGGGATGAACGGGCTTGACGAAACTCCACTTCTATATCTGTTACTTTGGTCTCTAACCGAGAAGCTTCATTCCGATCCTCATGAAGAGATTGGCGTGTCCATTCCATGGTACCTTTGAAATGACTATGAGCGACAGACACTGAATTCCACATTTCAAACATTTGATCTTGTTGTTTCCGGTAACCCGCCAACAACTTGTTATGCTGATCGGCACGAGAGTTCCACTTATTAGATACCTCAATTACATTCGACACCAACTCTTTAATTAGAGAAGCTTGACGAGTCCTCTCACCCCGAAGCCACACTAACTCTCCGGCATCACCCGCTGAAGACAGGGCCGGCTAACTCAGAAAGAACACTACAAAAAGCATAGGAAAAAAAGAAGAAGAAAGGAGACAAACCTTTAGACGAAATACCGACAGAAGAAGCTTCAGCGCGAGCCTTCTCCAAATCTCCATGAAGAGAAGCCACCTCTTAAAGAAGCTGTTCCTCAGCGGCACCAGCCTGCTGCTTCCCCTTCAGCTGTTCCTTCAGCTCCAATATCTCCTTGTCCTTATCCACGAGAGATTCCTGAGCAGTGAATAGCTTATTATCCCTCTGACGTAGCTTCGCCTCCAACTTGAGTGCCTTAGCCCTGAAGAACTAATATAAGGCGTGGTTGCAATGCTCGCTCCTTGCCAACTGCAACAACCAGGGGAAAGTAAGAATCACTAACACAAAAAAAACTGTACTACTTCGACATGGAACAAGAACAACATCTTACCTCGAGAATACGTTGCTGAGGAAAGCCATATTGATGCCCATCAGCTATGGCCATCATCTCAGAGATAGAAGAATGAGGAGCGGTGAAGAGACCAGACGGGACTACCACACCTAGGTCTCGTTGCCAAGCTTCGTTTACCTTATCCAAAGGTGATAACTCCATGTTCTGATGCGTGAAAGCATTAGAATCCTTATTACCAGGAACGATAGGGGAAGGACAAGGCACATTCACAAGACCCTTCTTATTTAACCAGTCGAAGGTCTCATCATCTCCACCGCGTATCACAGCATTCACAAAACCTTCAGAAGATGCACCAGCAGCGGTTTCTCCACCAACGGCGGTATCATTACCTGCAGAGATACCTCCACCAGCAGCGGTCCCCTTTCCCTTTGCTTCCTTTGCAGCACGAAGTTCAGCATCCTCACCATAAGAACTCTCCTCCTATTCGACTACCTTTTCAATATCGTCCTCGGACACAACCTCCTAATCATCGTTAGGAGACAGCAATGAAAATTCCGAAGCTATCCCCATCGCGGCACCAATATCAATCTGACCACTAGCGGAGTAGATCTTACCAAAGGAGAATTCTTGGTTCAGCTCCGAGATATTCATCGGCTCGGGAATCGCTGATTGGAGGTCAGCGTCTTCATTTCTTTTACGAGGGGAAGGACTGCCCTCGGGATCAGCCATGAGATCATCCTTGTGCCCCCCAGGAGCAATCTCTTCTTCAGTATCTTCATTATTATCAGGAGTAGTCTCAGTACGTTCTTCTTCATCGGTCTCCTCCTCCTCTTCATCATCAAATTCTTCTTCGTCACCCACCGGACTGGTAACTTCAGGAATCCCCGTCTCTTCAACCTCCATGGTAGAAGATTCAACGGGACCAATTTTCTTCTTCCTCAATGCCTACAGCAAGCACACATCAATCTATGATTCAAGGGGCAAAACACATATACAACACATTATGTTAAATCATACTTTGACAGTAGCGGTACCCTTCGGAGGAAGACCAGCCTCAGAACTCTCTTCGTCATCAGCATCAACAGCTTCAACGGTATAGTCAAAGTTCATACCGGCAAAATTCAAAGCCAAGGACAAAAATCACCATAGCGGGACGGGGAACCGTCACGAGGTTTGCTTTGAGCAGTAGGCTTCTATCCATGTTCACTAGGAATCCAACCATGGGCCCAAGGGATGATAACTTCAAGAGGCGTAGCGTGCCACTCATAATCATGATCACGACGAAGACGTTCCTTGAGAGGAAAGATCTCTAGCTTATCAGTCTTCTCAGTACCAGGAACGAAGCGCAACTTTGAGTCACTTACTTCACTCAGAAGACGAACCTCGCCATGGGGAGCAGCCATCGTGCGAAGACCAACACTCCACCGCTTTCGGTTCCTACTATTAACATAGTCTCCAAAAGAAGCATTAAATTCTCCGGGGTGTACCAACTCTTCTCCTCAGGATCAGGTGTATAGCACATCATCTTCGTTTCACCCTTGCTACGAAGATAACATTCACGAAGGGTTCGCAGGTAGTTCCCACTCAACTGAACCACTGAGCGGCAGTGGGTATGAGAAGTAGAGCCCTCACAATGCGCCAGAACATCATAGTAGAACGAATCTCCCCACTTATACAAAGGAGACATTAAACCCGCTTCGAAGGCCACTACAGTCGTAAACAGATGCTGAGAATCATACTTATAATTCTTTATCATATCATAAGTAAGATCGTCACCCTGATTGTAAAAACGAACCTCAAAATGCTCAAGACCATGCCTTACATTAAACTCTTCGAGATCAATGTGTTTGAAGGAGACATGAGCCCTCTTTTTCTTCTTTGGAGAAGGAACAGTTCGTTCAGAAGGGGCAATCCCAGAAGACGGCGTTCTACCTGATGATGTCTTCTTCGGAGGGCTCATATCCGAAGCCTTCCTCTTCGTCGATGGGTTCCTCGACAAGTCTGGATCCTTTGGCAATGATTTTTTCGACGAAGCAACTTTCAACAAAGCCTTAGGTTTTTGAGAAGACGAAGGGGGAGGAGGAGCGATAGAACGGATCGGTTGAGCTTCCAAAGGCTCCGAACGCTGTGAAGAAGGTCTGCCAGTAGGACGATCAGCCACATAGCGAGAACCTCTTACTTGGTCCCCCCTCTTTTGAGAAGAAGCCTTCGGATCAGATGACGACGAGGTTTTACGAAGACGAAGATCCGATTGAGAAGATCTTGATGGCGCTCCTTTAGGCGAAGATATATCAGGACTTCTAGTTGATGGAGATTTATAAGGACTCAGCGGCGGAGACCTATAAGGGCTATTTATACGATCGTTAACTACCATGGTTACCTGAAAGGGGCATCAAAGAGCAACGAAAATCAGAAAATGGATCAGTAATCATTATTCCGTATCAAGAACACCATTAAAACACAAGAACAAACCCAGAAGTGATCAAGTCAAGCGACTCCAGATTTCATGATGAAGAACAGGGGCAAGTATATATACTTTCTTATATCATGTTCTCAATCACAAAACCTAGGACCACTACAACATCAGCGAAAATCGAGAATAACATCAGCAACAGGAATTGAGAACAACAACAACAGAAGCTAAAAACGTACCTATAACAATGGCGGAATCAAGGGATTAACAGAAGGAAATCACCATTCAAACCTATTCAAACAAGAGTGGCACCTACAGGGGGTGATCAATACGAAGTAGGTACACTACCAGTAAAAGTGAAGAACAAAAAGACAAATCCAAGAACAAATTAAACTCTCCTCAGAAGACAGAGACAAAACAGGGAAGAATAAGAATGAGGAGGAGAATAAAAGTTATTTCATTCACACCCTCTCTCATACTTATAACCGCAATAAGTGGGGGAAAACCGCCCCGAAATCAAGAAGAGATAAATGCTTGGAGTGGGAAACGTGCCCAAAAATCTAGGGGAAGTTATTGCGGGAATTGAAGAGTTTTTCTTCAAACTTTTACTTATTTCAAACTTAGAAGAAAAGGGGCATATTATATACACATAATCAACAATCATCCACGTGTCAAGAAGAAGACACGTGTACACCACAAGGTGGAAGAGCATCAAGACGATGATGCCACGTTGTAACACCCATGAGGCATGCATCGTTACTATCTGCCACGTATCTATCATTATACGAATCCGACGATCAGCAAGTCAAGGAGTACCTGATGCATAGACCGCCGCGAAGCACCATAGAAGACCTAAAAGGTTGCCTTTTATCATCTCGAGATAGATCCTAAATGGACGAAGAAAATGAGCCTCATTAATGAGAAAGTGACAGCTGCAGCAGCAACTGTCTGACGCATGCAGACAGCCCAACCACCCGCAATAAATGCTACAAACATAGGATACGTGTCAAGAATCCTATAGAGGAAGGAGAGGTGCATCATCGTTACAATATGATACCGATAGAAGCATCGGGTAATCCCAAAGATAGCCTTCGGGATCCGCACATTAAACAAGACGATAAGGAACAACAGTTCCAGAGAGGAGGGACCCATACAAAAAACCTATAAATACTCAACTCCACCAAGGAAGAAGGGGTCGGCCAAATTTTAGGAGAGAGAACTATTGTTAGAAAGAGAGAGATTGTAATAGTAAGTATGAGTTTTATCTACCTTCCTCTATCATCGTTCCCTACTCAGAGTCATTCGATTATCATTTGTAACCTTATATGATACATAGTGAAAAACCTAACCCCCCGTGGACGTAGGCCTTAATGCTGAACCACGTAAATCATCGTCTCATTTACATTCTGCACTTACGGTTTATATATATCTCTGTTATGAATCGTTCTAATCATCATAGATGTATCTATGATGCTAAGTAGAATTGAAACAAGGACGAGCCCGAAGGCTCAGAGTTTCCAATAGAAGTTTAGATTTTATTCTGCATTTATGTTTATCATTATTGTATTTTATCAGAACTGCGAACATTGATTGTGGACACGATGCTATCATCGTTACATCTGTGTTCACACCGGCAACAGGAAGAAACTTCAAATAGCTTCTATCAACTCCGCTCTGACAAGATGGTCTGAACTAATGGATGTATCACTCTGATTCACAAAGTTTTAGAAGACCATGATGCTTTACAAGAGCTGAGGCGTAAGAGCAAGAAAAAACAAGAGTCAGGGAGCTACCAATCTACGCCTTTGTCGTAGGAAGTTGAGAAATGGTTTGTACACGGCAGAAATACGTACTCTAACCTCGAGCGGTTTTGCCCCAACCAATGCAGGGACCTTGGCTGAACTTCAGAACAAGCATCTGTATGCAAAACCACTGCACCTGTTGCTCGAGATGCTTTTATTGCGTTCAAGGATTTGGTTTTGATCAAGATAAAGAGTTTCCCAAAAGTAACCTCTTGTGGGAGAGATGGTCTTCGCGCTCAATATTTGGTTGATGCACTCAGTAGGTCTGTTGCAGCTGTTTCGGAGGACTTGCTGTCATCTATCACCGGGGTTGCGAATATCTGGTTAGCAGGGAACTGTCCTCCCACTTTAGGCGATTTTATAGCGTCTGCGCCACTCACTCCGTTGCTCAAACCCGGTCATATCGCGGTTGGTACGATATGGAGACGGTTGGTTTCTAAGGTTGCAGCTTCTCATGTTGGCAAGGAGATGGAGTCTTACCTAAGCGATTATCAGTTTGGTGTAGGAGTTCCCTGTGGAGGGAAGCTAAATTTCCAATATGTTAATAGGTTGCTCGAGGTGAAAGGTAGTTCCAAAATCATGTCCATGCTTCTTGTTGATTTCTCTAATGCTTTTAATCATGTAGACCGCTCTGCAATGTTAATGGAGGTCAGGAAACAGTGCCCTTCTATCTCTAGGTGGGTAGAGTTTTGTTATGCAGCTCCTGCCCGTCTGTATTATATGGATAAGACACTTTCTTCGGCTCAAGGAGTGCAACAGGGAGATCCTCTTGTTCCTCTATTATTTTCTCTGACTCTACATCCCTTGATCCATAAAATTGCAGAGCTTTGTGTCTTGGACTTACAAGCCTGGTATCTGGACGATGGAACTATCAATGGGGACACGCTGATGGTTGCCAAGGCATTACAAGTCATTCAACAGGAAGGTGTGCAATTGGAGTTGCACCTAAATGTTTCCAAAACCGAGCTATTTTGGCCTTCAGTTGCCGATAGAGGTTTAGTGTCAAGCGTTTTCCCTTCCAATATATGCAAACTAACTGATGGTGTGAAACTGTTGGGAGGACCCGTTAGTTTGAACCCCCAATTCCGCAAGGACATGGTGCTCAGCAAGGTGCATAAGACTACTGCCTTGATGGATGTCATTAAGAAGCTTGAAGACCGAGATTCTAAGGAAGCTTGTCACGGGTGATGGATCGGGTTTTGGTTTTTTCCGACAGAGATTGGCTACTCTCCCCCATTAAGCACGGTGGTTTGGGTATCTACACAATGGAGGACACAAGACAATATTGCTATTTAGCTTCTTGCCTAATAGACTTCTCGATCTTTGTACAACTTATTGGGATGTCCAGTTCATTCCTAGAGAAGCTAATATAGGGTTGCAAATACATCAGCTGAAGAAGCTAAATCCTTCAATAATGTTGTAGATGGAGTACTAGTTAGAATAGATTAGGGACTACGGGGACGAAATTAGGCGAATCTTTAATGACAGTTAGGTCTGAAGAGCTGGAGCATTGAGAGCCACATGCAAGGATTTACTCCAACGTTTGGCCAGTACAATAAATTATCACCAGAAAGACAAAAAAATACAGAAGCAGAAGAAAAAGAAAACAGATGAAATTGTATACATAGCGGGGAAAATCTGTTAGACCACGTAACACTCCCAGTGGGAAATTCTCAGCCAATAACAGCAATGATATGGCATTCGAACCATTTAAGATATGTACAACCAAAATATTTACTCTGATATTTTTGTTTTCAACCTCCAGCAAACTCTCAAAACAGGAAACACATTCTGATCATACTGTAGTATGTCCCCCTATCGCTTCACACTTAGAAACGGCCAACAGCAGGGGGGTTATACAATGGCTAAGCTCCAGTCACTGCCCGGCCACCTAGAATGATAAAAGAAGAGGGGGGAAAAAATAGGGGGAAAGAGACATTTGGGGGCTAGAAGAATAGAACAAAACGAGGAATAAAATGAAAGAAAAATGAAGAATAGAACCAAACAATTATATTTCGTATTTCATTTTCACATTGATACTTTGATTTATCTTGTTTCATCTAGCCTCGTTGTTAAACTGCAAAGAACCATCCTTCATCAACTTCATGCTCAGATTATTGAAACGCTCTCTGGAGTACTGTCTTGATGCTTTCCTCCAATCTGTGCCAGCCTTCATCATGGCAGCAAATTCCTCATAACTTATTTTCCCATCCTGCCAGTCATTGGAATTGAATATCAAAACTCACAAGTGTATGGCTTCACGGTGACTTTGGAAGTAACATACAGTGATAGTAGTAAATAAAGATATTAACATTACAAATACAGACCTTATCTGTGTCCACGTCACGAATGATAGCATTGATGACTTCGTCATTGTTAGGGTCGACCTCATCAGCCAAAGCTATCCGTAGCTCTTCAATCTCTATGTACCCACTCTTATTTTGATCAAAGAATGAGAACGCTTTGTGTAGATGCTCATCATTGCCGATCTTTCGGAAATGGACTGCAACTGCAACAAACTCTCCGTAATCGAGACATCCATCTCCATCAACATCAGCCTGGAAGAAAAAAAACAGTCGAATGAACAAATAAGTTTTGTCAAGCATATCACTGATCAGTGATCCATGATAAAATGGCAAATTATGATGATAAAATGGCCTTTTATAACAGATTTGGACAAAAGAAGAAGAAAATTCAAGAAAAATATTGCAGATGTAACGCCGGATCTTATAAAGTCAATCTTAGGTGTTAATGCCACTTACAGCTTCCATTAGTATCTGAAGATCCGGATCTGAAATCTGATGTCCAATTTTGTGCAGACCAGCTTTCAGCTCCAGAAGAGTGATCTTGCCATTGTTGTTAATGTCCATCATATCGAATGCTTCTTTTATATCAGCCACTTCCTCCACAGACAAATGCTCAGCCACCACCTGTGAAAGTGATGAAATTCCTCAGCCTGGTCAGGATTCCGTCCTCAAGGAAGATTTTACAATTTCCCTTTCAGATAAGTAGAGTACCCCAACTGGGTCACTTTAGAAAAACCATTCCATAGTTAGAAAAAGATTAATCTGGAATCCCTTACCCTTAGGGCTCTCTTTTTGAATTTGTTCAACATGGAGAACTGTTTGAGCCTTGATTTCACGGTTTCACCCAGGGAAACATTTGGAGCCTTATGGGCATTCTGTAACCAAGGATGATCTGCAAGAAAAGATGGCCAGAAAAGTTCAGTTTGGCACGTTTTCATAGATTCCAGACCATTTATCTTGATCATTTTTTTAAAAAGAATTTAAAATTTTCAATATAAGCAATTCCATATCAAATACTTAAATGAAGAACTAAACATTAAACATCCATCGAGTAATCTAAGTAATATTTACCTAGTACTTCTTGAGCTGAAAGACGTTTTTTCGGATCAGGATCAAGCATCCGCTTAACCAGATCTTTTGCATTATCTGAAACTTTGGGCCAAGGATCTCTCTTGAAATCTATTACGGAGCGGATAATCGCCTGTGCAACTCCTTGTTCAGTTTCTGCATATAAATTGTAAACCTATGTTACCAAATATACTTTATAGAAAAGAGGGAAAAGAAAATTGAAAACTAGTAGGCCTAGGTGGATCAATGCTATTTACTTAAGATGAAGGAGAGTGCACTCCTTGTATTATCGCACACATGTGAAATTTTGCACATACTTTTAATCTGGCTTAAATTTTCACCTATGCCTATATATTCCAATCAAAAAACATTTAGAGTCTTCAAGAATCAAGTTATAGATAAACCAACCAGCCCAAAAAGGAGGAACACCACAAAGTAGGATATATAGGATAACTCCAGCACTCCATACATCAACCTCTGGGCCATAATTCCTTTTTAGGACCTCTGGCGCCATGTAGTAAGGGCTTCCAACTATCTCAGTAAACCGCTCACCTGCAAATTAAGTTGTGGCACGGGGAATGAGGATAAGGAGAGCTATGACTGATAGGATAGCCACCCAAATAAATAATGCAGAACTCTTGGACCTTAGTAGAAGGCAATACCAGGTTTGAAAAATACGGACAAACCAAAATCAATGGCTTTCAGTGGTGCTGTTTCCTTCTTGTTTGCAAATAAAAAATTCTCCGGTTTGAGGTCTCTATGCATAACCCCGTGCTTGTGACACATCTGAAAAGATAAAAATGATCAAACTCATTACAAGAGAGATAAGGAACCATACACATGAGGCATCCCAGATATTACAGGGGTACGGTGGCTGCTAATTTGAGAATGCAATATGACCTAACATAACAATGTAACACTAACCATTGATAAGAGTATAACTAGTACTTTGAAAAGGAACAATATTAATTAAGTTAGTAGACTACTGTATAGAACAAAACTCAAATAATCAATCCAAGGTTTTGGTTTCCCCAAGGAGTAAACAAGGACACACCAATGACGAACTGCAGCCACTGAACGGAGTGAGGTTGAAAGTACAGTTAGTGAAACAGTTTGAGAATAATGGAAAGGAATGTATAAAGAAAGAGGTAAAATGGTGCAATTTAGAGAGAATTTCAGACACGTGCTTAACTGCACAAGCAAGAACTTTCTGGCAGATTACAATGAAGGTTCAGTGTATCTTGTAGGACAGCCGACAGTGACGAACAAAAACAAAGTTGTAACTAACACATTTCTAATTGAACACCAATCACAAGAATTTGAGTTCTTGTTTCAGAGATGAATTTCAACCTAAATTTTCATATACTGTAGTAGAATATCTGAGCAACAAGAAAACAAAACTATGAGAGAAGACAAGTTATAAATCAATCAAAAATCAAAACCAAATAAGTAAGACATGACAAAGATTACCTGAACAACTTCGACAATTGTACGAGTAACTACAGCAGCGGCTCGTTCTGTGTAATGACCCCTGGCAACTATTCGATCAAATAACTCACCACCTTCACATAGCTCCATTACAAGATGTACAGCATTATCGTCTTCGTATGTATCTTTTAAGGTAACAATATTAGGATGTTGTGGCATATGTTTCATAATTTCAACCTCCCTCCTAACATCTTCTATATCTATAGCAGTTCTTAATTTCTTCTTTGAGATTGATTTGCATGCATAAACATCAGCAGTTGTTTTATCAGTGCAAAGATATGTAATCCCAAATTCACCTCTTCCAAGTTCACGACCTAATTCATATGTAATCCCAATGTCACGACCAGTTGGTTCTTTTAAAACACATAATTTATTATTTCCACCAGATCCATGATTATGATTTACAGCATAATCAATTGAGAATGGATTTTGTTTGTTCTTCCCTCCTTTTTTCTTCCCAGCAGCAGTTAGTGCAGGGGTCCCACAACAATTCCCCATGGATCAAAGCTTCCTATATTATTATTCAATTCAAAGCTTCTGATCCTTTTTGTATCCAAAACCAAAACAACAACACACAATCAATATTAACAGAATACCAATACAAGAAAACAAAATACAATTCAAGAAAGCAAACCAATTAATCTATTAACAGAATTAAACAGAAGCTACGGAAGGATTCTATTCTATTATTCTCAGCTGAATTATTATGAAAGATGTATAGATGATGATGATGAAGAAGATATAATGAGAAACAAAATTAAAAAAATTCAACAAAAGAGAAAAGATAAGTTGAAAAGTCGAATATAGGTGTAAACGCCACCCACCCACCATGGATTTTAATTGACGAGAGGGTCAAAGCTCTCCACGCACACGCAGAGCCTCCTCTCTCTTTCTCTCCAATTCTTCTAAATACACAAAATGTTTCAAAAACACAAGTCAAAATTCTTCCAGACAAAATTAACCAAAACAACAAAACGGGACAAACTAGGGGGAAAAAAACCAAAGAAAAGAGAGAAATAGGCTCATTTTTGTTAGAAGTCTATCCTCAGGATCACCTTCTAATTACATAATCTGCCACCCGAACTTGTTATTTACCGTTTTGTAAGGCCAAGTCATAACCAGAATCCACCTCACCTATTAGTGGTTCTCCATTATGGAGAATCACCGCATTATGCATCTCAAATAATCCAGCGCCATCATGATTGACTCCAATTGGTAATTGCGAACATAATGCAGGCTGATACAAGTCATAAAACAGCCACACCTTCGTAATTCAACATTCTGATCTCAACACCTTCTTCGCTTCCCTCCCTAAGATCAACCATTCTTCTTCACTTTGTGACCGAATTGAATCTGGAACGACCATTTCTTGGTTTAGGCCAGAGTCTTACAAATTGATCTCTCGAATCTAAAAGTACTCCCATGCAGTGCATTTGTTTAGGGTTTGAATTCGTTTCTCATCAGCACACCCAAATTTACCAAAAACAGCATAATCAGTTTTTACCCCAAAACAACCGGCGACCACAGTGGGAGATTAATCTCTCGGTTGCAAGATCAATTTTCAATTTCATTTCAATTTTCTCAAATTCAAGATGGTAGATCTTAGGTCTGGGTCAGTTACCAATCCTGATGCTACTAGCGCTGATAACACTCCTGGTACCAATATCCCTGCTGTTAATACCAATATACCGCCTACCAGCACAGTCAACGCATCGCATGGTGTTACATCCTCTAGCACTAACACCAGCAGCGCCGGAAGCATCCCCTCTGGCGTGACGCCTCCTATTACCAGAGCCAGAGCCGCTGCTACTCCTAATATTTCTTCGAGCATGACGCCTCCAATCACCAAGGATGCCACCATTCCTCCATCAGGACAAGAGACTGGAGGAGCCAGAGGAAACCCACCTCCTATTACCATTGCCGATTTAATGGAGAGACAGGAAATTCTTACTAAAGCTCAGACGGACGTGGCTACAACTCAGAAGGAGGTACTCAATTTTCTCAAGACGCTAACGGAAAGATTACCACCTGAACCGTGTCGACCCAAAATGGAGCAGAAAAGGAACACTTTCATGACACCCGGCACGAGTACTTCAGCAGGGCGTATCTTTATGGATGAAGAAGTTCGTGTAGCTCTTGAACGACCAACAGAAAGGAATCAACAGTCCAACTTTATCACACGAGAGGACTTGTAACGACTTCTCCAGAATCGAGGATGAGAAAATCCAGCCACCATTCATCAACATCAACCTCCTTATCCTCCTGACGTGCAAAGAGTTCCCCTTCCAAGAGGATATTCTTCTCCCCAGTTCTCCCTTTACGACGGTACTGGTAACGCTCGTGAACACATCTCTCGTTTTTTGGAATCACTAGGAGAGGATGAATACAACCACGTCCTCCGCCTGAAAGAATTCTCAAAATCACTCACTGGAAGGGCGTACACCTGGTACAACAACATCGCACCAAACAACATAGGCAATTGGTGTGAAATGGTTACCTCTTTCTACAAGAAATATTTATTTGTGTCCGAGCAAATCACTTTATCAGACTTGGGAAGGATGTTCAGCGAAACAATGAACATCCAAATGATTATGTCAAGAGATTCAGGATTCAAGCGCTAGATTGTCATGATCCAAATGTAACTGAGCATCAATTGGTGGAGCTGTGCATTAATGGCATGGTACCCGTCTATCGCACTTTACTGGAGAACCTGCATTTCCAAACATTTTCTGAACTTCATGAAGCTGCTAAGCGTTCGGCCACAACAACACTGGCATTGTTGGAGATGACTAGACTCGCCAGAAATGAAGATGCACGTGAGACTCGAGGAAGCAGACGTCTCACCAACAAACAATACAATGCTGGACCTTCTGTAAGTGTATAGGGTGAAGGAGGAAAGATAAAATCTCTAGTGGCGGAACAACAACCCAAACGTGCGGCACCAGCGCATCAGGAAGCTCCACCACGGAAGGCCGCGACTAAGGCGCCTACGCAACAACAAGAAACTGGAGATGCTGCTCCAAACTTCCCGTTCCCAATAGAGGAAGTAATTGAGCTCCTGGAAGCATGGATTCAGGATGATTCCATCAAACTACCTCCTATCAGATACCCACCAACTGAGGAAGAGATGACAAATCCCAAATATTGTCGTTACCACAGGTTCGTCAATCATCCCACCAATGAATACAACAAGTTGAAGCGCATTTTCAAGGAAAAAATAGATGCGGGAAAACTTCAACTAGGCACTGAGGGAGTTCACAGAGACCCTCTCCCAGTCAGAAGCTGCACACTTTCTGGGGACTCTGCTCACAAGACCATGCAATCTATGATGAAGCGTGTATGTGAAATTCTTTATTTATCTAAGGCACAACGTCAAGATATATTTGCAGCTCTCAATCGCATTGTGTCAGGCAAGCGGCTGTTTTCAGTCGAAGAAGCTACTCCTAAGCCCCAATCTCTCTTAGGAGGCGCTGTTGGAAAATGCAACTGGGGACTGTTGACCACTGCCCACCTGAAGGGTGTCGAGTTTGACAGCACGCTGATTGACGCAGCCTCTGACTTCAACGTTGTCACCATCAAGACTTTGAAAGCCGCAAAGATCCCAAAACAGGAAGTCGTTCACTATCCAACCATGATAAAAAAAACTCGGAAGGGGAGTCTAGAGACGCTTATGGGTACATCAATCTCGAAATCAAGGTGGGAGATGCTCTAATGCACGCCAAATTTCATATTATCAAAGAATGCCCAAATTATGATATGGTTCTGGGGCGCTCGTGGGTGCATGGAAACAAAGCAAAGATGGTAGTATGCCCTTTACCAATGTCTATACCCGAAAGGATTTCCAACAAGCCATCCAACCCTGAGGATTATTTGCTGCCGTGTCAACAACTTGTCAATGTGACCCAATTGCCTGGAGAGACCCCGGCGATGTACATTCGTAGATTCCGAACCCAAGTAAGTCTTATTTAACAACCCTTTCTGCAATCAGTCACTCCTCCTTCCGTCAAGGGCCGGGGACTTGACCCGATCGTCAACCCAGCCATCACTAGGAGATGTGAATGGGGTGCTGGGCCTTTCAAATATTTTATTAAAAAAATTTAGAAGCTGTCACATTCAAAGATGGGGAATCTAAGAATCAAGTAACGGTGCAACGCCAAAATCCATTTCAAATTGGAGATATAGTAGTAAGGGTTATTGCCCAACCTGCTCCGCCAAATTCCCCAGAAGATGAGCCGTACCTAGTAGTAGAAATTATCTTGGGAGGATACTGCAAACTTATCAATGGCTACAAGCTAGAAGGCGTAGTAATACACGCCAGGTGGCTTAAACCTTTCAATACCTAAGACGACACGTCGCCTTTTTCTTTAGCATTTCTTTTAGCATTTCCCCTTTTCATGCAATATTTGTAATTCCTCCAAAATGACTGCACTGCTTGCATTCATAATTAGGAATTCATTTTATCAGTTAATCGAAACATCATTTCCTCACAAAACCATTACCCATCAGTTCAAAACCAAAAAAAAAAAAAAAAACTATGAAAGAAACACCTTACATCTTTCAGTAAATACCTAAGAGAGGAATATGTAAAGGAAAAAAGAAAGAACAAGATATTCAAGGGAAATCATCAAGCAGAAACAAATTCTTCTTGGAAGACATCGTATCCCGAAGAGCAGCCTGCTTCAACATTGAGACGGTTTCTCAATCACCACCTCTTTTGACCGATGTGATCCCTAGAGGAGGTTCTGTCCATTTCAATATCCAATTTTCGGATTTTGAAAATCATTTCACGGACCGGGAAGCAACGAATCTGAAGGTGGCGCACATACCCAGTGACACTCCCAGTTCGCAATTGATTCTTCAGAAATCACGTTGCACATATCGTCAATTGAAGATAAGGCCTCTCTCATCCGTTTATCCCACAATATACGGCTTATTGGGTCTCTAGATTCGTGGAAAAGATCCCATGCTTCTACATACCTAGCCCGCACGCCACAAATCTTCAAGAAGCGTGTAATCTGCAAGAGGAATATCAAACAGAAGGTTGGTCGAGCCATAATTGTTATTTTTCCCTACTCTAAATTGCTGTTACTAGCGTTACATGTGTGGAAATATTATTGTAGAAGAGGCACCTCTTCCCATGAGAAGAAAACACAGACTTGCCAGCCATTACTATTTGTGTGCTGTCTTCCTATCCGCCATGCCGCCTCAATAGAATGGGAAGAGATCATATTGTAAAATCGCATTTTAGGAATAAATATCATGAACACAGGCTACCGAAGAGCGCTACATCTAAAGTTTCAATATATTGCGAGATCTTTCTAAGAATTTGTATTTCTTAGTCGGGAGATTTCATTCATTCATCCAACTGGAAACATAAAATCATGAAAGTAGCATGAATGAAGGATTATTATTTGATGAAGCCCTAGCTCCAGCCGCATGAAACGAAAGACTACTAAACATCAAAGAAGTATCATCAACGCCAGGGTCAATGGCGCCTTCACTGGAACCCTCTCCAGAAGCTGCTTCAACATCCTCTCCAGAAGCCGCTTCAACATCCTCTTCGGAAGTGGCACCAACATTCACTTCGGAGCCCGCTTCAACATCTTCTTCAGATACCACTCCTCCTATACACTCTTCGGAAGTTGCCCTACATCCTTTTCAGAAACTGATTCAACAGCCTTTTGAGGGTATTCCGGTTCGTCCACGTCAGAGTCGAGGATTATGACGCTGTCATGAATAGGGTGTTCATGTTTATCCAAGAGTTCATGTTCGCCCGAGAGCTGCTCATGCTCCACCCTCCGGCGCTTTAGCAAGGCAGCAAACCTTTCAGTCATAACACTTGTTGGCTGAGATGCTTCATCGCGCCTCCATTTTTCCTTCATGCCAACCGAAGCCAGGAAAACTTGGACACGCTCTCAGATGATGCTCAGATATACAAGGGACTTGGAATGCATTTTGAGATACCAACCAACCGTCTGCCTGATCTACCTGGGGCCAACCGACATCATGCTAGGGGAACGCTCATCTGGACGCCTCATGCCATGTTCCAAGGACAAGCAGACCCACCTCTCCTGGTAACATATGTCTACTTTGCCTCATAAGTTTTATCTTTATTTGTCACAATCTAGTGCTTACCCCGCAACAATGTCACTGTTACGTACTAAGTAGGGTACTTAATGTTGATGGTGGTTTTCGGTTCAGGGTCAAAATTGTGAAACCCTATTTTTAATGCGCTATCATCCTGCAAAGGAACAGAAGCCATTTGAAAGTGATGAGTGCATAAACCTCTTCGCTCACAGATGTATTGAGCAATTCAATATATTTGTATATATATATATAATTCACTCAGAATGGTGCATAGCAACAATCCCAAATATTCTATGAATTTTATTTCCACCAGCATTATTCACTAATGCATTGCCCGCTTAGTATTTTTCTATGCTATGTTCCCCAGCTGGACTCTCAATATTGGCATGACATGACGATTAATGTTCACTCGCAGCGGAGTAGCACGAATCTCCCGAAGTGTCAGTATTGAGATCTGCATGAAAACACTCACACAGGCTGCACCACTCTCTGATAAAGAGATTTTTGTGTCAACTCACTTTAAATTAAAAGTTAGCATGATCGACGTGCTTAAATTCCTTAGGGAAAACCTAGACTGTCCATGACAGTCTTAAGGAGCAATCACGGCCACACGATTTGGCCAGAAAATTAAACAAGCTTAGCCTATTCCCAGCAGAACTAGGCGACCTCCATAATTTCCACCGGCGGGCCCACTAGCATCCCTACCGATCGGAATCCCTTTAATTCACCCGCAACACCGCTGATCATTAGCGAGAACTAGGGTGATCGCGCTGTTGAAAGAAAGATCAAACGAGCGAAGACCGACCATTACGGTCTCAAATTAATCACATCCGCCCAACTTAGCTAGCCTAGTTGGACGGTCTAGATCTTCCTTCGAATGATCAAAGAGGTGTTGGCGTGTTCACCGGCGACCCATCTCCATCTATGGTAGATCGACCTGCCCACGGCAAGCCAAGAGTGTATCAAATCGTTTGCTCAAACTAGGGTGAACGCGCTGTTTTGGAAACCCTAAAGTTGCGTTACGGCAGCGTGCTACTGTCGCAAATCGATCACAACCGTCCATCTTTGCCAGCCAAATGCGGCCCAATAGATGTTAGCATGCTCATTGGCAGCTCGCCTTTGCGTCTGGCCAATCGGCCCGCTCAAACTAGCGCCCAATGTTTTAAATCGATTAGCCAAAATAGGGTTGGCCACACGGCTTCCAAACCCTAATTTGAATCAACAGCAGTAAGCAAGTGCCGCAAATCATCTCATCAATCCAATTTCGCTAGCCTAGTCGGATGGTCTAGATTTATTTTCAGGAGACCAACAGGGTGATGCCGCGATCACCGACCATCCCTCCTTCACAGGGAACGATCGGTCAAGTCATGGCTCATTCATAGGGTTCTCAAACGATCACTCAAAAGTTGTCATTCGCGCTACTTGTATGATTCAACAGCAGTCATTAACTGCCGCAAAATCGTTTCAGCCACTCAACTTGGCTAGACGATTTAAGCGGTCCAGATCTAACCTGGATCGAACGATAGGATTTTAGAATGGCTACTAGTCGCCACTCTCCTATAGGGCCTGACCGGCCACTCCCTGGGATGCGTGCGTAGCTCCTACCGACTCCCTAAAAGAGGGCGGTCATGCTCCTTTTAAGACATTAATCTCCGCGACTAATTTAGACGAGCTCGGAAACAATGATGCTTCATGAACATCGATTATTTTCAGCTGCTTATTTAAAAGCGATGCTTTATATACATCGATTATAAACGATGTTTTATTGATTCAACAAATAATTTTGTTATTTGACCTAAAAGCACTATGTGCTGTTTTTAGCGGCAAGTCTCATGACTTGACCCATTTACTTGAGACATCAAACATGTCACAAACTGGGGGATGCTCACTAGGGTATTGGTCTGGCGGTTTACAGCATGCGGCGTGCAACGCGCCCTTTACGAGAAATTGTCAGGAAAGGACGGACGGTTAACAGCAATGAGGGAGTAGTGGGTGAAAGGGTGACCGGTCTTCCCACATAATGGAAACGTGATGGTCACCACCTTTTGCACAACCCCACTTCTCCACTACTTAACTGCCTCCACTTCCTACGAGATCAGGGGTGCGCTCAATGACTTGTATAAATAGGTTTTCAAACCTATTTTCGAAAAAAACAGAAGGGTTATTAACAAAAGTATCCACAAAACACCCAGAACTGATAGCTTACATTCTGCAAGCCAGTTCCACATTCTGATACAAGTCATAAAACAGCCACACCTTCGTAATTCAACATTCTGATCTCAACACCTTTTTCGCTTCCCTCCCTAAGATCAACCCTTCTCCTTCACTTTGTGACCGAATTGAATCTTGAACGGCCGTTTCTTGGTTTATGCCAGAGTCTTACAGATTGATCTCTCAAATCTAAAAGTACTCCCGTGCAGTGCATTTGTTTAGGGTTTGAATTCTTTTCTCATCAACACACCCAAATTTACTAAAAACAGCAGAATCAGTTTTTACCCCAAAACACTGTGATATTTCAATTTTAAAGACAAACAATAGAATGCGGTTTGCTTTTAAAAAAAATACGGAAAAATAATTAACACAGACACCAGAATTTTGTTAACTAGGAGACCGCAAATGCAGAAAAACCCCGGGACCTAGTCCAGATTTGAACACCAAACTATATTAAGTCGCTACAGACACTAGACTACTATCAGAACTTCGGACTTGAATGTAGTTGCAACCGAATTTACCGTCACAAAAATTCATTTACAGTCGCGCTCCTTACGCCTGTTGAATCCCAACAGGACTCCGCACAATTGATTATACAGCCTAAAAGTTGCTTTAACTCAATTGAAGATTTTAAACCAATCTTCCTCTCACAGATAAGCCTATTTGTGATTTCTGTTCCGAACAAAGATCAAGGTGAGGTAGGAAATCGATTGCAATAGACAAAGTCTAGCAAACCTCGAATCAAGTTTTATGACTCCCGAAGAGCAGCCTAAATTATTATTCACCTCATTTGTGGAATCACAAGTTTGAGATGAAGAAACTTTGTGATTTCTATCTATCTTGCATGTTAGAGAAAAGCTCAACAATCAAAGCAAGATCAGGATACACGAACTATCAAGATAAAGATAGTTGGACCTGGCTTCACGAATTCCTAGGTGAAGTCTTTTTAGTCGTTAAACCTAAAAAGGTTTAAAGGAGAGGACAACTTTAGTTTACAACTAGGACACACAAGAATAGTGTCAGGGATTCAAAAATCCCAGTTGTTAGAGGTTCTCCTCATATAGACTTTCAAGGTCAAGGTTGCTTTGGATTTAAGCTAACGTAGCTTTGGAATCAAGCTATCAATAATCACCGTTAGATGAAAAACTTGACTTGAGATTTACATAATATAATATACACTCTGGTTAGGATGAACCGTGGCCTAACCATGGACAATGACTTGTTCAGAAAAGGTTAGCTGAAACTAGCCAATCGGACGATAAGCTTAACGATTTTCATATAACACTTTAAGACTTTAATCTTGAGTCACACATGTGATCAAATATGTTTAGATAGTGTTTTTAGAGAGTTGTTCAAATGCCGATTATCTCATAGAAATAATTCTGATGCATCTGAAAATACTCCATAAGATAAGTACGTGTATTGTAATCCTGTTCGTGACTATTTTTGTCATGGTACGTGTACCGGGTTTGTATACCCTTAAGACAAAAACGGGTTCAGGAATCCACAGATATTTTCCGGTTTGCATACTAGGTATGCATACCTTTTCCGATTTAGAAACCACCATATCTTTTCCGGTTTGCATACTAGGTATGCATACCTTCCTGGTTCACGAGTCAACAGATTTTGTATGATATGTGGATACCGGGTCTGCGTACCAAAAAGTCGTTGCCGAACTGTAGCTACGCCGGTACGTATACTGGGTACATGTACAACGGCTCCAGACTTATAACAGTTTTCCTAGTATGTGAACTGGTATGCATACTATCCTTTATCTAGATATACAATAGTTCTATATCTCTCTAATAATCAATTCGAAACATTCCCGAATAAAATCAATGACACATATCACTGTTCCAGGATATTTTCAAATGATTAACTCTTGAATCATAATTTAGGTCATAAACAATAAATTGTTCTTAACCAAATTCATCAAGTATGAACAAATGTTCTTAAGCTTAGTTAGTCATATTTCGAGAACGATACTCAAGATAAACTTGACTCGAAATTTCTATTATGCACGTAATGTCTAATTTAGTCATGCGACAGTGTCTCATAGATAGAAAGGTGAAAACTTGAGTAATAGGTGGTTCAGTCTGCACTTACCTTTTGTTGAAAAAGTTCTCCGAAAGCTTCGGTTGATCTTCACCTTCAAACGGTAGAACGCAGTGATGTCTGATACTCAACTACACACTTATATTCTAATCCGAGATTTGACTAAATGTAGACTAGAAATCAAGATATAGTTTTGATCAACTAAGTTTGACAACAAGCTTGAGATAACAACACTTGTGAGTTCGACCGAGCAATTCTCTAACAATCTCCCCCTTTGTCAATTTTAGTGACAAAACTATTAATACATTTGGATTAAAAAATAAAGTTTCAAATTAACTCCATAATCCATCATGCTTGATTTCCTTGGTTCTTCAACTCCTTGAATTCTTCGTTACTTCAAGTTGCAATGATTCTGAACGTGTTCAACTCAGCATCATTGTTGTTGAAGATCTGTAGCGATAATAACTTTGAAAACATATATTCTCAATCGTCGTTATACAGAAACTTAGTATTATTATCTTCTCCGAAGTTCAATTGTATCACAACTTCGAAGTAGTACTACAGTGATATGTTTCTCCCCCTTAGTCAATACTTATATCTTTTGCATAATAGGTGAAACCTATAGATGTTGATTCACTTCCCCTTACATAATGACCCATAAACCATATGTATGTAGTGTGAAACTACTAATTATTCTGCCCCTTTTTGTCAATAAAAATTGGCAAAGGTACTAAAACTATGGGATCGTAATGAATTCAAACAAAAGATACTTCAAGACTTAAAAGGAATACATATCAACTTTAATTTATATGATATCATAGAGTATAAAATATTTAGCGTCCCATATAGGATATTTAAGATACAAGCATCCCCTTTAAATCCACGTCCACTCTCCCCACAAAGATATAGCAATTAAGCACAAGTTCAATTAAGAACTCTCCTCCATTTGATGTCATTCCCAAGAGAACAACATGAGTGACCTTACTTAAAAAAAAAAGAATTTTAATAAGATGAACAACAATTCCTTAACTGGAACTCAAGTTTTATTGCCCGAAGGATATGATTTAATTCAGGGGCAATACTTTGAACTTGATTTAATGGACCAAAACAACACCAATAGACTTCCGAAGGTGTTGAAACGTTATGGTGTCTAGAGGCTTGGTGAAAATATCAGCCAATTGTTGTTCCGATGGCACAAACTCTATGTTGGCAATACCATTTTCATATACATCTCTAATAAAGTGGTATCTTATATCAATGTGATTTGTTCTTGAGTGCTCAACGGGATACTCAGTAATTCGAATCGCACTTGAGTTATCACAAAAGATTTTCATTTTCTAGTTTTGATTCCATAATTAGTAAGCATTTGTTTCATCCATAAAAGTTGAGTACAACATGAACCCGCAGCAATGTATTTGGCTTCACATGTTGATAGAGATTATGAGTTTTGTTTCTTGCTATGCCAAGCAACAAGATTTAGTCCAACATAGTAGAATCCTCCTGATGTACTTTTCCTATTTTCTAAATAACCTGCCCAATCTGTACCGGAACACGTTGCAAGATCAATGTTAGAATCAAAAGTATAAGGGAGACCATAACCGATAGTATGTTGTATATATCGTATGATCCTTTTAGCGGCTGCAAGATGAGATTCTTTTGGTTTAGCTTGAAATCTAGCACAACAACCAACGCTAAAGACAATATCTTGTATTGTTGCAGTTAGATATAGAAGACTTCCAATGATGAATCCGTATAATTTCTGATCAACATCAATACCTTTCTCGTCTTTATGCAGCTTCCCAGTAGTAGGCATGGGTGTTAGCTTGGGAGTACTTTTCTCAAGACCGAATCTTTTAACAAGATCCTTTGCATACTTTTCTCTCATCCTTATGTTGATGAATCTGTAAACCTAAAAAGAATCTTAATTCTCCAATATTGCTCATCTCGAATTTCTTTCCAAGAGAGGTTTGAAATTCTTTGGCAAGTTTCTCGGATGTAGATCCATAGATTATGCCATCCATATAGATTTGATAAATAAGGACATCCTTCCCACTCCATTCGGTAAACATAGTCTTATTTGCTCATCCTCTTGAGAACCCTTTTCTAAGAAGTGAAGTAGTAAGTCTTTCATACCATGCTCGATGTGTTTGAAAAGACGAGGGTACCCAAATACAACACAATCTTTAATTTATCCACCTATAAGTCCTCTTACCGAAAGTGATTGTCTATAGAAAAAGTCGAGACAATACTATAAAACGGCATTCACACTTTGTGTGATTGTCTATGGATACGAGATCAAGATAATACGACAACCAAAGTGTGATTACTTGATAATAGGTTCAAACTTAACCAAACTCTATAGGATCACTATCAAGTAAAGCGGAGTTAACGTTTGTGTATTTTACTTCTAATTATAATAAACAATTATAATTGTGGAAATAGAAAAGTAAAAGACACAGCAAGATTTTGTTAACGAGGAAACCGCAAATGCAAAAAAAACCCGGGACCTAGTCCAGAGTTGAATACTCTCAGAATTAAGCCGCTATACAAAATCTAAAGAAACTTCGTATAATTTAGACCAAGCAACTACCCCTAGTTCACTTAGTTTCCTCAGTATCCCTGCGCTTCCGACTTCGATGAGTGCACGCACTGGAACAATTCCTTTGGATCGTATTCCAAACAGTAAAAACAACAAATCTGTTTGGTAACAACTCTATTGATTCTTTAAGATAAGATATCTCAAGCCATATATGCAAAGGCTCTTCCGTTTAAGATGATAAACTCCTTTGCCTGGTTAGATCAATTTATCCAATAACTACAAAAGTAGTCAGGTTTAGATTCGCACTCAATCCAAATAAATCTCAAAGAGATATATTGTGAATGCCGATCTCACGCAACTAAGCAATCGAATAAATCCGATTCTAGTTGGATCCAAGCCGATCAAGGTTTGTGCAACACAAAGATATGAGAAACCAATAAGAAATCTTCTTCGTCTTCAAATCTTCTTTAATCTTCAATTAAAACCTGCACAACACCACTTGAATCTCTTGTGATCAATCACGCACAGAACGGAGTCTGTTAACAATGGATAATCACAAGATTTCTTTAGATATACAAACAGTTCTAAAGATCCCGTCGATACTTCGATCTAGTTTGAGTGAATCTTATATCAGAAGAGAAGATTCTCAAGAATAAACAAACTAGGTGCAATCAAAGTTTCAACAACCGTTAGTCAATCAAATCAATCGAAAACTAATAACACCGCAATTATTTAGTTTCCCACCAATGGTACTCGTAGAGCTTCTTGATCCCACATAAGTCTTTAAACGAGCGGTCGTAAGAGATTTCGCCTAATTAGGGTACTTTCCTCCCCGAATAGACGGCTCCACCAGAAACAACAAAAAGATGAAGTTTGCCTGGATCTTAGGATAGTTTGCTATAAATGCAAACTTGGGTATTTATAGACAAAGGATGTTTGGACACCAAGGAATTTCCAAAACCGAAAATATTCTCAAGATATGCAATGAATGGCAAGATTCGGTTTTCATAATTCCAGTAAATGCTTGTCAAATATTTTCCGAAATCTCTCAATAAAAAATCTCCAATTAGTAAATGCACATTATTAAATTTTATTCTCTAGAGATATGCATTTAATTGCTGGTCATTAAAAGCATATATAACCAAAAACCTTAATTAAAAGATTCTCAATTAGTTTCGGTACAGGGTCTCCTTGAGTACTAAGGAATATCTTTGAACAATAAATGATAAGAGTTACTGTCCGTGTTCAAAGTATGTTGACATCTTTTCTATGTAAATCATCTTTCATATTTACATTCTTAGAATCGGTTTTACCACATTTCCAAACAAGTTTAGAATTGGTTCACCTGTATTCCAAGACTACTATGTGATTGATCAAGTATCAAATCACATCCATGGGTTCAATCGGTTCTACCAATCACTAGGATCGGTTATACCCTAATATGGAAACACTTGTGATCGGTCACACAAGTTACCAGGACCGGTTACATTAGTTACCAGGATCGGTTACATCAATTAAAAGGACCGGTATTGATGGTGGTTTTTATTTTAGGGCGAAAACTGTAAAAGTCTGTCTACCCGACCCGGCATCAGAAGTAGTAGACATTGATATGTCTATATTCCGCAAGGAATTTGAAGAATATATCAAAATCTGGTGAGTGCCTATGTCTCTCTTCATATTATATTGAAACTCAAGCTCCTAGATGAATTGTTCACTAGTATAGAGCCTAATGAGTATTTAAGCTCCTAGCTGCATTATTCACTAATGCCGGAGCCTACTGGTATCTATTATATGCTATGTTCCCCAGCTGAACTTATGATATTAACATGACATGACAATTAATATTCTCTCGCAGCTGAGCAGCATGAATTCCCCGAAGTGTCAGGATTAAGACCTGCATGAAGGTACTCAATCAGAGGTACGCAAACTGCGCTGCTCTCTGAGAATAAAATTAGTGATTTTGTGTCAACACACAAAATTCACCAAATTTGATTAATTTTTTGTCAGCTCGCAAAATTCAAATTTGTAACCTAATTTTACCAATTTACAAAAATTAGGTTTATACGGTCTGCGCAATATCTCGATCCCTATTGGTCGAAACTAAACCTAGGCAAACTAGGAAATTATACCATCATGGAACTAGTAGGATCAAAATCCTACCAAAGGTTGGAAAACAAGAAATAAAAGGAAACTGCGGGAAATAAAAGCAGCAGCAAAGGGGGCGTGGCCACGCCGCTTAGCCGGCCGGTTTTCCCTAGTTGGCGCCGCCCATGGCCGACCGACCACGCCCCATATTACTGCCTGCCATCCCCTCTTTCCCACCGACTAATCAAATCGCTCTAAATGCGCAACCTACACTTTTAATTAAAGGTGGAAGTTAGCTGGTTGACAAACTTAATTCCTTAAGAAATCGAATCTAGACTGTCCATGTAAGTCTTAAAATAATCACGACCGCACGATTTGGCCGGCCGATTTAACGAGCATGACCTTCTCCCAATGCGACCAAACAAGCTCCATGATATTCACCGGCGGGCCCACTTTTATTCCAACCAATCAGAAGTTTCCTAGCCTGCCAGCAACAACCATAACCGCTAGCCAAAATAGGCCAGCCGCGCGGATGAAAAAGGTTTTAATCGAATTTAGACCGCACATGGCAATCTTAAATCAATCGTGGCCGCCCAACTCCGCCAGCCGAATTGACCGGACAAGATTTGATTTTAAGCAACCGGCGAGGGACGAATATGCTCACTCCGGATCATCTATATCCCCGACCAATCGCATTGCTTCAAACCTGCCAGCAATGCCGCAAACAGATCGTCCAAAGAGTGCCGGCCACACGGCTTTAAAAGCCTCGAGTTCAACCAACGGCAGTACATAACTGCCCCAAAGCGATCTCGGCCATCCAACTTCGCCAGCCGAATCGACCGGCTTAGATCTGATTTTGAGGAACCAATGAGATGCCGTCGTGATCGCCGGCAGCCACTCTTCCATGAGGACCGATTGGCCTGTTCTCAGCCTACCCATACGACTCCTGGCGGCCATCTAAAGTTTGTTTTACACACTACTCATAGGAGTCTTAAATAAATTAACGGCAATCCACAACTTCCGCAAATCATTTTAGGCATCCAACTTGGCTAGTCGATTTAACCGGTTTAGATTTAATTTGGGCAATAGGATGTCAAAATGGTTACCAGCAATCATTCTCCTATAGGTACCGATCACCTCATCTTCAATGTACATGTACAGCTCCTGGCAGCTTCCCGAAGATGGCCGGTCATGCTCATTTTAAGACATTAAGTTTCGCGACTAATCAAAACAAGCTTTATACAATGATGATTCATGAGCATCGATTATTTTGAGATGCTTCCTTAATGGCGATGCTTTACATGCATCGAATACAGACGATATTTTATGAATATCGATTTCACAAATAACTTAATTATTTAACCTAAGAGCATTACATGCTATTTTTTGCAGCAAGTTTCACAACTTAACTTGTAACATATGACCGCCCGCCGCCTAGCTTGCGCGTGATTGGTCAAAATAATTCGGTCTTGCAAGCAAGACCCACTCAGCAACTTGCTACATATTTTCGAAAAAATACTCGAGACATCAAACATGTCACAAACTGGGGGATGTTCATCAGGGTAATTGTCTGGCGGTTCACAGCGTGCGGCGTGCAACACGCCCATTACGAGAAAGTGTCAGGAAAGGCGTACAATTAGTGATAGTAGAGAAGTGGTGGGAATAAAACCAACCATTCTTCCCCTTATAATAGGGACGTGGTTTTCACTATTCTATACGGTCTCTACTTTTCAAACACTAGACTACTTCCACTTCCTATGAGATCAGGGTGCGTTCAACTATGACTTGTATAAATAGGTTTTCAACCTATTTCAACAAAAACAGTGTTATTAACACAAATATCCAGAAAACACCAAGAACTTATAGCTCATATTCGGGAAGCAAGTTCCACATTCTGATACAAGTCATAAAACAGCCACACCTTCATAGGTCATCATTCTGATCTCGACACCTTCTTCGCTTCCCTCTCTATGATTAACGCTTCTCCTTTATTTTGTGACCGAAGTAAGACTGGAACGGCTATTTCTTGGTTTAGGCCAGAATTGTACATATTGATCTCTCGAATCTAAAGTACTCCTATACAGTACATTTTTAGGGGTTTAGATTCGTTTCTCGGCGGCTCACCCAATTTACCATTTCCAGCAGAATCAGTTTTTACCTTACTACAAATTGGCGACCACAGTGGGAGGATTAATCTCTCAGTTACAAAAAATCATTTTCCCAGTTTCATTTTCGATTTCCTAACTTTCTCAAGATGGTTGATCTTAGGAATGGTTCGGAAACCCTCAATCCCAATTTTACTTATCCCAGTACCGACAATACTTCACATGTTATTCCTGAATCCGTTCTTTCATTCAAAACCCTTGTCGAGGCTATGGAGTCTCAAAATGTAACAATTATTCACGTTTTGATGAAAATCTTGAATGATATTGTCAAGACGCAAGATAAAGTATTCACGCTTTTGAAAGTCCTCACGGATCAACTATCAAAGGAACCAACATGTATTCATTCTGGAGGAAACGCTATCAATAATTCATTTTGGGTCAATAATGATGGTAGTAGTCCTTCTTCCAAGATTCATATTCCTGGTGAGGAAGATGAAGTTTATGCTCATGCTGAACGGAAAGGTAAGCACCAACCTAACTTCTCTGCTCATGAAGATCAAGAGATATTTCCTCAAACTCAGAAAGAAAACTCTTGGAATTTATCACGTCCTCATCAGAGTCCTTGCGATATAAAGAACGAAGAAGCTCGTAATGATGTTCAGGAAAGTAGGCGTCCTTCCAATAAAAGATCCAACCTCCAATCAATCACTAGTGAGGGTGGAAAGATAAAGCATCTGGGTAACATCTATCAACGATCTAAGCATCCGACTCCCATTTCACACAGGTCAAATGAGACTCCATCATTACCAGATTTTCCCTTTCCAGTGGAAGAGGTGATTGAACTCTTGGAGGTCTGGATACAAGATGACATCATCAAGCTACCTCGTGTAAGACGTCCTCAAACCAAACAATAAATGGAAGATACCAAGTACTGCCACCTCCATAGGTTCGTCAACCACCCTACAAGTGACTGCAACAGATTGAAGCGCATCTTACAAGAGAAGATCGACTTAAGGGAACTTAAACTTGGATATGAAGGAGTATACACAGACCATCTTCTTATTAGAAGCTGTTGCATGCTTTCTAGAGACTCCGTCTACAAAACTGTACAGTCGACCATAGAGCATGTGTGTGAAATTCTCTATTTCTCAAAGGCACAACGTCAAGATATCTTTGCCGCTCTAAATTGTGTTGTATCGGGAAAGCAACTACCTTCGATCGATGAAGCTTCCCCCAAGTCTAAATCTATTCTGGAAGACATGATTGGCATATGCCACTGGAGACTCTTAAATACTGCTTATCTTAGAGATGTCGAGTTGGGAAAGGAGCTAATTGACGCAGGCACTGATCTCAACGTTGTCACTATCCATACTCTGAAGGCTGTAGGGATTCTAAAGCGAGGAGCTACTCACTGTCCAAACATAGTCAGGGACTACGAAGGGAAGTCCAGAAGCGCCTACGGATGCATCACTCTTGAAAATGCAAGATCGTACATCCATAGGCTCCACACACAACTAAGTCTTATCGAACAACCTCTTTTATAGCCGGTTAATCCTCATCTCATCAAAAACTGGGGACTTGATCCGATCATCAACCCAACTGCGACTAGGCGATATGAAGAGGAAGCTGGTCCCTGTCAATATTTTATCAAATGTTTAGCATAAGTCTCGATCGAGGATAAGAAGTTTGGAGGTCAAGTAGCAGGAGCCTTACCTAGTTTCCGAAATCATACAAGGTGACTATTGCAAGCTCCTTGGTACTGACAAGCTGGAATGAGTAGCAATACACACTAGATAGCTCCCGTCAGTGCCTAAAACGTTGTATTGTCATTTCCCTAGTATTTCCCTAGTTTTCGTACAATGTTTACAATTCCTCCAAAATGTTTGCACCAATTTGCATTCATAGTTAGGATTTCAGTCTATTAACCAAGTGAAACATCATTTATTTCACAAAACAAAAACCTCTATTCTTTCAAGAGCAGACGCCTACCTGTTCAAAACCAAATCAAACCACAAATGAACGTCCCATCTTTCCAAAACACCTAAAGGGAAAAGTCCTGGGAAGGAAATAAAGGCATTCAAGGGAATAATTCGGCAACAGTTTATCTTTTTCTTAGAGAAAATAATTTTTATACCCCGAAGAGCAGCCTGCTTCAACTTCAACTCCTGAGACAGTTTCTCAATTTCCGATTCTTTATGATTAATGAGATTCATGGAAGGAAGCCTATCCAATTCATTTCGCGAATTTTGGATTTTGGAAATCCCTTCACATAACGAGGAAACATTAAACCGAAGTCTACACACATGTCTTGATGGTGCTCTCGATTTTCGATCACTCATTCAGAAGCAGCATGCCTGATCATACCACACATTTGGTCGTGGCAATGAGTCCATACTTCTTCCATATTCGGGCGTATAAGTCGGCATACTTTGCTGACACGCTGAACCCTCCAATTAACACATGATCTACAAGAGGATTATTAAATTGGGGGTCGAGGGCGCAGTCACATCCTCAACATCCTCGGTCGCCTCCATCCCTGGATTATCTCTCGGTCCTTCCTGCAACGTCATCCCAAATAATGGAGAGTGCTTCCTTCGTTGCCATTGGATCCTGAATCTGTTCAGTTTTCATCATCGTCATATGGAAGTGAGTCGGTCAAAATCAAAGAGAACTCCATTCAATTTTCTATGGAAACGGTGTTTTAGTGAATTCTCCCCGGGACTGGAATCTACAGAGTTCTCCTTTTCTTATGGAGGTGTCTTGAACGCATTGTCATCCCGGATACCTGCAGCTAGCGCAAGTCCAACAAAGGCGTTCATCTTCTCAAAGCACTAAAACTACGAAATAAGTTGAGCAAGATTAGTTCAAAGTTATCCAGATAAATCATCCAGTCAAACAGAGCAGAACATGTACATACATGTACATCTGAAGAATTGAGGATCATTATAGCTGCTCAAGTGCCACCTGCAATCCTCTCTGACAAAACCTATTTCTCATGGGGACTGCCTCCACATTGTCTAGAGGATACCACTCAGACGCCCACCAAACAACTTAAAGTCAAGGCCTCTTTCAATTGTAAGGATCAGCAATGCAGCTACACTCTCCAAGATTAGTCCTGACATGATCATTTCCGAACATATATCTCATCCATCCATCCCAGGAGCACAATGGAGTTTGGCAAATTTTGAAATCCACTGGAGAGGCTGGATACTTATTCTTCTGGAGACAGAACTTTATTACACATTTTGGAGAAGATCGATAGTACAACTTCAACACCCTCTGGTCCAGGAAGAAGAATCGTCACGTGATTAAGATGAGTCCTAACAGTCGTATAGGACACTTCGAAGAAGTCATCATCCATATTTGGCATGTCTTTGGAATCATTAATGCCTCTTGGCTTAGCAGCGGAAATATCTCCAGGTGACATCTTATCCAACTAAAAATAATAATTTACGCTCCTAGTTACTGTTGGGTGGCTACATGTGCAAAAGAGAAAAGAGCACCTACCTTGAGTTCTCATTGCTCGCATTGCTGCTGATCATAACCATTGGGGATTGCTTTGTTGCCGTTGATACTCGCTCTACCACTACTAACAAAGAAAGTCATTCACATCGAGCTAAATGTTCAAGTTTGATTAACTACTCGTGGATATTATACTCACAGCTAAAATACGAAGACGAGATGAACTTACCTTGCTGCTTGTTGGCATACACGAAGATGGGGTTGGTCCTGTTGTTCGTGCAAAACAGGAAAGAGCAGAAGCTCCCTTTATACCCGATGAATTTCTAAATCCAGAAAGGATTTCTTCCTCTCGCTCACATGAACGGGATTAGGAGAACCCGATTGAGCTCCAAGGCCTTGACCGGACATGCTCGCTTTCTTTTTCCTACCATTGATATTCGATTAGAAAGAGCGGTAATTTTTTAGTAGCCCCTGATTGAAAGCTGCTTCACCGGTACGACTGCCAAGGAAGTTCAAACCAACTGATATCTCTCTGGTAACATCTATCTACTTCATCTTATTAATTTTATTTTTCGTCTGTCACCATCTAGTGCTTACCCCGCAACAATGTCATTGTTACGTGCTAAGCAGGGGACTTAATATTGATGGTGGTTTTTAGTTTAGGGATAAAACTGTAAAAGTCTGTCTAACTGACCCGGCATCAGAAGTAGTAGACCTTGATATGTCTATATTCCGCAAGGAATTTGAAGAATATATCAAAATCTGATGAGTGCCTATGGCTCTCTTCATATTATATTGAAACTCAAGCTCCTAGATAAATTGTTCACTAGTATAGAGCCTAATGAGTATTTAAGCTCCTAGATGCGTTATTCACTAATGTCGAAGGCTGCTACATAATAAGCTCCTAGCTGCATTATTCACTAATGCCAGAGCCTGCTGAGTATCTATTATATGCTATGTTCCCCAGCTAAACTCTTGATATTGAAATGATGACAATTAATGTTCGCTCGCGGCTGAGCAGCATGAATTTCTCAAAGTGTCTGGATTAAGATCTGCATGAAGGTACTCAATCGGAGGTACGCAAACTGCGCTGCTCTCTGAGAATAAAATTAATGATTTTTTGTCAACACACAAAATTCACCAAATTTGATTAATTTTATGTCAGCTCGCAAAATTTAAATTTTTAACCTAATTTCACCAATTTACAAAAATTAGGTTTATGCGGTCTGCGCAATATCTCGATCCCTATTGGTCGAAACTAAACCTAGGCAAACTAGGAAATTATACCATCATGGAACTAGTAGGAGAAAAATCCTACCAAAGGTTGGAAAACAAGAAATAAAAGGAAACTGCGGCAAATAAAAGCAGCAGCAAAGGGGGTGCGGCCACGCCGCTTAGCCAACCGGTTTGCCCTAGCTGGCGCCGCCCATGGCCGACCGACCACGCCCCATATTACTTCCTGCCAGCCCCTCTTTCCCACCGACCAATCAAATCGCTCTAAAGGCGCAGCCTACACTTTTAATTAAAGGTGGAAGTTAGCTAGTCGACAAACTTAATTCCTTAAGAAATCGAATCTAGACTGTCCATGTCAGTCTTAAAACAATCACGACCGCACGATTTGGCCGGTCGATTTAACGAGCATGACCTTCTCCCAACGCGACCAAACAAGCTCCATGGTATTCACTGGCGGGCCCACTTTTATTCCAACCAATCGGAATTTTCCTAGCCTTCCAGCAACAACCATAACCGCTAGCCAAAATAGGCCAGCCGCGCAGATGAAAAAGGTTTCAATCGAATTAAGACCGCACATGGCAGTCTTAAATCAATCGTGGCCGCCCAACTTCGCCAGCCGAATTGACCGGCCTAGAATTGATTTTAAGCGGCCGGCGAGGCACGGATATGCTCAATCCGGCTCAGCTATAGCACCGACCAATCGCATTGCTTCAATCCTGCTAGCAATGCAGCAAACCGATCGTCTAAAGAGTGCCGGCCACACGGCTTTAAAAGCCCCGAGTTCGACCAACGGTAGTATATAACTTCCGCAAAGCGATCTCGGTCATCCAACTTCACCAGCCGAATCGACCGGCCTAGATCTGATTTTGAGGAACCAATGAGATGCCGTCATGATCGCCTGCAGCCCCTCTTCCATGAGGACCGATCGGCCTGTCGTCAGCATACCCATACGACTCCTGGCGTCCACTTAAAGTTGGTTATCCACGCTACGCATAAGAGTCTTAAATAAATTAACGGCGATCCACAACTGCCGCAAATAATCATAGCCATCCAAGTTGGCTAGCCAATTTAACCGGTTTAGATTTAATTTTTTCTAACCAATAGGATGTCAAAAATGGTTACCAGCCATCATTCTCCTATAGGTACCGATCACCTCGTCTTCAATGTACATGGACAACTCCTGGCAGCTTCCTTAAGATGGCCGGTTATGCTTCTTTTAAGACATTAAGTTTCGCAACTAATCAAAACAAGCTTTATACAACGATGCTTCATGAGCATCGATTATTTTGAGCTTATTTCTTAAAAGCGATGCTTTACATGCATCGAATACAGACGATATTTTATGATATTTAATAATTATTCACGATTTGTTGAAAATCCTGAATGATATTGTCAAGAAGAAAGATGAAGTATTCACGCTTTTGAAAGTCCTCACGGATCAACTATCAAAGGAACCAACACGTATTCATTCTAGAGGAAACGCTATCAACAATTCATATTGGGTCAATACTGATGGTAGTAGTCCTTCTTCCAAGATTCATATTCCTGGTGAGGAAGATGAAGTCTATGTTCATGCTGAACGGAAAGGTAAGCACCAACCTAACTTATCTTCTCATGAAGATCAAGAGATGTTTCCTCAAACTCATAAAGAAGACTCTTGGAATTCATCACGTCCTCATCAGAGTCCTTGCGATATAAAGAACGAAGAAGATCGTAATGATGTTCAGGAAAGCAGGCGTCCTTCCAATAAAAGATCCAACCTCCAATCAATCACTAGTGAGGGTGGAAAGAGAAAGCATCTGGGGAACAACTATCAATGATCTAAGCGTCTGACTACCATTTCACACAGGTCAAATGAGACTCCATCATTACCAGATTTTCCCTTTCATGTGGAAGAGGTGATTGAACTCTTGAAGGTCTGTATACAAGATGGCATCATCAAGCTACCTCGTGTCAGACGTCCTCCAACCAAACAAGAAATGGAAGATCCCAAGTACTGCCACCTCCATAGGTTCGTTAACCACCCTACAAGTGACTGCAACAGATTGAAGCGCATCTTCCAGGAGAGGATCAACTCAGGGGAACTTCAACTAGGCACTGAAGGAGTATACACATAACATCTTCCTATTAGAAGCTGTTGCATGCTTTCTGGGGACTCCATCTACAAAACTGTATAGTCAACCATATATCATGTGTGTGAAATTCTCTGTTTCTCCAAGGCACAACATCAAGATATCTTTGCCTCTCTAAATTGTGTTGTATCGGGCAAGCAACTACCTTCGATCGATGAAGCTTCCCCCAAGTCTAAATCTCTTCTGGAAGACATGATTGGCATATGCGGTTTGAGACTCTTAACTACTACTTATCTTAGAGATGTCGAGTTGGGAAAGGCGCTAATTGACGCAGGCACTGATCTCAACGTTGTCACTATCCAGACTCTGAAGGTTGCAGGGATTCTAAAGCGAGGAGCTACTCGCTGTCCAAACATAGTCAGGGACTATGAAGAGAAGTCCAGAAGCGCCTACGGCTGCATCACTCTTGAAAATGCAAGATCATATATCCATAGTCTCCACACACAAGTAAGTCTTATCGAACAACCTCTTTTACAGCCGGCTAATCCTCATCTCATCAAGAACCGGGGACTTGATCCGATCATCAACCCAACTGCGACTAAGCGATGTAAAGAGGAAGCTGGTCCCTGTCAATATTTTATCAAATGTTTAGCAGAAGTCTCGATCGAGGATAAGAATTCTGGAGGTCAAGTAGCAGGAGCCTTACCTAGTTTCCAAAATCATACAAGGTGACTATTGCAAGCTCCTTGGTACTTACAAGCTAGAAGGAGTAGGAATACACACTAGATAGCTCCCGTCAGTGCCTAAAACGTTGTATTGTCATTTCCCTAGTATTTCCCTAGTTTTCGTACAATGTTTACAATTCCTCCAAAATGTTTGCACCAATTTGCATTCATAGTTAGGATTTCAGTCTATTAACCAAGTGAAACATCATTTATTTCACAAAACAAAAACCTCTATTCTTTCAAGAGCAGACGCCTACCTGTTCAAAACAAAATCAAACCACAAATGAACGTCCCATCTTTCCAAAACACCTAAAGGGAAAAGTCCTGGGAAGGAAATAAAGGCATTCAAGGGAAATAATTTGGCAACAGTCTATCTTTTTTTTAGAGAAAATACTTTTTATACCCCGAAGAGCAGCCTGCTTCAACTTCAACTCCTGAGACAGTTTCTCAATTTCTGATTCTTTATGATTAATGAGATTCATTGAAGGAAGCCTATCCATTTCAGTTCGCGAATTTTGGATTTTGGAATTCCTTCACATAAAGAGGAAACATTAAACCCGAAGTCTACACACATGTCTTGATGGTACTCTCGATTTTCGATCACTTATTCAGAAGCAGCATGCCTGATCATACCACACATTTGGTCGTGGCAATGAGTCCATACTTCTTCCATATTCGAGCGTACAACTCGGCATACTTTGCTGACACGCTGAACCCTCTAATTAACACATGATCTACAAGAGTATCATTAAATTGGGGGTCGAGGGCACAGTCACATCCTCAACATCCCCGGTCGCCTCCATCCCTGGATTATCTCTCGGTCCTTCCTGCAACGTCATCCCAAATAATGGAGAGTGCTGCCTTCGTTGCCATTGGATCCTGAATCTGTTCGGTTTTCATCGTCGTCATATGGAAGTGAGTCGGTCAAAATCAAAGAGAACTCCATTCAATTTTCTATGGAAACGGTGTTTTAGTGAATTCTCCCCGGGACTGGAATCTACAGAGTTCTCCTTTTCTTATGGAGGTGTCTTGAACGCATTGTCATCCCGGATACCTGCAGCTAGCGCAAGTCCAACAAAGGCGTTCATCTTCTCAAAGCACTAAAACTACGAAATAAGTTGAGCAAGATTAGTTCAAAGTTATCCAGATAAATCATCCAGTCAAACAGAGCAGAACATGTACATACATGTACATATGAAGAATTGAGGATCATTATAGCTGCTCAAGTGCCACCTGCAATCCTCTCTGACAAAACCTATTTCTCATGGGGACTGCCTCCACATTGTCTAGAGGATACCACTCAGACGCCCACCAAACAACTTAAAGTCAAGGCCTCTTTCAATTGTAAGGATCAGCAATGCAGCTACACTCTCCAAGATTAGTCCTGACATGATCATTTCCGAACATATATCTCATCCATCCATCCCAGGAGCACAATGGAGTTCGGAAAAATTTGAAATCCACTGGAGAGGCTGGATACTCATTCTTCTGGAGACAGAACTTTATTACACATTTTGGAGAAGATCGATAGTACAGCTTCAACACCCTCTGGTCCAGGAAGAAGAATCGTCATGTGATTAAGATGAGTCCTAACAGTCGTATAGGACACTTCGAAGAAGTCATCATCCATATTTGGCATGTCTTTGGAATCATTAATGCCTCTTGGCTTAGCAGCGGAAATATCTCCAGGTGACATCTTATCCAACTAAAATAAATAAATTACGCTCCTAGTTACTGTTGGGTGGCTACATGTGCAAAAGAGAAAAGAGCACCTACCTTGAGTTCTCAATGATCGCATTGCTGCTGATCATAACCATTGGGGATTGCTTTGTTGCCGTTGATACTCGCTCTACCACTACTAACAAATAGAGTCATTCACACCGAGCTAAATGTTCAAGTTTGATTAACTACTCATGGATATTACACTCACAGCTAAAATACGAAGACGGGATGAACTTACCTTGCTGCTGGTTAGCGTACACGAAGATGGGGTTGGTCCTGTTGTTCGTGCAAAACAGGAAAGAGCAGAAGCTTCCTTTATACCCGATGAATTTCTAAATCCAGAAAGGATTTCTTCCTCTCGCTCACATGAACGGGATTAGGAGAACCCGGTTGAGCTCCAAGGCCTTGACCGGACATGCTCGCTTTCTTTTTCCTACCATTGATATTCGATGAGCAAGAGCGGTAATTCGTTAATAGCCCTGATTGAAAGCTTCTTCACCAGTACGACTGCCAAGGAAGTTACAACCAACTGATATCTCTCTGGTAACATCTATCTACTTCATCTTATTAATTTTATTTTTCGTCTGTCACCATCTAGTGCTTACCTCGCAACAATGTCATTGTTACGTGCTAAGCAGGGGACTTAATGTTGATGGTGGTTTTTAGTTTAGGAAGAAAACTGTAAAAGTATGTCTACCTGACCCGGCATCAGAAGTAGAAGACCTTGATATGTCTATATTCCGCAAGGAATTTGAAGAATATATCAAAATCTGATGAGTGCCTATGTCTCTCTTCATATTATATTGAAACTCAAGCTCCTAGATGAATTGTTCACTAGTATAGAGCCTAACTAGTATTTAAGCTCCTAGAGGCGTTATTCAGTAATGTCAGGGACTGCTACATAATAAGCTCCTAGCTGCATTATTCACTAATGGAAGAGCCTACTGAGTATCTATTATATGCTATGTTCCCCAGCTGAACTCTTGATATTGACATGATTTGACAATTAATGTTTGCTCGCGGCTAAGCAGCATGAATTTCTGGAAGTGGCTGGATTAAGATCTGCATGAAGGTACTCAATCGGAGGTACGCAAACTGCGATGCTCTCTGAGAATAAAATTAGTGATTTTGTGTCAACACACAAAATTCACCAAATTTGATTAATTTCGTGTCAGCTCGCAAAATTCAATTTTTTAACCTAATTTTAGCAATTTAAAAATATTAGGTTTTTGTGGTCTGCGCAATATCTTGATCCCTATTGGTCGAAACTAAACCTAGGCAAACTAGGAAATTAGTCCATCATGGAACTAGTAGGAGCAAAATCCTACCAAAGGTTGGAAACACAAGAAATAAAAGGAAACTGCGGCAAATAAAAGCAGCAGCAAAAGGGGGCGCGGCCACGCCGCTTAGCCGGCCTGTTTGCCCTAGCTGGCGCCGCCCATGGCCGACCGGCCAAGCCCCATATTACTGTCTGCCATCCCCTATTTCCCACCGACCAATCAAATCGCTCTAAATGCGCATCCTACACTTTCAATTAAAGGTGGAAGTTGGCTAATCGAATACACTTAATTCCTTAAGAAATCGAATCTATACTGTCCATGTCAGTCTTAAAACGATCACGACCGCACGATTTGGCCGGCCGATTTAACAAGCATAACCTTCTCCCAACGCGATCAAACAAGCTCCATGGTATTCACCGGCGGGCCCACTTTTATTCCAACCAATCGGAATTCTCCTAGCCTGTCAGCAACAACCATAACCGCTAGCCAAATAGGCCAGCCGCACGGATGAAAAAGGTTTCAATCGAATTAAGACCGCACATGGCAGTCTTAAATTAATCGTGGCCGCCCAACTTCGCTTTCCGAATTGACCGGCCTAGATTAGATTTTAAGCGACCAGCGAGGAACGGATATGCTCACCGGAGGCTCAGCTATAGCACCAACCAATCGTATTGCTTCAAACCTGCCAACAATCCCGTAAACCGATCGTCCAAAGAGTGCCGGCCACACGGCTTTAAAAGCCTCGAGTTCGACCAACGACATTACATAACTGCCGCAAAGTGATCTCGGTCATCCAACTTCACCAGCCGAATCGACCGACCTAGATCTGATTTCTAGGAACCAATGAGATGCCTTCGTGATCGTCGGCATCCCCTCTTCCATGAGGACCGATCAGCCTGTCCTCAGCCTACCCATACGACTCCTGGCGTCCACTCAATGTTGGTTGTCCACGCTACTCATAAGAGTTTTAAATAAATTAACGGCGATCCACAACTGCTGCAAATAATCTTAGCCATCCAACATGGATAGCCGATTTAACCGATTTAGATTTAATTTGGGCTAACCAATAGGAAGTCAAAATGATTACCAACCATCATTCTCCTATAGGGACCGATCACCTCATCTTCATTGTACATGGACAACTCCTGGCAGCTTCCTGAAGATGGCCGGTTATGCTCATTTTAAGACATTAAGTTCAACGACTAATCAAAACAAACTTTATACAACGATGCTTCATGAGCATCGATTATTTTGAGCTGCTTGCTTAAAAGCGATGCTTTACATGCATCGAATACAGACGATATTTTATGAATATCGGTTTCACAAATTACTTAATTATTTAACCTAAGAGCATTACATGCTATTTCTTGCGGCAAGTTTCACAACTTAACTTGTAACATATGACCGCCCGTTGCCTAGCTTGCGCGTGATTGGTCAAAATAATTCGGTCTTGCAAGCAAGACCCACTCAGCAACTTGCTACATATTTTCTACAAAATACTCGAGACATCAAACATGTCACAAACTGGGGGATGTTCATCAGGTATTGGTCTGGCGGTTTACAGCGTGCGGCGTGCAACACGCCCATTATGAGAAAACGTCAGGAAAGGCGTACAATTAGTGATAGTAGAGAAGTGGTGGGAATAAAACCAACCAGTCTTCCCCTCATAATAGGGACGTGGTTTTCACCATTCTACACTGTCTCCACTTCTCTATCACTCAACTACTTCCACTTCCTATGAGATCAGGGTGCGTTCAACTATTACTTGCATAAATAGGTTTTCAACCTATTTCAATAAAAACAGTGTTATTAACACAGGTATCCAGAAAACACCAAGAACTTATAGCTTACATTCGGGAAGCAAGTTCCACATTCTGATACAAGTCATAAAACAGCCACACCTTCATAGTTCATCATTCTGATCTCAACACCTTCTTCACTTCCCTCCCTATGATCAACCCTTCTCCTTAATTTTGTGACCGAAGCAAGACTGGAACGGCCATTTCTTTGTTTAGGCCAGAATTGTACAGATTGATCTCTCGAATCTAAAGTACTCCTGTGCAGTACATTTTTTTAGGGGTTTAGATTCGTTTCTCGGCGGCACACCCAATTTACCATTTCCAGCAGAATCAGTTTTTACCCTACTACAACCGGTTACCATATACTCATGGTATTGCTTGTGATCGGTCACACCAGTCACTAAGATCGGTTACACCAATTACCAGGATCGGTTACACCAATTACTAGGACCGGTTACACCAATTACAAGGATCGATTACATAACACTCTGTTATCGGTCACACCAATTACTAGGATCGATCACACCAATTACAAATATCGATCATACCATCTCAGGTGATTACTTAGGATCGGTTACACTATTTAATCAAAACTAGTCATACCAAATCATAAGTCAGGCATTGTGATTAGTTGTACCAAAATACATAACAAAGTTACGATCGGTTCTACCATCTCACACATATTGGTAATCCAAAGATTTGTAATGAATAGCCGTACCAATAACCTTAGCGATTTCCCTTTCGATTCATAAAACAAGTTCATGAATGTACTTCCTTTAAACAAATGTAAAACATTGTTTCCTAGGATGAAATCTTCACCATTACCCATTCACATAATCATAGCAGCATTCATAAGATTATGTCGACGTCATATCTACGAAGTTTAAAAGATAAGCGTTATACTTCGTAGTCTAATTCCCTAATATTATGATCATGTGATCATGTCTCACTACTAGAGTAATATATCCAATACACAGCTTCGCAGTTATGTTTTCAATATAGCACGAATTGAAAGATATGTTAGGAATGAAACAGTTCAAGTCAATATTACTAACCTCAAAGAGGAAGGATGATGTCGTCATTGTATCTCGTTACTTCTTCACGTTCTTCAGGTCTTCGAGTAATACTTGTATGTCTCAACATTCATAGACTTTCTAGTCTAACCTAAACGAAGTTGTCTCTAGTACATAATCAAGCGACTCTTAGATGAGTTTTGACACACTAAAATATGACAACCAAACTTGACATATGAATACTTGGTGGGTTCAACCGAGCTATGCTCTAACAGTGTTTGTTTTAATCCATATAATTCCTTCTTGAGCCTAAAGACATGATCAGGATATTATGGACTTTCAAAACCTTTAGGTTGAGCAACATAGACTTCTTCCTGTAGGAACCCGTTTAAGAATGCAGATTTTATGTCCATTTGAACTAGCTTAATCTTGAGAAAACAAGCATGAGCTAATAGCAGTCGTATGGACTCAAGGCGTCCAACAGGAGCAAACGTTTCTTCAAAGTCAATTATTTCAATCTGTGAAAATCCTTGATCGACAAGTCTTTCCTTTTTTCGGACCATTGTACCGAATTCATCTGACTTGTTCTTGTATATCAATTTTGTACCAACAATATTGATATTAAAGGGACAAGGTACGAGTTCCCATACATCTTGTCTTTTGAACTGATTTATCTCTTCATGCATAACTTTCACCCAAAAGGTATCATTAAGAACTTCATCAACATTTATGGGTTCCACTTGCGAGAGATAACATCCAAAATTGCAAATATTTCGAAGTTTATTTCTCGTCTTAGCGGTGGATTCCGTACCTCCAATAATATTGTCAGGATCATGATTCCTTTGAACCCACAAGTATCGTGGAGTGGAACGTTCAATAGGAATACCCTAATTAAAAAATTCCTCCTCATCACCAGAAACCTCAGAATCGGTAACCGTTAGTATAACTTCTACCGATTTTGGAACTTCTTTGACTTTCTCGGTTATCTCCAAAGGAGGTAACTCAGCAGGAGAGTCATCATATCGGAAATCTTTTAAATCATCAATGATAACATTTGTCTATTCCATCATAACATGAGTTCTGAGATTGTATACTCTAAAACCACGACTGTCAGATGCATAGCCAAGGAAAATACCTTCGTCACTTTTTGAGTCAAATTTCCCTCTTTGTTCTCGATCCTTAAGAATGTAGCACTTACTGCCAAACACACGGAGATAGTGTAAGTTAGGTTTCTTACCATACCATAACTCATATGGAGTATTTAGGGTTCGTGAGTGTAAATACACACGATTGATCAAATAGCAGGCTGTAAAAACAACCTCTCCCCAAAATTTTAGAGGTAAGTTTTTGTTGTGGAGCATTACCCCGGCCATTTCTTGTATACTTTTCTTTTTCCTTTCTGCAACTCCATTAGCTTGTGGAGTTATAGGTGGTGAATATTGTTGAATAATACCCAGTTGGTCATAGAATTCGAACACTTTAGTATCCTTGAATTAAGTTCCCCGATCGCTCCTAATTTTATTTAGTTTGCGACCTTGTTCATTCTGGATTTTATTAACAGTAATCTTGAACTCACTCAGGGTCTCATTCTTATGTGCCAAGAACGCCACCCAAGTAAATCTGGTGTAATCATCGACCATTACCAAAGCATATTTCTTCCCTCCAACAGTGGGTTATTGAATGAGAGCAAAGAGATCCATATGAATTAAATCAAGTGGAGCCTTGGTGGTAATTTCTCGAGATGATTTATGTGGAACTCTTACTTGTTTACCTTTTTGACAAGCTCCACAAACACCATCGATCTTAGCATTGATTTTGGGAACACCTCTAACAAGTTCTTTGTTAATGATCTTACCAAGAAGGCGAAAATTGACCAAAACGCTCATGCCAAAGATCCATAAATTCCCACCTTTGTCAGATTGCAACAAAGATTAGACTGAGTATCCAAAAGATAACAATTAATTTTTCCATGTATTCCCCGAAAAATTACTTTTCCATATTTATCTTCAATGTCACATCATTCAGCATTGAAGATAACTTTATGGCCTTTGTCACAAATTTGACTAACAGAAAGAAGATTTGCAGTCATACCTTTGACATAAACTACATCATGAATTTCAGGCACACCAGGAAGCTTGATCGTTCTCTTTTTGCTAATATAACAACAACTCCCATCTCCGAATGTCACAGGTTCTCCATTAAAGTCACTCAAATTCACGAACCACGAAAGGTCGCCTGTCATATGCCGACAATGTCCACTGTCAAGAAAACATTGAAATAGTGATGTTGACTTTAAAGCAAATCTCCCATACTAACATTATTCTTATTAATGGAAGGACTTGTTGGATCTGTAAGACTCATAAGGTTAGAAAAAAGTTTTCTACCTTTATTGTTAAGAGTACTAGAAACCTATAATTTCTTCCTGAAAAGCTTACATGTATATTAGTAGTGATTAAAAGCACCACAAAATATACAAAAACCTATGGTTTTTGAAGTAACATCATTAGATTCTTTCGAATCAACCCGAGTCGCATCGATTTTAATAAAGCTTAAACCTCATTTATCTCCAGACTGACGACAATTCTTTAGACAAGAATTAAGAGAATTACTCGGATCCTTAATAAGATTGGAAGATTTTTCAACAGAGTTCGAAACCCCAAGAGTTTGAGCAAGAGCATACTTGGAATCATCTAACTTTGCAATTATCTCTTTATTAATTTGAATCTGATCATCCAACTTAGCCTGAAGAGTTTTTTTCCTTTCAGATCCTTCTCGAAGGTCAGAATCTTTGATATAAACTTCACAGTGAAGTCCATCGACTTTCCTTATCAATCGTTGTGTCTCATGACAAAGTTTTTCGATCATCTTTTTCAGATCATAACCAAAATCATCATCGATGGTTTCTAGAACACACTCGGGATCTGGTATAGTCTGAGATGGTGATACATTTATTGAGATTGCAATCCTGTCTATATAGTCAGATTGTTTCAAACATAGACTTATTAGGTCTTTCACGTGTTTGCCTGCTTTGATACCAAATGAAAACGTGGGGGTACCAAAATACACCACCAAATTTTTCTTAGGCAACCTATATAGATTAAAATCAATTATAATTCCCAGAGTTACAACTTAATGAATCTCAATCAGGAATTATAAGAAGAGCTTATGTCACTTTCTCTCACAATCAGAATGTAAACAGAGACAAGTCCGTGAACCTAATTATTCCGTGAGAGTACTTGGACGATTCCAAAGATCAATATCCAAGATCAATCAACTCGTATCCAATAAACAAGGATGGATAAATCTACTTTGATTGATTTACGTATAACCTGTGATATATCAATTATAAAGATAAACAATATAATGCGGAAAAAGAAATAACACAAACACTAGAAATTTTGTTAACGAGGAAACCGCAAATGCAAAAAAAAAAACCCGGGACCTTGTCCACATTTGCACACCAAACTGTAATAAGCCGCTATAGACATTAGCCTACTATCAAAACTTCAGACTGGAATGTAGTTGAGACCGAATCTACCGTCACAACGATTCAGTTACAGTCTCGCTCCTTACGCCTCTTGAATCCCAGCAGGACTCCGCGCAATTGATTTCCTTAGCTTGCGTCCTTTACAGCCTAAGATTTGCTTCAACTCAGTTGAAGACTTTAAACCAATCTGCCTCCCACAGATAAGCCTATATGTGATTTCCGTTCTGATCAAAGATCAAGATGAGATATGAAATTAATTACAATAAACAAAGTCTAGCAAACCACAAATCCGATATTATGACTCCCGAAGAGCATCCTAGATAATTATTCACCTCATAAGTAGATACTTGTGGAATCACAAAGTCTGAGATGAAGAAACTTTGTGATTTCTATCTATCTTGCATGTTGGAGCAAAGCTCAATAATCAAAGAAAGATCAAGATACATGAATTATCAAGATAAAGATAGTTGGACCTGGCTTCACGAATCCCTAGGTGAAGTCTTTTTAGTCGCTAAACCTAAAAAGGTTTAAAGGAGATGACAACTTTAGTTTAAAACTAGGACACACAAGAATAGTGTCAGGGATTCAAAAATCCCAGTTGTTAGAGGTTCTCCTTATATTGACTTTCAAGGTCAAGGTTGCTTTAGATTTAAGCTAAGGTAGCTTTGGAATCAAGCAATCAATAATCACCGTTAGATGAAAAACTTGACTTGAGATTAATATAATAGAATATACACTCTGGTTAGGATGAACCGTAACCAAACCGTGTACAATGACTTGTTCATGAAAGGTTAGCCGAAACTAGCCAGTCGAACGATACGCTTAACCATTTTCATATTACACTTTAAGACTTTAATCTTGAGTAACACATGTGATCAAAAATGTCTAGATGTTGTTTTTAGAAAGTTGTTCATATGTCGATTATCTCATAGGAATGCATCTAAAAATATTCGACAGGGTAAGTACGTGTACTTAGTACGTTTACTGTAATCATGTTCGTGACTATTTTTGTCATGGTACTGTACCGGGTTTGTATACCCTTAAGACAAAAACGGGTTCAGAAATCAACAGATCTTTTCCGGTTTGCATATTGGGTATGCGTACCTTTTCCGGTTTGCATACTGGGTATGCATACCTTTTCCGGTTTAGAAACCAACAGATCTTTTCCGATTTGCATACTAGGTATGCGTACCTTCCTGGTTCAGGAGTCAACATACTTTTTATGGTATGGATACCGGGTATGCGTACCAAAAAATCGTTGCCGAACTATAGCTACGCCGGTACGTATACTTGGTATATGTACTGCGGCTCCAGACTTATAACAGTTTTCCCAGTATGTGAACTGGTATGCATATTGTCATATATCCAGATATACAGTAGTTCTACATCTCTCTAATAATCAATTCGAAACATTCCCGAATAACATCAATGACACATATCACTGTTCCAGGTTATTTTCAAATGATTAACTCTTGAATCATAATTTAGGTCATAAACAATAAATTGTTCTTAACCAAATTCATCAAGTATGAACAAATGTTCTTAAGCTTAGTCAGTCATATTTCGAGAACGATACTCAAGATAAACTTGACTCGAAATTTCTATTATGCATGTAATGTGTAATTTATTCATGCGACAGTGTCTCACAGATAGAAAGGTAAAAACTTGAGTAATAGGTGGTTCAGTCTTCACTACCTTTTGTTGAAGAAGTTCTCCAAAAGCTTCGGTTGATATTCTCCTTCAAACGGTAGAACACGGTGATGTATGGTACCCAACTACACACCTCTATCCTAATTCTAGACTTGACTAAATGTAGACTAGAAATCAAGATATAGTTTTGATCAACTAAATTTGACAACAAGCTTGAGATAACAACACTTGTGAGGTCGACCGAGCAATGCTCTAGCATATATCATTCTATCTTATGATATTATGTCGTATGATTTTAGTAGATTTAATATTGCAAAAAAGAAATTTCAATGTAAGGACCCTCAAGCTCGTCAACGCTATTAGACCAGTCAAGAGATGTTTTAGCCGCTAATGACTCGATTAGTTAATATAGATTTTAATTAATAGGAATTAATCTAACAACGATCTAGATACGAAACTAGTATCGTTAGATAGATCTCGAAAAGTTAGGCGGAATGGACTACTCGAACGTGTCATCCGACTACTTGAAGATATTATCAGATTTGTACGAGGGGCAAATAGTCATTTTGCATCTAAACCGCCTGGCTGCCCTAATCCATTTTCTGGGCGCCTTAATGATTATTCTTGGTCTAATCCCCTTCACCCATCGAGCAGATGAGCTCATTCTCTTTTCTATTTCTTCTTCTTCCGCTTTCTTTCTCTGTTCTTCCTCTCCGGCCGATTTATGTGTTTTCAATTGAGAGAGAGTCGATTGATGATGTCATGTAGATGATGAAGGAGGTGTTGTTAAGGTGAATCTTAAAGAATGACTGATGGATTGAAGAGAATTAGAAGTTGGGGTTATGTGATTTGAAGATGAACAGATTAAAGTATGGGTTTCAATGAATCTGATGTGAAGTGGAAGGTTATGGGTTTGATATCGAAGAAGAGCAGTTATTCGATAGATTGAGAAATAATTAGTATTTCTGGAATTGAATTGGGGTTTCTGATTTTAGGTTTGGATATAATTGATGATGATCTTGAGTTGCAGTAGTTGAAGAATAAGAGGGTAATTGTTAATTAGGGTTACAGAGTTGTTTTGGATGAAGAATTGAGGGTTTCAGTGATAGATTAGAAATGGGTTTATCGTGAATTAGAATATTGATTGAAGCTAAGTTGTGCTAGAACTGAAGATTGATTCGATTTAAGAGTTAGGGTTTCTGAGAATTTAAGATGGTGAGGAAGATTCAGGTGTTGGTTGAACTGGATTAATGGGGTGGTGATAATTTTGAGATGAATACTCAATTGAGTTAAGAGAAGGAAACAATCTGACTTCAACTGCCTCAGTTGGTTTGTTATGAGGTAATTGTTCTTTTAGATTAATCTTGTTAAGCTATTCATTTGATTGTTGGGTGTATGTTGTTAATGAAGCTTATATTGAAATGGTTGTATGATGAATATGTAAGGGAACTGCAGATGTAGATTAGGGTTGTGTGTTGAATATAGTGGATGTTACAGGGAATAAGTGGATTGCCTGAAATGGCAATGATATTATTGTTGAGTTGTAGTTGTGGTTAATCTGAGATGCAGGTATTGGTGTTGCCTGTGTTTTGTAATTGCAAGTGTTGGAGGTGTGTTAAATTACAGGGAGGAGGAATTGTATTATAGAGATCCGTTGGTGTTTGCAATGAAGAAATGGAGATGATGTTTGGGTTAAAGGTAAATGATGAAGGTGGTGAGGTAATTAAGAATGAAGAGGCAGTGTGTGGAGTTAGAGTATTTGGTGAGTTGTTGCAGGTGGTATCTAAGGATGGTGGTGTTGTTTGTGTATTGGAATTCCTGAGTTTGTATCTCAGATAATGAAGATGTGTGTTTGTTGGGTGATAGAGCTCAACTTGGTGATGCTGTGAGAGTTGTACAGGGTTGGAGTTGAGGATTAGATAAATTGGTTTAGTTGTGAACCTGAAGCTGCAGTTCATGAAGAATTGTAGATAGTAATTGCTGTGAAAAGCTTAAAGCTGCAATTGCTGGTAAGCAGAATTTGTATTTGAGAATAAGTTAAAGTTTATTTTAAATGAATGAATTGATTGTTTGTGTTTATTCTAGTATAATTGATGTAAGAGAAAAGAGGATGTAGTAGTGTAGGCCTGTTAGTCATCCCAGTCAGATATCTGACTAATTGTTTAGCTGACTCAATTAATATGACTGAGTTAACCCGTTGACCCTGTTCTGAATCAGTCTAGTTGACTGAGTTGAACCAGTTGACCGATTTAGACCTTGACCAGTTGACTAGTCTGACCGTTGACCAATTGACTGACCTTTGAGTTGGGCCTAGACGTTGACTGTTAGTTTACCTTTGACTGTCAGTTTGACTGTTAGCGACTGTTAGTTGACTAGGATGAACCCTATTTTCCTAAATTGATGTTTTGGGCCTCTTGTGGTCCGAATTAATCTTTGGTTTCTTCTACAAAGTTGTAGATGTTCTTAAGACTTATTTATTGGATTATAATCGAAATAATAAACCTTTGATATGCTAAAGATATATAACGAAAAGGTGTAGAACCATAACTGGGCTTAAAACCATTAGATAGTTCACTTTGTCCATAACTAGAGAATTGTATGAAATTATGTTATGAGCCTTGTGTGAGCCTTTTGGCTAAACTCTTAGATTGCTTGTATGATTAATAGTTATTCTTTATTAACAACGATCGATTCAAAGGATGAACCAATGGATCGTGGATCTCGAGGTATTTAATACCTTGTATTTTTATTCACCTTTTTGGGTCGGGTTTTAACGCTATAGCTAATTAAACTGTTAATTTGGGGTGTTGTTGAGTCACTTATTTTTTTTCCTTATCATAAGTTATGACACTTGAGTAAATATTTATAAATCCTTAGAAAATCCTTTTCCTATCATTTAGTTAAAATGTATGATGGAAATAGTCAACTAACTATGTTTTGACAAGTAAATAAATTGGAGGAAAATCAAAGGACATTTAAATTAAAATATATAGAATGTGTTATTATTATTATTGTCATTAGTGTGTATAGTTATAAAAGGAAATAGAGTAAAAGAAAGGGAAGAGTTTTGAAAAATGAGAAGGAGTTTGAGAACCAAAGGCTAGAAAGAATGAGAATGAGAAGGAGATGGAGCTTGGGTTTTTTGTAGAAAAGAAAGCTATGGGGAACCAATAGAAGGTTGTAGCTAAAAAGGTAGAATGTGAAACCCTGTCTCATTTGGTGTTTTCTTTGGGTATTTATTTTGTATGGTCGAGTTTTAGTAATTTAATCGCATAAATATTTATCTCCTAATGATGATCAGGCTTTTTATATTGTTAGATAACATGATTAGGTATTTATGGTTCAATTTTGAGAAAAATATGCCACAAATCACCGTTGAATGTTTGTTTGAATTTGGGTGATAGTTTCTGAAATTCTGGAAAATTTCGTTTTGCTGTGGTTTTGATGTTCTTAGGAAGCCTTAATGATGTTAAAATGATTTGAGGTCTTAACAAAAGTTTTAGATAAATGTATTATCTTTCATTGTGTTTTGAGTTTGCTTAATATGAGACTAATATGAATTTATGGTGAATATTATGGTAAAATTATGTTATCTGCCTAGATTTTGTAATGTATTTGTAAAATCAATTTTTTTTTATTGAGCCGTTAGTTTCATGTGAAATTTGGATATGTTATATATGATGGTGTCAGGAATGTTCACTAAAATTTTGAGGTAGATCGGACAAAGTTATCATTACGAAACCTATAAAGTAAAATTATGCAATTAGTGTGTTTGCTTAAATGGTTGAAAGAATTACATCGTTAGTTGGGTTGTGATCTTATGACTTGTTGATGAAGTGGTTTGGAATATCAAAATGTACATTGTATGATAAAATTATTTTTATAAATAATTGGATATGGTTGTTTGGATGGCGGTGCCCGTACTGAGGATATACGAATAGGCAGGGCACGACCCAAGGATACTCGTGCAACGGTAGTGTGAATTTATAAATGAATGGATATATTTGTTTGAATGGTGGTGCCCGTATCGAGGATACACGGATAGGTGGGCACGACCCAAGGATACTCGTGCAAGTGAGGTTGGCGGTCCCGTGCCGAGGATACACGGATAGGCGGGGCACGAACCGAGGATACTCGTGCATTTAAGAGGATTTGATAGATTGTGAGTTTAGTTGATGAATATATATAAATATATATAATTAAATCCTTGAAGTTGCACTGTGTACACTTGTTCTACATATTCTCTTTGATTGATTGGCATGTTTTGATATGTTTTGAGAAAGGGAATGCATTATATTGAGCTGTCATCTCACCCCAATTGACATTCCTTGCAGATTTATGGAAGTTGGAAGTGGAAGCTAGAAATGAGTTGTTTAGTGATTGCATTGTTTTCTTGTATTGCTTGAGGTGTAAAATGAATTAAAAAAAAAGTTTAGTAGAAAATGTTTTTAACGATGTTTAATGTATCCATATGTTTCAATTCAATTCATGTATAGAAGTTTCAATTATGTTTGGTGTAAAAGTAAATTAGCAAGATTAAATATACGCGTAAGTCTCGTTCCGACCCGTAACACTTCGAGTTCGGATCTACACATAGGTTTGACCCTGGTCCGGAACTCGGGGTGTTACAAGGTAGGCGTGGCTTGTCATCAAAAGAGGTGGGAATTTACATTTAGCTCTTTTGTGATTATTGTTGTTTTCTTTTACAAAAGTTTATGCTTAACAAACTCATGCATTGTCTGTTCGTGCATTCCATGCTTTGTTTAAATTGCATTACGATAATTCTGTTGATTATGTTAATCTTTCCATGGTTTGGAAAGGACTTGTAATGTTTGTTTGTCATATGAATTGTTATGGGAAATAAGAATTTCCACTTGTGGTATATAGGATTCGCTCCTTCGCATTTATACCTACTTACTTTCTGCTTTTATGCTATGGCTAGGGCGATACACCAAAATATTATTATTCGGTGTGGAATTGGCATCAATATTATACATTGTTTGAAAGAAGGAGTTTGTCCATATACATGTTTGTTTGTTTCAGTGACTTGGTCGCTATTTATGTTTGGGAAAACATGTATTGTTTTCCAAATCTTGCATATGATTACTTCGAAAGTTAAATGTTATTCCTGCTGGGCACCCCTTTTAGGGATGATGTGCTCACTCTTTCCCACTTTCAGTTTCAGAGACAGATCAGAGTTGCGCAGTGGAAGCTTCGAGGAGTTGAGTACGTTGGTTAGTTAACTTCGGCTATGTTTATTACGTTGTTTATTCTATTTGTAAATCAAATGACTATTGTATATGTATCATTTGAGAGGAGTTCCTGTATATATATGTTTCAGAGCGGGGCTAGTTTTTGGGTTAAGTTTTGTATCAGATTTCTTAATGGAATGTTTAAGTATATGAATCAGATTCTTAGTGCCTCTTTATTTAGTTAATCTCTTGTATTAGTCAGCTGCTAGCTTTGGGGGCGCTACATTCAAGTCCAAGCTTATCTTGGTTAAACTCTCGAAATATGATTAAAGCAATGGATGTTCATAGATGTGTAACAATCTTAGTCAGCAATTTATTGTTTACAAACTATTTTTGTTCCAAGTTGATCATTTGGAAATTGCTCAAGTAACAATGCATATTGTTTATGGCTATTGGGAATGTTTCAAATTTAAGAATGAGATAATTGAACTGCTTGGAGTAAAGTAGTCAATCTAAATTCCCAAACTGTAGAGGTTTGCAAACCCGGTTTGCACACCCTTTGTGAGAACGCATGGGATACCAAATACACCCAATTTTTTCCTTCGACAACCTGTATAGATAAAACTTAATACAATATCAAGTAGACCAACTGAATAATCCTTGACAATATGTATATAGAGTTTATATCTTAACCTCTACTCAGTCAGTATGTATATAGACTCAGAGTCCGTGAACCTGATTTTTAAACAGAATACTTGGACAATCTCAAAAATCAATATCCAAGATCAATATAGTCGTATCCAAATAATCTAATTGTAATTCTGCCAAGTGATTAAACTTGTTATCTGTCTTTCAAGATACGAATTCTACAAGAAACAAGTCCCGTAATCGATTACAATTAAGCGGACATATCTACTTAGATTGAATACGTACAAACCTGTGTAAATCCAATTATAAAGATAAACAATATAATGCGGAAAAGGAAAAACACAAGACACCGCAACCCCGGGATCTCGTCCAGATTAAACACCACACTGTATTAAGTCGCCACAGACGCTAGCTTACTATCAGACTTCGCACCGGAATGTAGTTGAGACAGAATCCACCCTCTAGGAGATTCAGTTACAGTCGCGCTCCTTACGTCTCTTGAACCTTGCAAGGTTCTACGCACTTGATTCCCTTAGCTGACGTCCTTAACAGCCTAAGAGTTGCTTCAGCTGCGGTGAAGACTTTTGACACCAATCTGCCTCTAACAGATAAGCCTATTTGATTTCCGTTTAGATCAAAGATCAAGGTGTGGAAATCTATTTTCAATAGACAAAGCTAGCAAACCTCACAAATCCGGAACTTACGACTCCCTAAGAGCAGCCTAGATTCTTAACCACCTCTCAAGAACAATCTTCGAAAGATCAACTAAAATCAGTCTTTAGATATCTATCTTGAGGAATCACAAAGTCTGAGACAAAGAGAACTTTGCGATTACTATCTATCTTGCCTGAAAGAGATTACGAAAACCTCGATAACAGAAAAGCAAGATCATGATTCACGAACTATCAAGGTAAAGATAGTCGGACCTTGCTTCACGAATACCCAAAGCGAAGTCTTTTAGTCGTAGACCTAATAACGTTTCTCAGAAGAAACCTAGGCCAATAGAGGACGAATCTAGAATCAACTAGGACACAAAGTGTAAAGGAATGATTTTCCCAGTTGAGAGGGATGCTCTATTTATAGTTTTCAAAGACCGGGGCTATCTTAAAATTCAAGCAAACACTTTAGGTCTTCAAAATACAATAGAAGAGTATACACATAGGTTCGGTTACGGAACCGTGTATAATGACTGTTCAGTTTGGAAAGTTAGCCAATGAACTAAAAGCTATTTGATGTTCATTTAAACACCTAAGAATTTAATCACGATACACACATATAAGTGTTCAAGTAATCAATGAAGTCTTAGAAGTATTTAAGATAGTTCTAGTAATGCTAAACATATTATGAAAATAAGTATTTAATCATTTACTAAAATATAAACTGGGAAAGTTGGTACAACGGTTCGTGAGCGGCAGGGCTTGTTCACGAGTCAGGGTGCAACGGTTCGTGAACCGGGTTCGCCAACCCTACTAGACTATGAAACTCAGTTGAACACAGTTCGTGAACTGGGTTCATCAACTGCTAATCTTATTTATCCAACTTTAAAATTCAGTTCACCACGGTTCGCCAACTGGGTTCGTGAACTGTTACCAACTGAACTTGCGGTTTGCGAACTGGGTCGCCAACCTTCATGTATTTCTGTAACTCAGATATCTATGGTTTGCGAACTGGTTCGCCAACCTAATCTGAGTAGAAATATCAGCAAGTTCATATTTTTCACTTATAATATTTGAAACATTCCCAAGTGATATGATCATTTATATGGGCAATTTTCAATTGATCCACAAATTAATTCATAAATTAATATTGTTAAGGACTGTTGAACATCTTATTTTCTAAATCATATGTCGAGATTTTTCACAAGACAAGCTTGGCTCGAGACTTCTTCTTTGTAACTCTATTAAAAGTCATATGATATAGTCTCAATAGATAGAATGATGGTATAATGAGTAAAATATAATGGTTCAGTCTTCACATACCTGATATATAAGTTCTTCAAATGTTTTCGTCGATCTTCAATCTTCAAAGGTGATCTCCGATACGCAGCTACAATTCTAACCTAGTCCGAGACTTGACTTAGTAGACTAGAAATCAAGATATAGTTTTGATCACCTAACATTGACAACAAGCTTGAAATAACAAACATGTGGGTTCAACCGAGCAATTGATAGGTGTCTAAAACGCCTTGATATTTATCTATTGTTTATGCTTTCTTTGCGAGTTTTCTTGTAAATTATGTATCTTATGTTTGCTTTTGAGTGTTTATGTACTTTGGAGTCATTTAGCACAAAAGAAGAAGAAATCAGTCATCTGGAGCGAAAGGAGCGAAAAAGTCATTTCATGGGCGAAGGATATGCGGAGTCTATCTGTGGAGAAGAGGTGGCCTAATTTGCTAAAGTGGCTGCCTGTATCAATTCGCTGGGTGCTTTAGCACTTCTCATCATTACCAGGCCCTAATTTTAAGAGAAACGTTTCTCTTTTACTTCCAAGCTTCACCTGAAATCGAGAGCAGAGAGAAACTAAATGGCGGCTCTATTAGAATTGAGAAAATGAAGAAGAACCAGGGATCGACGATGGCTGTTCTCATAAGCATTTGGTTGCTGTTGACATCAGTGATGGAGGATATCTCAGAGAAGATGAACTGATGAAGAACAGATGGGAGATTTGAGATTTCAGTTAAGAGAAGTTAGGGTTTTGCTGAAGACGATCGATTTAAGAATCTGGTGATGTTAATGATTGGTTCAAGGGTTGATTAAACGTGGGTGTGTGCTTAATCTCAAGAATCTGAGGCTGCTATGAAGAAATTGATGTAAAAATCAGAGTGGGTTGCTTCTGCAACTCGTATTTGAAGAAAAGAGATGGAATCACAAGGGCTATGAGGTTGTGGCGTATGAATTGGAGAAGAACAGGGTAAGAGCAATGATGCAATTGCTGGTGGTTATGCTGTGCAGATCCTGACTTTGAGCTGAGAAGAACTGAGAAGGTGTTTCTGAGGTTGTAAGAAGGAAACGAAGAAGAGTGTGGCCTGAGCAGATGGAGGTGTTGTTATATTGACAGTAATGGGTTTGAGCTGTGCTGGTGATGCTGTGTTGCAGTGGCAAGATTGAGAAGTGCAGTTAGAGAATTGAAGATTGAGAAGTTGTTGCAGATGCAGTTACAGAAAATGAAGGAATCACTTGCTGTGTGGTTGTGGAATGAGCTGCAACTGCAATTGCGAGCCATGAGGTTGAACTGCAGGTTACAAAAAGAGGGAACTGTGATTGAGATGGAGTGGCAGGTGATGATGTAATGGCATGAAGTGAAGCTGGTGTTGCTGCTATTGAAGTGACAAGGAGTTATATGCCGGCGCAGATGCAGTTAGGGATCTGATGCATAGAAGAACAACAAGCTGTTGCCGTGAGTTGATGGGTACTATGGTTGCAGGGAGGAGACAACTGATGTTGCTGACCTGAGAAATTATGGAGTCTGGTGGTTGAAATCAGCTGGAAGATGTTGCTGCTGTAGAATGGAAGTTGAGTTCACAGAAATCTGTCCCAGGAGTGCAGTCAACAGTTCTGAGAATGCAGAATGGTAAGCTGGTGTGTTGGTTGGCCTGCAGCTAAGCTGAAGTGCGCAACTGGAAGTAAAGAGATGCAAACTGGTGATGGTAACAGATGGGACTGAACTGGGTTTGCAATTGCAATGGATGCAGTGGACTGAAATGAGTTTAGATAGTGAATATTTGATGCAGCAGCGGCTGTGTTGCAGTCTTGCAGAAGCAATGGTTGAGCTGGAGATGGAACTGCAGGGTACTATCTTGATGCAGTGGAGGAGTTGGTTGATTACAGGGAACTGGTGACGTTGGGCTAGGAATTGCAGGCCGCTACTGCAAAGAAGAAGCTGCAGCTGATGTATTTGCTTGCTAGTTTGGAAAGTTTGCAGGAATGGTGCTGGTGGAGCTGTGAGTCATGGTTGAAGTGTGTTAATGCATAGAATTGGTGGTGGTCTGGACAGAAAGAGAGGGTTTGCTACAGATGAATGAATAGATGTATGTTTAGGTTGAATGAATGAGATGGAATTGTGCAGGGAAATGAGCCTGAGACAGGCCGGAAATCAACAAGAAAACAAAGGGAACTCTGCTAGAATTTCATTCTGCCGAGTGCACTCAGTGATCCGATCCGACTCAGCTGAGCCGGTTCGAATCGGTGGACTTGGACCTGTTTTGACTGGGCTTCACTTGTGGGCTGTTTTAAGGACTGATTTTTGGCGGAAGGGTGCGACCTAAATTTGGATTTAGAAATCGACCAAGGCAGAGTACATAAAAGGGATATCTCTTTAAACATGGCGGATATATCTTTGCTTCTACTTTTGTTCTAGGGTTAAGACATGAAAACCTTTCTTTTTCTTCTTGTTATGAACTCCATGAACATGAGCTAGAATTTTATTATTGGTTGAAGGTTTGAGTTGGATTTTGTAAACATGGTTCTTTGATTTAGTGTATTAGTTTTGTCTCAATTTATCGTTCATGATTCTCTGCAAATATAGTTGCATGATTGATGTATTGCAACATGATTTGAGTATTTGTTTTGTCAAGTTGCAAATTGGTAGAACTCATATTCACATCTATAGCTAGTTTAGGATTTTTCATCGAGCGATAATCCTTACACAAGTAGCATAAATATGGTTATAGCTTATAGTGATATATCCTTGTAGTCATATGTGAACCATGACCTTTGTTCGAATTGTTTGCGCAATGTATTTCAATTGCATTGATTAGCCTAATTTCATATATCTTAATGCTCCATAGGAATTGAACCTGATTAGTGCAAGGCGTTAGGTTATTCTTTTGGTAGAATTCATACTTGCATCATTTTACATGTTAAGTGTGATGAAATCAGGAAATTTGCGGGATATTCTTTCGACTAGGTATTCTAGGGCTTTTGATAAAAAGAGATTAAATATCAATTCTAGTTATTAAGACAAGAACATGTTAGTGAATGAAAACGATATCCTTGACCAATATTTCACATCCTTGATTTGCGTGCTTTGTTTTCTTATTTGCCTTTATTTTAGTTTTTAGTTTATAAAAATCACAAAACCCCCTTGTTTTACATAGGAAACCGAAACAATTTGACAATCCAAGACCTCTCTGTGGGAACGATCATTTATTGCCCTTGCTATATTATATATTTTGAGTAGTGAGAAAGTAATTTATTTTTGACTCATACGACAGCGATCAGCAATGCTCTAACACTTTGCATCTGTGTTCGGGAGTAGAGGAGGTTTGCAAAACCGGTTTACATACCCTTTGCATCTGAGTTCGGGAATGGGGGAAGGTTTGCAAACCCGGTTTGCATGCCCTTTAGATTTGAGTTCGGGAATGGGGGAAGATTTGCAAACCCAGTTTTCATACCCCTACGGACTGATTTCGCGAGCTTCCAAGAGGTTTGCAAACCCTATTGCATACCTGTACAGTTTCAGATAGGAAAAGTTCATGAATTGTTTATATGACTATGTTCGCTTTTGCTACAACTCCTACAGACACTTCTAAACCAACTTTATTCACAAAATCACTTTGGGATTGTAGATTATTGTTTAGCCTTAAGTTTTATTGAACACTGTTGGTGCTTGTAAGTTCAAAGGCATACTTACTGTTATGGACTATCATTGTGCACGGTTTCATGGCCGTTGACCATAGTGCATATTCTTCTGCATAATTCTAATGCAAATTTTCAAATGCTTAGATGAATTCCTAACTATGAATTTCATCTAAACTGAGAAAGTGTTTGCTTGAATCTCAGACAACCTTAGCTTGAATTCAAACCTATCTGTAGCCTTGAAAAGTTACACATAAAGAGATTCTTGCAACATGATTTCTTAATTCCTGACACTCTTGTGTCTTAGTTGTTAGAGCATTGCTCGGTCGAACTCACAAGTGTTGCTATATCAAGCTTGTTTTCAAATTTAGTTGTCAAAACTATATCTTGATTCTAGTCTACAATTAGTTAAGTCTCGGTCTAGGATAGTGGAGTTGAGAAACGAGCCAGTCATCATTTGCGTTCTACCGTTTGAAGGCGAAGATAAAACGAAGCTTTTGGAGAACTTCATCAACAAAAAGGAAAGTGAAGACTGAACCACCTATTTCTCAAGTTATATTCACCTTTCTATCCTTGAGACGATTATCGCATAACTAATTAGACTAGCATGCATAGACAAGAATTTCGAGTATAATTATTTAGTTTACGAATTTCTCGAAATATAATGACTAAGCTTAATGAACATTTGTTCATACTTGATCAATTTCAGTGGAGAACAATTTATTGTTCGAAACCAAATCATGATTCAAGTTTATCGTTCAAAAATAGCCTGGAACAGTGATATGTGTCATTGTTATTATTCAAGAATTTTTGAATTGATTTAGAGAAATATATAACTACTATATTCGGAATACAAGACGGTGTTATCAGTCTTACAAACTGAGAAAACCGTTATATGTCTGAAGCCATAATATAAGTATTCGTACACGTAACAGAGTAGCTATATATCGACTTTCAGATTTGTGTGATAAGCAAACTCGTATGCATCTCATGAGAAAATCTAATTGTTTCGTGATCCAGATAAGTATGTATATTCGTATACAAACCATTTTGGAACTGTGGTAAGGGAACTGGGTTAAAGATCAGACCGGTATGCGAGCTGATACAGTTTTACTTTCAAGACTTGTTTAGTACCCAAACCGATATGCAAACTGAAATGTTCTGTAAATTCCGGAACCGGTAAAAGTCTTTAGTTTGCAAACCGGTACGTGAACTGAAAAGTTCTGTTGACTCCGGAACTTTGAGTTGATTCAAAGTTTGCAAACCGGTACGTGAACTGAGAAGTTGTGTAGACTCTGGAACTTGGTAATTGCTTTAAATTTGCAAACCGGTCCGCGTACTGTGACTCAGCGACTCACGAACGGTTCAAGTATTTGTACCTTGTACATTTACAAACTATGTCGATTTTGATTCAATTGGGATTAAATTATTTCTATGACATGATTTGCATTTGATCAATTCTCTAACCAACACTAAAATCATTTGATCACATAATTGTGACTCAAGATTAATGTCTTTGTGAAGATAAAAATGAGTGTTAAGCTTTTAGCTTCAAATCGGATAGTTTCGGCTAACCATGTTGAACATAGTCATTATAAACGGTTCGGTTACGGTTTACCTAACCATAGTGTATATCTTGAATAAGATTCAAAGCTTTCATCTAATGGTGAATATTGTTTGCTTGGTTCCAAAGCTATCTTAGCTTAAACCTAAAGCAACATAGGTTTTGAACTCTATAAAAGGGGAACTCTTGGCACTTGGGATCTTTGAATCCTGACACTACTTTTTGGTGTGTCCTAGTTGTATCTAGAGTCGTCCTCTTCAGAAACCCTTTTAGGGTTTAGCGACTACGAAGACTTCATTGGGGTTCGTGAAGCCAGGTCAAGTTATCTTTTATCTTGATAACCCGAGTATCCTAATCTTGATTGTTTGTAGAGCCTTGCTCCATCAATCAAGATAGATAGTAATCACAAAGTTCTCTTCGTCTCAGACTTTGTGATTCCGCAAGTTTATACTTGTGAAGTGAATAATAATTTAGGATGCACTTCGGGTTGCACTTGGTTGGTCTCCTTCTAAGGTAATCAATTACGCAGAGTCCTGCTAGGATTCAAGAGGCGTAAGGAGCGCGACTGTACCTGAATTAGTGGGAGACTGAGCTCAACTACATTTTAGACCGAAGTTAATTAGTAGTAGTCTAGTGTCTGTAGCGGCTTAATACAGTTTGGTGTTCAATCTGGACTAGGTCCTGGGGGTTTTCTGCATTTGCGGTTTCCTCGTTAACAAAATTTATGGTGTCTGTGTTATTTATTTTTCCGCATTATATTGTTTATCTTTATAATTGAAATATCACAGGTTGTGCGTTGATCAATCACAGTAGAGAGGTCCGACCTTGTTTGTTGGATAAGACTTGATTGATCCTTGGACATTGGTCTTTGCTACCGTCCAAGAACTCTCTTTGTAGTTAGGTTCACGGATTCAATTCTGTAAACGTTCTAACAACAAGAGAGATAGAGATATAACTCTAGACGTTAAGACCTAATAAGTCTGTGTTTGAAGCAGTCTGACTATATGGACATGGACGAAATCTCTACAAATGCACACCAGAATTCCTTAGCGATTCTTCAGGATGATCTCGACTCACTTAGGATTTCTAATATCCTGAGTGATTATAAAGAATCGACAGGAAAAATTAAAGAATCCTCTGCAATTGTTAAAAACAAGAAACGTTCTGTTAAGAGTAAGAAGCTTCGCTGTCTTAAAAGATTGCTAAACTATTTGTTTAAGGAATGCAGCATAAGGGGTTATGTTGAAGAAGATCTTTTTATGGATTTTGAAAAAACATTTAAGTTCTTGGAGTACATTGTTGTGATCATAAGTAAGGAGGTTCCCATTCGTAGCTCAGTCTCTGATAAGACTTGTTATCAGTGTGGGAAACCTGGGCATGTCATAAAAACGTGTACTACTGTTACAGTTTTGACTATTTGAGATAATATCGGTAAATCATCTTTTGATCACCATGAGGATGAAGAAACTACTCCAAAAAACTATCACGCTAGATTGGTTTCTGAGCTGGTTGCTAATCCAACCTCTTGTTAGCAAGATTCTGGCTTCACCCCATCATGTATCAATTTAAGATGAGAAAGTTATTGTAAAGGATTGTTTTTATTTTTTTTGTTCCGTATTTTTTCTATCATGTGTTTAAGATCCATGATCACATAACTAAAATAAGAAACTTGTAACAAATTATGATCATAACATAACAAGTTGTTGAGCTGGCTCCGATTTCACGATGTCATAAGATCGATATAAATTACGAGTCTTCTATTTTTTGTGATTATCAATTTGTTTTCTTGTGCTCTGGAATTTTTCCATAGAGCTAAGAATAAGATTAATTATCTTATTAAAATTGATAATCTTATCAATTTTTGGGATTGATCCGGAATTCAAAAACATGGTATGATCGTATCTCTTGACGGATTTTTTTTTTTTTTTTGAAGTTTGAACTTGAAGTCCTGCACCCAAACCCGACCAATCCCATTAAGGGTTTATTATAAGAGTACACATACTCCCCTACTCCTTCTTCCTTTGTGAGTTCTCGAACGGGTTTAGAAGTTGAGACTAGGGTTTCTGAACCGGTGTGAAATATTCATGTTTTAATGGTTGATTATTTGATCTTTTCTTATTTTCTATCTTAAAAGCAAGGATGTGTATCAAGAAGAACTCAATCCAACCACTATCTTCAAAAGAGCTATTCAAGTAAGATCAATTCACTCTTCCTTATGTTTTAGTTGACAAATATGGCAAAGACTAAAGGAGTAAGTAAGAAATCTTAGCCTAAGGAAATCCTTGAACCCAATCCTAGGGTTCTTTTTGTTAACAAGGATTGCAATGAAACCTTTGATAGGATTTCAATTAGAGAGATTATTCTAGAAAAGAAATTAGAAGAAGGGTATATTAGGACAAAAGATTTAGCTTGGTTTGATAATTACGAACTAGGTAACATCTTTGGTGGTCTTGGGAAAGGTTATGACCTTCTTACGAGAGTATTTTATGCAAACATTCATAATGTTGATCTTAATAAGATGAGCTTTAGTACAATGATTTGGACAGGAAAAATTGTTGTTAATCGAGAGTTGATTTCGGAACTCACAAATATTCCTCTCGGCGAGTTTCTCCTTCCAAGAACGAAAGAAGAAAAACCATCCATTCAAAACAATTTATCTTGAGCTATGTGGAAAGAATGTTGGTTGGAAATATGGAAACTTCCTACTAAAGAGCTTAGCATGACTCTTAAGGTTTTTGGTAAATTGGGAATTCCAAACATTTGTCCCTCCACAATTGAGGATTCTTATTGAAGTCGTAAATTTGTGGAGGTAGTTTATTTTCTCAAAACGGATACTAAAGATCTTGATATATGTGGGTTAATTATTTCTCAATTGGCATCAATGACCATATCCAAGAAGAAATTGGGGTTTCCATGTCTTATTGGACTTATTTGTGAAGATCTCGATATTGACCCTATTGGGAACTTTATTGGGACTCCCACGTTAGTTCGTGAAAATACGTTCAAATATATGAGAACGAACGTAAACAAAAGGAAAATGGCATCTATTTCATATCTTGACGGTTCTTGTGATCCAACAACCTTGAGTCTTCTACAACGAATGCACAAGGATATTTGCAGGATCAACTACAAGGTAAAAGGTATGAAAAAACAATTATGTGTGATTGCTACGAAATTTCACGATATCAAAGACGAAATAGACAAGATTCAAGCTTCTATGGGTGACTCCGATAATGAAGAACATGAATAAATCTTCGGCTAACTTTCTTTTGTTTTTATCTAGGAAACTTCTTTTGAGGATTTTATTCTTGAGAAGGATAACTAGGGTTTGGTATAAAAAAGACAGTGATTACACATAACTATTTCCAACGTTTTTCATCTTGCATGTTTTTAGATTTATTTATTTAAATTCTAGAGTTGTTGGAAGATGAATTTGTAGTATGTAATCATTTTTGGTTTAATTATTGCAAAATTCTTATGAAATATTTGTGCCTTTACGTTCTTGTGAATCGAGCAAATATTTCATATATGCTCAGAAGTTCAATCTATTATGTTTTTATAAACGGAAAATAGAACAAACTCTTTGATATTTTTCTCGCAGTATTGATCTTTTTGTGATCACACTTTTGTGTTTCGCTGCCTGACACACTCCGTAAGATTCTCTTATGTTGAGTAAAATCGAGTAAAATTGTTTCGTTGTTCGTAACTAGCCTTGAGATTAATTTATGTCGATACTATGGACACAAATCCTTGTGATTTGTTAATGTCCGCGAAAATCCTTTTTTTTTTCCAGGAAAGTAAGGTCACTTATGTTATTCTCTTGGGAATGACATTTT
>JAJJMB010000989.1:0-10380 GCA_023531105.1 Papaver atlanticum | reverse complement strand
GGGGAGTGTGGTTGTGGAATTATAAATGGGATGCTTCTATCTTTTTAATCTCCTAGGATGAGCGCTAAGTATTTATTACTATGTGATATCATCTAAACAAGTTGGTTTGAGGAGTTGCATTTTAACTATGTTATTATGTAGTATCTCTGTTTTCCTTAAAACTTGAGATATCTTTTGGTTGTATTCATTACGATCCCGCGATTTTCGTACCTTTGTTAATTTTATTGACAAAAGGGGGAGAATTATTTAGTAGTTTCATACTACGTACATATGGTTTACGAATCATTATGTAAGGGGGTGAATCATTTAAGTAATAGGTTTTACCTATTAAACAAAAGATATAAGTATTGATTAAGGGGGAGAAATATATTACCGTAGTATTACTTCAGAGTTGAGATACAATAGAACTTTGGAGAGAAGATAATAATATTGTGTTTCTGTCTAACAACTATTGAGAATATTATTTTTTTCAAAAAGTTTTTATCGCTATGGAATCGATTCTTCAAAGTTTAACACGTTCAGAATCAGTGCAACTTGAAATAACGAAGAGTTGGAGAAACCAAGGAAATCAAGAAGACATGGTGGATCGAGAAGTTTTTCGAAAACTTTAAATTTGTTATCAATATGTATTAATAGTTTTGTCACTAAAATGCACAAATGGGGAGATTGTTAGAGCATTGCTCGGTCGAACTCACAAGTGTTGCTATATCAAGCTTGTTGTCAAATTTAGTTGTCTAAACTATATCTTGATTTCTAGTCTACAATTGGTTAAGTTGAGAAACGAGCCAATCATTATTTGCGTTCTACCATTTGAAGGCGAAGATCAACCGAAGTTTTTGGAGAACTTCATCAACAAAAGGTAAGTTAAGACTGAACCACCTATTTCTCAAGTTATACTCATCTTTATATCCTTGAGACGATTGTTGCATAACTAATTAGACTAGCTTGCATAGACAAGAATTTCGAGTCGAAAACTTATTATTTAGTTTACGAATTTCTCGAGATATAATGACTAAGCTTAATGAACATTTGTTCATACTTGATCAATTTCGGTGGAGAACAATTTATTGTTCGGAACCAAATCATGATTCAAGTTTATCATTCAAAAATAGCCTGGAACAGTGATATGTGTCATTGTTATTATTCAAGAATTTTTGAATTGATTTAGAAAAATATAGAACTATTATATTCGGAATACAAGACAGTGTTATCAGTCTTACAAACTGAGAAAACTGTTATATGTCTGAAGCCGTAATACATGTATTCGTACACGTAACGGAGTAGATATATATCGACTTTCAGATTTGTGTGATAAGCATACTCGTATGCATATCATGAGAAAATCTAATTGTTTCGTGATCCGGATAAGTATTTATATTCGTATACAAACCATTTTGGAACTGTGGTAAGGGAACCGGGTACCCAAACCGGTACGCAAACTGAAATGTTCTGTAAACTCTAGAACCGGTAAAAGTCTTTAGTTTGCAAACTAGTACGTGAACTGAAAAGTTCCGTAGACTCCGTATTTTTGAGTTGATTCAAAGTTTGCAAATGGGTCCGCGTACTGTGACTCAGCCGACTCACGAACATTTCAAGTATTTGAACCTTGTACATTACAAACTATGTCGATTTTGATTCAATTGCGATTAAATTATTTCTATGACATGATTTGCATTTGATCAATTCTCTAACTAACACTAGAATCATTTGATCACATAATTGTGACTCAAGATTAATGTCTTTGTGAAGATGAAAATTTGTGTTAAGCTTTTAAGTTCAAATCGGCTAGTTTCGGCTAACCATGTTGAACATAGTCTTTATACACGGTTCGGTTACGGTTTGCCTAACTATAGTGTATATCCTGTATATGTGAATAAGATTCAAAGCTTTCATCGGTGAATATTGTTTGCTTGGTTCCAAAGCTATCTTAGCTTAAACCTAAAGAAACCTAGGCTTTGAAGTCTATAAAAGGGGAACTCTTGGCACTTGGGATCTTTGAATCCTGACACTACTTTTTGGTGTGTTCTAGTTGTATCTAGAGTCGTCCTCTCCAGAAACCCTTTTAGGGTTTAGCGACTACAAAGACTTCATTGGGATTCATGAATCCAGGTGTTTTGGGGTAAAAACTGATTCTTCTGGTTTTGGTAATTTTGGGTGTGCCGCCGAGAAACGAATCTAAACCCTAAACAAATGCACTGCACGGGAGTACTTTAGATTCGAGAGATCAATCTGTACAATCCTGGCCTAAAATGAGAAATGGCCATTCCAGACTTGCTTCGGTCACAAAGTGAAGGAGAAGGGTTGATCTTAGGGAGGGAAGCGAAGAAGGTGTTTAGATCAGAATGGTCAACTCTGAAGGTGTGGCTATTTTATGACTTGTATCAGAATATGGAACTGGCTTGCAGAATGTAAGCTATCAATTCTTGGTGTTTTTCTAGATACTTGTGTTGATAACACTTGTCCTTTTTGTTGAAATAGGTTGAAAACCTATTTATACAAGTCATGATTGAGGGCACCCTGATCTCGTAGGAAGTGGAGACAGTTAAGTAGTGGAGAAGTGAGGATGTGTAAAAGGTGGTGATCATCACGTTTCTTTCATGAGGAAAGACTGGTCAGCCTTACACCCACTACTCTCTTACCGCTGTTAACCGTCCTCCCTTTCTTGACACTTTCTCATAATGGGCGTGTTGCACGCCACACGCTGTAAACCGCCATACCAATACCCTGATGAACATCCCCCAGTTTGTGACATGTTTGATGTCTCGAGTATTTTCGTGGAAAATATGCAGCAAGTTGCTGAATGGGTCTTGTTTGCAAGACCTAGTTATTCTGACCAATCACGCGCAAGCCAAGCAGCGGGTGGTCATGTGTGGCGAGCCAAGTCATGATTTGCCTCAAAGAATAACATGTGGCGCTATTATGTTAAATAACTAAGTTATTTGTGAAACCGATACTTATAAAATATCGTATGTACTCGATGCATGTAAAGCATCGCTTTTAAGCAAGCAGCTTAAAATAATAGATGCATGTGAAGTATCGTTGTATAGAGCCTGTCTTGGTTGGTCGCGGAACCTAATGTCTTAAAAGGAGCATGACCGACCACTTTCAGGAAGCTACTGGGAGCTGTTCATGCATGCCAAAAGTAGTACGGTCGGTCCCTATATGAGAGTGATGGCTGGTAGCCATTTCTACATCCTATTGGTCGGTCCAAGTTAAATCTAGACCGGTAAAATTGGCTAGCCAAATTGCAGTTATTGGTTGCCACTAATTTATTTAAGATTTTTATAAGGAGCGCGGCCAGCCATCTTTGGGCGCGCGTTTAGGAGCTGTATGGACGGCCGCGGCTTGGCCGATTGCTCCTCATGGAAGAGGGGCGGCCAGTGGTCACGGCCACATCTTGTTTGGCGTCTAGAATAGAAGTTTGGTCGGCCAATTCGTTTGGCGAAGTTGGGCGGTCAAGATGATTTGCGGCAGTTAATGGCTGCCGTTGATTTAATTTAGGTTTTAAAAGTCGTGTGGCCAACCTATTTTGGGCTAACGGTTTTTGGTGCTAGCGGCGCGCTGGGAGTTGTCCGACCGGCCAGCACTGTAGCCGAGCCGCTTGTGAGCATATTTGAACCTTGCCCATTGATCGAAATTAAATCTAGGACGATAAATTCGGCTGGCGAAGTTGGGCGGTCAAGATCGTTTTGCGGCAGTAATGTAATGCCGCTTAATAAAATAAGGGTTTTGTAGCTCGCGTGGGCAATTTTTTTGGGATAAACGCTTGGTGGCTCCGCTTGTGAGTTGGAAGGAGGCCGATCGTCCTGGGTATTAGGTGGCCCGCCAGTATACATGATGGCGCTTGTCCGACCATGTTAGGAGGCGGCTAGGTTTGATAAATCGATTGGCCAAAACGTACGACCGTGATCGTTTTAAGACTGACATGGGCAGTCTATATTAAATTCCTTAAGGAATTGGGTGTGTCGACCAACCAACTTCGAACTTTAATCAAAAGTGCGTGTGGCGCATTTAAAGCGATCTGATTGGTCGATGGGAAAGAGGGCCGGCAAGAGGCAGTATGGGGCGTGGTCGATAGGCCACAGTGGCGCCTGCTGGAGCAGATCGGTCGGCTGAGTGGTGTGGCCACGCCCCCCCCCCTTGCTTCTGCTCTTATTCGCCGCAGTTCCTCTTTATTTCTTGTTTTCTACTTTTTGCAGGATTTTGCTCCTACTAATCCATGGCGGGTCAGTTTCCTAGCTTGCCTAGGTTTATTTTCTACCAACAGGGTTCGAGATATTGCGGAGGCCGCAAAAAACCTAATTTTTGCAAATTAATTTTATTCTCAGAGAGCAGTTAGCGCGTCTTCTGACTGAGTATTTTCATGCAGACCTTAATCTTGATATTTCGGGAAATTCATGCTACTCAGCTGCGAGTGAACACTAATTGTCATATCATATCAATATTAAGGGTTCAGTCGGGGAACATAGCATAAGAAAATACTTAATAGGTCATACATTAATGAATAATGCAGGGAGGTTAAAATTTACAGAATATCTGGGATTGTTGCTTCATGCACCATTCTGGATAAATTTCATAAATATGCTGAATTGCTCAATACATATGTCAGTAAATAGGTCTGGGCACTCATTACTTTTAAATGGCTCAGTCTCTTTTTAGAATGAAGGTTCATTAGATACAGGGTTTTATAATTTTATCCCTGAACTAAAAACCACCATCAACACCAGGTCCAATTATCTTTTATCTTGATAACTCGAGTATCCTGATCTTGATTGTTTGTAGAGCCTTGCTCCATCAATCAATAATAGATAGTAATCACAAAGTTCTCTTCGTCTCAGACTTTGTGATTCCACAAGTTTTATACTTGTGAGGTGAATAATAATCTAGGCTGCACTTCGGGTTGCATAAGTCCGGATTTTGAGGATAGACAGACTTTTGTCTAAGTTGCTATCGATTTACATCACCCGGATCTTTCATTTGATCTGATCTTCCATTTAGATCGCAAATTAGGAAATCAATTATAGGCTTAATCTTTGGGAGGCAGATTTGGTTTAAAGTATTCAATTGAGTTGAAGCAACTCTTAATTGGTGGGACTCCTTCTAAGGGAATCAATTGCGCGAGGTCCTACTGGGATTCAAGAGGCGTAAGGAGCGCGGCTGTACCTGATCAGTGGGAGACTGAGTTTGGGCTCAACTACATTTCAGACCGAAGTTAATTGGTAGTAGGCTAGTGTCTGAAGCGTCTTAATACAGTTTGGTGTTCAATCTGGACTAGGTCCTGGGGTTTTTCTGTATTTGCAGTTTCCTCGTTAACAAAATTTATGGTATCTGTGTTATTTCTTTTTCCGCATTATATTGTTTATCTTTATAATTGAAATATCACAGGTTGTGCGTTGATTAATCACAGTAGAGAGGTCCGACCTTGGTTGTTGGATAAGACTTGATTGATCCTTGGACATTGGTCTTTGGTACCGTCCAAGAACTCTCTTTGTAGTTAGGTTCACGGATTCAATTATGTAAACATTCTAACAACAAGAGAGATAGAGATATAACTCTAGACACTTTCCTTCATTGATTTTTTTACTCTCGGAGTTGTGTTGAGTTTTTCCATACAGATTTCCTACGAAAAAGTTGGTGGTGTATTTTGGTATCCCTAGTATTTTCAGTTGGTATCAGAGCAGGCAAACACGTTAAGACCTAATAAGTTTGTGTTTGAAGCAGTCTGACTATATAGACAGAGACGAAATCTCTACAGACGCACACCAGTATTCCTTAGAGATTCTTCAGGATGATCTCGACTTACTTAAGATTTCTAATATCTTGAGTGATTGTAAAGAATCGACAAGAAATTAAAGAATCCCCTGGAATTGTTTAAAACAAGAAACATCATGTTAAGAGTAAGAAGCTTTGTTGTCTTAAAAGATTGCTAAACAGTCTGTTTAAGGAATCAACATAAGGGGATTTATTGACGAAGATCTTTGTATGGCTTTTGAAAAAACATTTAAGTTCTTGGAGTACATTGCTGTGATCATAAGTAAGGAGGTGCCCATTCGTAGTTAAGTCTCTGATAAGACTTGCTATTAGTGTGGGAAACCTGGGCATGTCAGAAAAACGTGTACAGCTGTTACAGTTTTGACTACTTCAGATAATATTATTAAATCATCTTTTGATCACCATGAGGATGAAGAAACTACTCTAGAAAACTATCATGCCAGATTGGTTTGTGAGCTGGTTGCTAATCCAACCTCTTGTTAACAAGATTCTGGCTTCACCCCATCATGTATCAATTTAAGATGGGGAAAGTTGTTGTAAAGGATTGTTTCTATTTTTCTTTTATTTTCTGTATTTTATCTATCATGTGTTTAAGATCCATGATCACATAACAAAAATAAGAAATTTGTAACAAATTATGATCATAACATCACAAGTTGTTGAGCTGGCTCCGATTTCACGATGTCGTAAGATCGATATAAATTACGAGTCTTCTATTTTCTATGATTATCAATTTGTTTTCTTGTGCTCTGGAATTTTTTCATAGAGCTAAGAATAAGATTAATTATCTTATTAAAATTGATAATATTATCAATTTTTGGGATTGCTACGGAATTCAAAAACATGGTATGATTGTGTCTCCCGACGGATTATTTTTTTATTATTTTTTTTTTTAATAAAAGGGGAAGTTTGAACTTGAAGTCCCGCACCCGAACCCATCCAATCCCATTAAGGGTTTATTATAAGAGTACGCGTACTCCCCTACTCCTTCTTCCTCCGTGAGTTCTCGAACGTGGTTAGAAGTTGAGACTAGGGTTTCCGAACCGGTGTTAAATCTTCATGTTTTAATGGTTGATTATTTCATCTTTTCTTATTTTCTCTCTTAAAAGCAAGGAGGTGTATCAAGAAGAACTCAATCCAACCACCATCTTCAAAGGAGCTATTCAAGTAAGATCAGTTCACTCTTCCTTGTGTTTTAGTTGACAAATATGGCAAAGTCTAAAGGAGTGAGTAAGAAACCCAAGACTAAGGAAATCCTTGAACCCAATCCTAGGGTTCTTTTTGTTAACAAGAATTTCAACGAAACCTTTGATAGGATTTCAACTAGAGAGATTATTCTCGAAAAGAAATTAAAAGAAGGGTATATTAGGAAAGAAGATTTAACTTGGTTTGATAATTACGAACTAGGTAACATCTTTGGTGGTCTTGGGAAAGGTTATGACCTTCTTACGAGAGTATTTTATGTAAACATTCATAATGTTGATCTTAATAAGATGAGCTTTAGTACAATGATTTGGACAGGAAAAATTGTTGTTAATCGAGAGTTGATTTCAGAACTCACAAATATTCCTCTCGGCGAGTTTCGCCTTCCAAGACCGAAAGGAGAAAAACCATCCATTGAAACCATTTCTCTTGAGCTTTGTGGAAAGAATGTTGGTTGGAAAGACGGGAAACTTCCTACTAAAGAGCTTAGCATGCCTCTTAAGGTTTTTGGTAAATTGGGAATTCCAAACATTTGTCCCTCCACAAGTGAGGATGCTTATTGGAGTCGTAACTTTGCGGAGTATGTTTATTTTATCAAAACGGATACTCAAGATCTTGATATATGTGGGTTGATCATTTCTCAAATGGCATCAATGACCGTATCCAAGAAGAAATTGGGGTTTCCATGTCTTATTGGACTTATTTGTGAAGATCTCGATATTGACCCTATTGGGAACTTTATTGGGATTCCCACGTTAGTTCGTAAAAATACGTTCAAACGTATGAGAACGAACGTAAACAAAAGGAAAAGGGCATCTATTTCATCTCTTGACGGTTCTTGTGATCCAACAACCTTGAGTCTTCTACAACGAATGCACAAGGATATTTGCAGGATCAACTACAAGGTAAAAGGTATGCAAAAATAATTATGTGTGATTGCTACGAAATTTCACTATATCAAAGACGAAATAGACAAGATTCAAGCTTCTATGGGTGACTCCGATGATGAAGAACATGAATAAATCTTCGGCCAACTTTCTTTTGTTTTTATCTAGGAAACTTCTTTTGAGGATTTTATTCTTGAGAAGGATAACTAGGGTTTGGTATAATAAAGACTGTGATTACACATAGCTATTTCCAACATTTTTCATCTTGCATGTTTTTAGATTTATTTATTTAAATTCTAGAGTTGTTGGAAGATGAATTTGCAGTATGTAATCATTTTTGGTTTAATTATTGCAAAATTCTTATGAAATATTTGTGCCTTTACGTTCTTGTGAATCGAGCAAATATTTCATATATGCTCAGAAGTTAAATCTATTATGTTTTCATAAACGAAAAATAGAACAAACTATTTTAGATTTTTCTCGCAGTATTGATCTTTTTGTGATCACACTTTTGTGTTTCGCTGCCTGACACACTCCGTAAGATTCTCTTATGTTGAGTAAAATCGAGTAAAATTGTCTCGTTGTTCGTAACTGGCCTTGAGATTAATTTATGTCGATACTATGGATACAAATCCTTGTGATTTGTTAATGTCCGCGAAAATCCTTTTTTTCCCAGGAAAGTAAGGTCACTTATGTTATTCTCTTGGGAATGACATTTTATGGGGGAGAGTTCTTAAATGAACTTATGCTTAATTGTTATATCTTTGTAGGGAGTGTGGTTGTGGAATTATAAATGGGATGCTTCTATCTTTATAATCTCCTAGGATGGGCGCTAAGTATTTATTACTATGTGATATCATCTAAAAAAGTTGATATGAGGAGTTGCATTTTAACTATGTTATTATGTAGTATCTCTGTTTTCCTTAAAACTTGAGATATCTTTTGGTTGCATTCATTACGATCCAGCGTTTTTCGTACCTATGTTAATTTTATTGACAAAAGGGGGAGAATTATTTAGTAGTTTCATACTACATACATATGGTTTACGAATCATTATGTAGAGGGGGGGACATATTACCGTAGTATTACTTCAGAGTTGAGATACAATAAAACTTTGGAAAGAAGATAATAATATTGTGTTTCTATATAATAACGATTGATAATATTTTTTTTCAAAAAGTTGTTATCGCTATGGAATCGGTTATTCAACAACAACGATGCTGAGTTGAACATGTTCAGAATCAGTGCAACTTGAAATAACGAAGAGTTGGGGAAACCAAGGAAATCAAGAAGACATGGTGGATCGGGGAGTTTTTCGAAAACTTTATTTTTGTTATCAATATGTATTAATAGTTTTGTCACTAAAATTGACAAAGGGAAGATTGTTAGAGCATTGCTCGGTCGAACTCACAAGTGTTGCTATATCAAGCTTGTTGTCAAATTTTGTTTACAAAACTATATCATGATTTCTAGTCTACAATTAGTTAAGTCTCGGTCTAGAATAGTGGAGTTGAGAACGACCCAGTCATCATTTGCGTTTTACTGTTTTAAGGCGAAGATCAACATAAGTTTTTGGAGAACTTCATCACGTGGCAAGAAGTCTCGCCTAGCACATGAGCAAAATTCATTGCAGATTATCACAGTTGGGGGCGTATTTGGAATATCTCCACTCACGCTTGGGGGTGAGTTTTATCATCAACGATCGACGCGAAGAGAAAAAAAACTTATAAAATACACGGAAAGCCTGCTAATCAAGCCCGTTAGCCCGTACAAGAAGATTCTATAAGTTTCTAGAAGACTTATTCCCCAAGTTGTTTGCACATGAAGTTGTATAAAAATTAGGGTTACATACACTATAAATACATGTATCCTAAACCCTAAGAGGATTTGGAATCCTAGGTTAGCTAACCATACCATAATTATTGTAATCATCATGTCAATAATATCTCTCCCTGTGGGATTCCTCCGTGGATGTAGGCAACACTTGCCGAACCACGTAAATTCTTTGTCTCCTTTATTTATCGTTTTCTAGCCTTAATTCAATAATCATCAACAAATCATCGTGTTTAGTGCCTAAAAGTAATTTTGGGTATAAACATTGGCGCCGACTAAGGGGATTCGAGTAAAAGAATCGTGTTTTATCATTGACAAAAGTGTGGAAGAAATCATGCACGAGATTCCATGCAAAAATCAACAGAAGAAGAAAAAATTAGGGTTCTGTCGTAACTGTTGCGAAACAGTTGAAGAATCCGTTACGAAGTTGAAAAAACCGTTGCGATAAGGTTGAATAAACCGTTGTGAGAGCAGTAGCAGAAGACCGTGGAAAAAAGAGTTGCAGAGGTGTTGCGATATACATAGAAACAGTAACAAATATAATTGTTGCGGAAAGCGTTGCCAAAACTTCTTCTTCATCACTGCACCAGATCCGCAGATCCATGGAATCTGATCCGTATGATCTGTCCAGTCTCGGGTACATCAGCGATCCAGTGCTTCTCAACGCCACATGGGTCCACCTCAT
>JAJJMB010000969.1:1272049-1367614 GCA_023531105.1 Papaver atlanticum | reverse complement strand
ATAGAATTGTACTTTAATCAAAAAGAAATAAAAACAAATTAACCTAGTAAAATACCAGTACACACGATGTAAATCCTAAATACATAAACACTTAATCAATCCTAAAAATAAATAAATTAGACGATATCAGAGAGTTCTACTTTGCCGCCTCCAGTAACCTTCTCATCGACGATCTTGTTATTCATCTTCGATTTCAGCCAGTTGTACCCTGACTTGAACAAGTTGGGATTCTTTGGTTGGGGGTATTTGAACCAGTAGTATGCAAAAACACCAACCTGAATTAAACCCAAAACAAAACCGATGCCGTTGCTTAAAAGAATAAAGAGATCAAAACGGAGCAACGCATATGTCAACCAACAGATACCATTGAGAAGACCGACAACTGATAGCGTAAGTGGCATGTACTCGAGACTCTTTGTCTTGTAAACCTGGATAATCGCATCACATGGCATAGCATACATGCCAATGTTGACGATGACACATGCCAGTCCAATTAAGAGACCTTGCAGTGACTTGGACATTGGGATAAAAGAGAGCGGAAGCATCACCAACATGATGCCAGCAATCCCGATCAGACTCTTTATGCCTACCGACTTTCTTTGTTTGTTGCTCGCGTAGATAAAATAAAAGATGATGTACAATAATTCGATGAAAAGACCAGCCGCATTGATGGTGATAACAAAAATACTGTCGGGATGTATCGCACCGTAGTAAATCCACAGTGCACAGTTGACAACTGTAACTACGTATGGATTTGGAGAGTAATCTTCAACTGCACCTTTTTTATAAATACTGTAAAATGTTGGTAAAGGAGAAAGAAACAGACCGCAAGAAATTACATTACCCAGAACTCCAACAACTTGGCGGGCTGCAGCTGCGCTAACCATCTTGAACCGCTAACGAATGATCAATCAACTAAAACTAAAGAATACCAGAGAAAACTATGAATGATGGATGTGAATTGGTGAAGCCGTGAACCAGCAGAAGAAGAAAGATTAAGTTGTATATGAATGAGATAATTTACCAAGAGACGATATCATCTCTATATATAGGTAGTAAAATTATCCAAATCCAATCGGAAACACAAAAACAGAGTCCTACTGGTACATTGAAATTGTTCGAGTTGTAACTAACAACTTTCAGAAAGAAGAAGATTATAGGTTGGCCCGGAATTTGCCTCGGATCATCTCATTGTATAGATTTTGAGGTAGTGCAGAAACTGAACCGTGCAGCATGTTACTTTCACCGTTATTCCCGAATATTTCCTTGTACAAACTAAATTATCCATCCATCTCCAATGCCTGATCAATGATCATGTTGTTGTTGTGTCTGGTTTTCGTCTTTTGCTGATGTTTCTCAGCACCAGATTGTACCCATTATCCACGATATAAAGGCGTCCCTTTATAGCATCTAAGCTCATTGAAATTTTTACCGTTATAGTATAAGTACCAATCAGTGTTTGCATCACAAAGATCAATATAATGTACAGCATTCTGATCCCTAACATAATGTATAGTGAGATTCCGTAATATGTGTTCCCCCACCTTTTTTCTGATCCTACCGCCGAGGCTCAACCTTTTTGATTGTATTTTATTGTATGGCCTGTTTGAGGTGGAGGTGGAACTGTACAAACGTGATTGAACATGCGGGGAAAGAGGAATAGGAATTAGACAACTAATATTAGAGGTGGAGCCGTGAAAGTACCCCACGAAGAAAAATCCAGCGACACCAAAAATTGGCATGTGAAACTTTTAAGTGACCAATTTCTTTCTTAAAGAAAGGAAGAGAGGACCTAGGATTAAAAAAAAAAATGTTCATTAAGGTTCAACGAATTTTAAGTTTCTGAAAGGGAGAAGTTGTTAATTATTGATTCCATCTTTTGGATTTTGTGGTTTGCTTGAACTGTCTCATAGCTTCTCTAATGGTTGGTGTGTATGAGGTGCTTGGGTATTTTTTAATTGGGAATTGTTGTTTGTGAACTATGAAGTTAGAATTTGTATCGATGGGCGTCTCTTGATTTAGCAAAAACAGTATATAGGACTAAAAGTGAAAATCCACTTTTGTGGAAATTTGGTTTTGTTGACCGATGTCCTTACATTTTTGCATTCAATCATGCTCAACTGCCATGTCATGGAGGAACAAATTGATGCTCCTAGATGAACTGGGTTAGCATTTGTATATTTAAGGTTCATTGCATTAAAAAGCATATCCTATTAGATGTGCTAACGCTAATACTGCGCTGCTCGGCTATAACTTTAAGTAAAGGTAAACAGTCATGCTTTTTTTTATGTGGAGGTGGTTTATTTCCGTATCAATGCATGTCAATGTATATTCTTTATATTTAGCAAGTGTTTGGGGATGGTGGAGAAATTTTCTTACTTAGACGAGGACGGGGATGCAGAATTTGAACTATATGTACTTTTGTAATTTTTTTGAGGTCACACTTTGTGACGCCCCAACCTAATCACCTGCTTAGCTAATTAGATTGTAAACTAATTGAAGCATCAAAACTAGATTAAAGATCTTAAGAATCTCAGTTACATAAACTAATCCCAAAACAAAACCCATGTACTCTGATATTGTATAACTGAAAGTCTCTCGAGTGATATGAATATAATAATGTGTTGTTTTACAAGGAAAGAAAGAATACATACATAAAAGATAAACAAACATCTTCAGATCGCTAAAAACTTTAAGCTCCGAAAACGGATATCTTCACGTGCACCATTCCTTCGTGAAACTGAAAACTGAAGTGGGAACGAGTGAGCACATCATCCCAAAGAGGTGCCTAATAGGAACAAATAACTTTAAAGAAATCACTAGTTCACTTCACAATTCTAAAGAAAAATAATTGAACAGTCATCGTGCATAACGTGTATAAGAGTAATTCCCCATATACCTCGGTTATAGATATTCCCTCATATGGGCCGTTTTAAGATATAAATTAGGATATAAACTAAAAAGTAATATGGTTACGTCATCTGCGCTATATAGCTATATTGCACTTCCCGTGCTACATAATATTACACTTCCCACGCTACTAGAACTTAACAAGGAGCTGCGGGGAGACCACAAACACTCATCACGGGGAATCACGCAAATACACATTAAATTATTCACTCAACAATCAACAAACATCGCAATATAACATACATGAAGCTACCATCATAAGTCCCGAAGGTTTTGCAATCAAGCATAATATGCAAACGAATGGATTCTCACATGAAATGGTGTAAAAGTAATATTCAGGGCCGAAACCCCTATATAACGATATTGCCTCATTTGGGCTATAATAAGCGTAAAAATATATATAACATTTGGAGAATCCCAACAATGCATATTACACAACATACCCAATCATTTACACACAGATATGCTCATAAGAAATTAAGACACATCATGCTCGCATATGAAAAGGAACTTAATGATTTCAAGAAGGTTACAGAGTTCCCACCTGATTGAAGGCAAACCACTCCAAATCCCAGATTCCCAATCTATAATTCTCTATCCCTGTCATCATCATCATTGACAACGTCTTGAACGTGAAATAACCTTGTGAGTCAACATGGTAAAGATTCATAAATGGCCTTTCAGAATCCCATTCGATATCCTTTGCTCTATCTCAATCTTCGTTCTACAATTCTCTCATCCACAAGAGGTTGGGAGTTGCTCCGTTTCCTTACAGACTGTAATCCAGTTTTCCTACGTTTTCCTTCTTTCTAGTGCCGCTGCTGCTTCTTTATAATGCATTTTTACTTCTTTTCTCCTATTAAAAATGTGATTAGGGTGGGTTTTGGTTTTTGGATTTTCTATGATGCAATTGTAGATTTTATTTTTTATTCTTCTTTTGTGTTTAGCTTGCAAGATTATCCCTTGAGCTGCATCTTTGGAATTCCTGATAATTGAGTTAATTGCTCAAGGTCAGTGCTAGAGTAAACTTTGATAATCGATCGATGCAAGTAGAGTTTTCCACATTGCATGGCTTTGTTCTTTGATCGATGCACTCATCTTAAGAACTTATTAGGTAGGAAGTAACTATGGTGAATTTTCCTTCATGGCTTTTTTGGTTTTCTTTTTCTAGATTTTCCTACAAAAAGTAGGATATTTTTTTTTAAGCACGTAAACAAAGGAAAAGAACTAGAGAGATATTACACGTGGATATTTTGTACCCACAGAGTCATTTGAAATAATTTGGCTGATGAATAGTGGAATTGCGCACTCCCATGTTGTTGTCGAAAAGTTTCCCGCTTGGCTTCCATCTGCTTCGTAGTTTTCTAAACCATCTACCGCTTGTTTTCCTTCTCTATAGTTGTGTTGAATAATACATTATGGAATTTTCAGTAACAAAGCAATGTCTTTTCCCCTCGAACTTTCACTTTCACTTTTAACTTACAAACACTAACCTTGTTATTCGTATGTCCAATCGTTCTTGTATTTTTTTCCTCGAGGGAAAGTGGTAATTTTTTGTTTTAATGTTGATTTAGACCAGACCTAAAAATTTTAAAAGAAACTAGGTATTTTTAATTCTTATTCCTTTGATGGTGCGGGATGGACAATGGTGAACAGGTTAGTAATTGATAAACCAACGATGTTTTAAAATCCTTTCTAGTTTGGCTACATTTCAAATAAAATTTTAGGCTATCGCAATATATAAAATATTTAGTTGATGCTTTTAGTTGCTATTGTCAAAGGTATACATAATAGACGTATCTAGAATTCATAGTTTCGCTTTGTGCAAATCATTATAAACTATACATATAGCATTCTGCCTTAGAATATAGTTTGAGGCATCCATTAAAAATAGTCAGACTAATCAAGATTTTTTTTGCGGCTGTTTAAATGCATTTGGGTAATGGGCGTGGGGCACCACACAAATTGACAATTCCCACCATTCCCGGTGCCTAGCATGGGTTACACACTAGTAAATAAATTATTAAGCAATCCAAAAAATAGATAAATTATTGTTGATGTGGATTTAGACCATATCCTTTACGTTGGCGTTCCATCAGCCTTTTGGAGATGTAATCTTTTGGTTGTGGGTACTTTCATTTACAGTATATGCAATAACAACAAGCTTAATTATGCCAAAACCAAACCCGAGCCATTGCTTATGACAATGTATATATCAAAACCGAGCAACGAATATGTCAACGAATATGTCAATTGAATTGAAAATGAGTTGTACTCTACTCCACTATCTTCCTATAAAAGGGAACCTTAGATCATTGTAAAAAGGGTTGAGTATTTTTCTTATGAGTGAGGTTATACTATAAGAGTGAATAAAAGAGAAAATTAAGTTAGGGTTTGGATAGCACTTCACTTTGTATTCATCCTCCTATAACAATAATAAAAATTATCATTTTTACTATAATGTCTTAGATCTGATGTGTTAGAGTCTGTTGGGTAGATTGTGGGATTTCCTGCACCTACATTTTGACGCTAGAAACAAGGACATAGTGACGCTTTGTCTTCAAAGAAATTTGTTTTGGGAATTTTTCATCATACGATTTCATGATAAGTTATCTTCGTTTAATGTTTGTTTGGAAGTTTGATTTCATGAGTTCTAAGAGTTCTATTCATGTTTAGTTTTGAGATCTAGAAAACATTAAAACCTCTATAGTTTTAAGAATTTTATTGTGAGTTTCATTTCTTGGAGAATAATATTACTCATCAGTTGAAGGTCCATAAGTAACTAAGTGAGTCGAGTAACCCGGAGAAGTGTTGTAAATCGAGACTTGGTCAGAAAACCTCAGCAAAGGCTATCAGATGGCGAGAGTTGAAAACAAAGATAAGCATATAATATCAACAAGAAGAAGCAAACGTGTGAAAGAAATACAAAGAGGAAGAGTATAGATAAGGGAAATTTCATCTTCGGGAGAAAGGCGTGGTGTAACTCGACAGCAGAATACTGATCCAAAATGAGATAGTTACCCAGAAGGGTTGACTCCATACTACAGATACCAAAACTGTAGAAGACGAAGAGCAAGATCATGAAGAAATGGAAGAGAATGTCGATGAAGAAAATATGACGATGGAACAATTGAGAGAAAGACTTCGCCTGGAAAGAGAGAGAGAGATAGACTTGGTAGAACAAAGAAAAAGACTTCGCTAGGCAGAATGCTACTTTGACATGAGAAGTTCATAGACTCAACAAGGAAAGGCTGGATGCAGGTTCACAGACAAGGACTGGAGATTCTGAGTCCAGGACAATTAGGAGTTCGTCAAGGAGAAGGCGTGCACGATTAAGATAAGATAGCAAAGAAGAAAGATAACGAAGAGAAAGACGATGAAGAGAAACTAGCGAAGAAAGAGACTTGCGAAGAACACTAGAACAAACCAGGATAGACGCAAGAAGAAGGGCGCAGTTAGATGCTGAAGTTAGAAAAGAGGAAGAAAGAAGATATGAAGATGAGGATGGTGAAAGAAATTTAAATCGAATAGTCTTGAACGAGTTACGAGACATAAGAGCGATAATTAACAATTCACGAAGGGGGGGATGGGTGCAGTTAGCAGTGGCAATAGAAGAAGCAGAAAAGTCACCTTTTACTTACGAAATACTGCATGCGAGAATCCCTTCGAAGTGTACATTGCCCGCATACATAAGCTTGTTTAGTGGTACCGAAAGTGCGGTACAACATTTAAAACAATACACACTTTCGTTTATGCAGTGGGGACAAAATGATGCAATTATGTGCAAGTATTTTCCAGCGAGTCTGATAGGAGAAGCACTGGCATGGATCCATGGCTTACCATAAGGGTCCATTTCCTCGTTCAAAAATTTACAAAGGATATTCTTGGAAACGTGTATAAGCAACAACATGCTGAAACCCATAATTGAAACGTTGTTCAATATATAATGAAGACCCGGCGAAAGTATGCGAAGTCTAGTTGCGAGGTGGAGAACAGCTTATAGCGAACTTGCTGGAAGAGTGGACGAAAGGAATTTCATTCTAGCTTTCGTGAATGCGTTGATAGCAACAGATCTTTTATATACACAGATATTTAGTAAAAGAGACACTATAAAAATGAACGAACTAAAAGAGTACCAGGAAGAGTACTTTGCTCTGGAGGAGAAGCACAGAGAAGCAAATGGAAATGTGATCCCATCTAAAGAAGGAACTTTGCGGCTGTTGTCACGAACAATAAATGCGGTTGAAAAAAATCCGAAGTATGAGAAAGGTGAACCCTCAAATCCGAACCAATCCAAACTCGTACCATTATCAAGTGGAGACGAATAATAGATCAACCGAGATTATAATGATATGGGGAAGAGAGACGATACGAAGAACCAATGCAAATAAACTACGATCAGTGTGGAAACTATTCGGGAGGTCAAAGAGGAAATAATTCTGGAGACCATCAGAGAAATTATCAAAACCAAATATTTGTCGAAAGGAGACCCAGCACTCCAATCTTCAAAGACATCAAGCTCCCTCAGCTTAATACCGGTGTAGTGGGACTCAATCATTTTAACAGAAGAAATCCCGACACCCTTAAATCTTGGAATAGAACCACCACCTGGAAGAAGGAGCCATGAGTTCTATAGATATCAATGATGTGATTTTCAAAGTTGTTGTAGATATGAGGTTCAAACTCTTGGACTTGTAGAGATTAAAGTTTTTAAAATACTAAATAATTATATAAAAAATTTATTAACAGTGGTGAAAGATACTAAGACTTAGGATTTCACCAAATTCCATTCATGTGATTCAAATAATAATTCCATGCAATTATAGCTCAAATATCAAAAACATGGACTCTTATTCTTTGCCAAAGGTAGATTCTTGAAAAGCAATGACTGTAAATCACAAGCATGATGTATCAAAAATACAAAGACCAAGCATACATCATCAAATGAAATCACACCCATTTAATAAAAATCATAAATCAATTAAATTCTATGCAAATAGTCATAAAAGAATTATTAAAATTATCACATGCGCAAAATAGAGCTTCCTCCATCGTCCCAATGATGGGGTCTAGCTCCTTATGATTAAAACACACTCAAAAAGATAATCCATAGCTCAAAAGGTGGTTTTATTGAATAAAAATACAACACAAAGAGTTTGTAACGCTTTACAGGCGTTACATAACTCACTGTTTCAATATTGTCACAAACTAAATCTTGTGTCGCAAATCGACTGTTACAGAGTCTATGAAATAATAAGACACTAGAATATAAATGACTGTTGTCTGCAGTCCTATGTTCTTCGTATCCTCTTCTTCGTGCAGCAACAGAGAGAATTCTGCAACTATCTATTCTACACTATGTTTTCTCCCCCTAACTCTCCATCCCCCCTTCTATGACCCAAGTGACCTATTTATACACCACGGGACCTCAAAATATCTCGAGTTAATGCCAAAATCTTCTCTTTACTCCCTCTGCATATTACCGAGATTTCTTTCTCTGTTTAACTCTTCTATGCGTCTTAGGGTTTTCACAAATCTTTATCAATCAATAGAATATAATCCAGAGAATATATCTCCCCTTTCTTACTACCTCCGATATTATTCCTCCCTGTATTGTCGAGAATTCCTATTTTTCTCAATTCCAGCACATGTCGCCATCCTGATGTGTTGTAACAACTCATACCAAACCAGACTATTGAGAAAATCCGGCGAAACTTCCACCAAATCTTGTCCCAAAAATTTGCAGGTGACTGACTATTTTCTCTTTCCCTGTTTCCTTGTGTTAGCACGTTCTAGCCCAAGTTTCTAAATTCTGATGGACTTACCAGTTCTGTTCGAGCGTAACATACCTTATCCAACTGATTTTAGCGTTTTAATCTCCCTAGAAATCGTCCAAGTCCAAAACAGCATTATCGGGTTTTCTGAAAATGTTTTCCCGCCAAAATCTGCTTTTTAAACGGTGAAGAAAAGGTGCCCCCATCCTGAACTGAGGTACGAATAGCAAGTGGTTGTGAATAGTAAAGAGAGGGTGTCCCTTAGTAATTAAGGTGCCCCTTAGTAATTTAGGTGCCCCTTATGCAAAACTGAGAGTCCGAATAACATGTGTCCTCCAGGTGCCTTTAACAACTTTTCGAGCCGAACTTTCCAAAATGTTTATTGCCCAAAAATACCTACAAACAAGTTTATTAGTGATAAAATGAGTCCCAACTAATGTATTTATGGGTGAAAATACGTCGCACTTTCGTGCTTATCAATCAGTTTCCATGGGAACCATACAAATGATTGTAGACATGTCCGAAGAATGATACTTCGTTTGATCAAACATGGGAAGCTTAGCCACTTCTTGGAGAATCCAACACTACCACCCCCTCCCCTGCAACAGCCAGTTCAAAATCCATTACAACAAGCAGCAAAAGTGTACCGCATTGAAATAGAGAGGGGCTCCCAACATCTTAATTATAATTACATAATACATTCGGAAAAGAGCATTGAAAATTTCCATGATAATATGCTAAGAAGAGTACACGAGAGATATTTCGAGGGGAGTAAGATATTTAGTGTTGCGAAGAGTGAACCATTGAAAGAATGGTAGAAAAGAACAATCTCATTTTCATCTTCGGATGCACCAGAAGGAGGACTTCGCATATTGACCCATTAGTTGTAACTTTGTATTTCAGAAAGCATTCACGATGGGAGATTGATATCGCATAAGAAAGAAAGATTTGGGAAGTGGAAAGAATACTTGTGGATACAGGGAGTTCGGTGGATATTCTCTTTTACCACGCCTTCAAGATTATGGGGTATAAGGATTCGGAACTCATACCGTCTACCTACAATACCTACAGGATTAATGGAATTGCATCAAGACCTAAGGGCGAGGTAACTTTGAAATTTTTTGTGGGAGAATTAGTGACCGAAGTTACTGTTTGTGTAGTTGACATGGATTCACCTTACAATGCACTCATAGGAAGGCCATGGGTGCATGGAATAAAATGAGTTGCGTCGACCTTTCATCAAGCAATTCGAATCCCGATGCCTAGTAGGATAGGAGAAGTAAAAGGAGACCCAAAATAATCAAAGCATTGCAACGAGAAAGACGTTCATAATTACGAAGAAAAGATAAAGAAGATGAAAAAACAAAGGAAAAGGGTGATGGAAGTAAGAAAAGAAGAGGAGTTGATGATATATATGACCAAGGCTAAGGAAGGATGGGCCATCCTGAGTGAAATCCCCAAAAAGAAAGGAGATCCTTTGTAGCAATTAAATGGACCATCACCCCTCGGAGAACCAGTCATGAACTTTGCAGCATTCGAACCCACGAAGGAGATAAATTTGGGAACTGATGAAGAATCAAAGATGGTGAAGATTGGAATGAAGATGGGGAAGGATGAGGAAGAAAAGTTGATAAAAGTATTGAAAGATTATCGAGATGTGTTCGCATGGAGCATGGATGAGATGCCATGGTTTGACCCACTTATTGCGTGTCATAAGCTTGATATAAACCCAGTAGTAAAGCCAGTAAGACAACAAATACGAAAGATAGCAACCACATATCATGAGCATATAGAGGCAGAGGTCCAAAAGATGTTGGATTCAGGTATTAGAAGGGCAGCGAAATACCCAAATTATATTGTAAACATGGTAGTAGTCCCGAGGAAGAATAAAGGGATACGAATATGCATCGAATTTAATGATCTAAATACAGCATGTCCGAAAGACAGTTTTCCTTTGCCAAATATACCTCAAATGGTGGAATTAGCTCCAGGATACGACAGACTTTCGTTGATGGACGGATATTCGGGGTAAACCAAATACCACTCGCATAAGAAGATCAGGATCACATGGAATTTTTCGCTCCTAGAGGGTTATATTGTTACACAAGGATGCCCTTCGGCTTGAAGAATGCTGGAGCTACTTATCAACGAATGGTAGAAAAAATCTTTTCCAAACGGGTTCATACCAAGTTGGAGGTTTATGTTGAAGACATGCTCGTGAAAACTAAGGAACTTGGAGATCATGTAGAAGACTTAAAAGAAATTTTCGATCAAATGAGGATATATAAAATGAAGATAAATCCGGCGAAATGTATTTTTGGAGTTGAGTCAGAGAAGTTCCTAGGGCACATAGTTTCAAAGGATGGAATTGAGGTAGATATAACAAAGGTGCAAGCCACATTGGACATGCCATCCCAGATACTATAAAGGATGTGCAAAAATTAAATTGGCAGTTAGCAGCTCTAGGAAGGTTTATTTCTAGATCTTCTGACAAATGTAAGCACTTTTTTGATATCTTGAAGAAGGGGACGAAGTTCTCGTGGACACAAGACTGTGAACAGGCATTGCAAAGTATCAAATATTATCTCGTTAAGATGTTGATCCAACAGAAACCAGAACCTGGTGAAGAATTATTGATTTATCTCGCGGCAAAAAAAATGCTCTTAGTGCAGTTTTGCATCACTCGGATGAAGAGATAGAAAAGCCTATATATTACATCAGTAAGAACTTTAATTCCGCCGAAAGAAATTATCCGAAAATAGAAAAGTTGATACTGGCATTGGTTTATGCCACCCAGAAGTTGTGAACTTACTTTCAAACACACAAAATCAAAGTTCTGACTAGGACTCCAATTGAGTCAGTTTTGAAGAACGCGAAAAGAGTAGGAAGAGTAAAAAGGTGGAATGCTCAAATTGAGAAATTCTGGTTCAAATACGAAGTTCTAAATTCGACGAACTCACATGTGATTGCAGAATTTATGGCTGAGTTCCCTTCAGAAGAAGACGAATGAGTAGATGAGATGATGGATATGGAGGAAGATCGAACCGACCAGAAGATTTGCTTAAAGAAAACCATCCACGAAAGTGGGAAATATTTACTTCGCCAGGAGGATCAAAAATCGTTTATTGTTTTCGATTGGATTATACAGCCACCACTAACAAGACGGAATATGAGGCAGTGGCACATGCATTAAGATTGGTCATTAAGATGAAATTAGATGATATAAGGATAACAAGTGATTCACAGTTGGTAGTCCGACAAATTCAAGGAAAATATAACGCGAGTGATCCCATTATGCAAAAATATCTAGAACTCGTGAAGCAATGTTCCCCCAAATACCAAATATAATTTGGAGGCACATATGTAGGAGAGATAACAGACATGCCTATGCCCTAGCTCTCATAGCATCAATGATTGTAGACCCTGAAACTAAACACGTCAGAATCGAGCGTTTGATGCAACCATCTATAAACAAAAAAGACGGAGAAATGAATGTTATGATCCTAGAAATTGACGAAGAGGAAAATAATTTAACAAGTAAAGATTAGGGAACACCACTCCATAAATATTTGGCAGGAGAAATTTTACCTCGTGACAGACTTGAAGCAAAAAAAATCAAAAGCAAGGCAACTAATTACGAGTTACGAGAAGGAATTTTATATCGAAGATCATTCTTGGGTCCATTGTAAAGATGCTTGTCACAGAAAGAGGTAATCGAGATAATGAAGACTATACATTATGGTGATGCTGGCAATCACAGTAGAACTAGATCGCTGACTCACAAATCTAAGGCACAGGGGTATTTCTGGCCTCATATCCACGAAGATGCGAAGAATATCACCACCAGATGCGAAGCATGCCAAAGATTTGGGTCACTCGAATTAATCAATCGAATCATAAAGTAACAGTCGGAACAACTGTGGGTCTTTAAAACCAAACAGAGATGACCAAAGGAAACTGCAATAAACCAAGAAAATTAACAAGACTAGCATTCCCTTACCTGGTTTCCTGATTAAGACAACTACATCTAATTGTGGCTCAGGTTCAGGTTCTATAAAAGGGTCTAAATATATTTCTTTAGGCTGCAACTCCTCAAAAGTGAGATCCAAATTATTAGGTCCTAGAGTCTATAAAAACACAAATAAGAACTTAGAAGCACATAATAATAACCTAAATAATTGAGGATACTCTAAGTCAATCAGGTTTGACTTACATAATTGACCACAGTGAGAGTAGTGGTCATTCTTAAGCAAATATGTCGATTCTAATATCCTAAAGTAATTAGGTTTAGTCTCAGAACTTAATAAGTGACACATTTGAAATCTACACGTTCCCACATTTGGAAGAAAACTATTTGGTGGGAAAACAAAGTCAATCTGGGCATCATAGCTGGGAAAACCACATCCACCAGAGGATGGGTTTCTAACGACTGAACTTCTTCCTGGACATTATTAGGTTCTGGAAAACGTGTGTGAAGATGTTCTTGTGAAGTGGTAGATGTATTTATTTCTAGTCCCAGGTAAGGGATCTTTCTAAGAGTTAAAGCACATGGAGAATGATAATCACCCCCAAACTTAGAGTTTTCAGTGTCTCTGGATAGACTGGTCACAATGTCCTTAATTTCTAAATCATTGGATTCCTAAAAATGGTAAATTGATTTTTCTAAGTTATAATCAAGTTCATCCTTACTCATCTTTACGAGTCTGTCTTCTTCGTCTAAGACTTTTGTTTCTAAGTCACTAGACTCTAAAAAGGTATTTTCAAAATAAACGCGTTCCTCTAAACCACTATCGGCTTCATAATCAAAAGGAAAAACTACATCGTCAGTACCAGAAATAACACTATCATCATGAAGCTCAATTGGATTAATAGTTTCCTGATTATTATGCCTACATAATTCAGATTCTTCGTCAGTACTATCCTCCTCCTCCTCATCATCATAATATAATTTCTGACATTCAAGAATTCTCAATCTTTGTTCCAAACTAAGGGGTCTGTGTTTTTAATACTTCTCGTAGATCATTAGAGGTGATTCCTCGCTTACCGTTTGAACATCCCAATGTCATTTCCCATGCATATATTCACCAAGAGTTATTTTAGATGACGTCTCCTGATAATGAGAATTTCTACGCATATAGTCTCGTAACGTCATCTCAGCTGGCGTCTCCTGAAAAGGATTCATCTCCCCGAAAATACAAACTACAGAGGAATTCTACACAATCACAAATAGGGCTAACTTGACCAAATCAAACCTATTGAATCTATCAAACAAAAAGCATGATGGCTCCCTTAGATTATTTCTAGACCATCTTTTATCCTTCCAAGAAGCAACTAGGTATAGTTTTAGCAAACCTATCTAGAACGGTCCGAATAAAGTAAGTCGAAGAGAAGTAGGGGAAGCTCAGAGGAGCTTTGATACCCCCACCTCTTTGGAAACGCTTCCCTGGGTTACAAGACGGCTCTAATCGACTTACAGTAATCTTCCTGAACTTTGAGTTAGGCTAACAAGATACCCAATACGATCCTTTTGAACGACTTTCCTATTAAGCTCGTTACCCTATCGTTCTCGTTCTAGTCAATATTTTAAGGCTTAGGTTCGCGTTAGGTATCGTTTTCCTAAGACGGGCAAGAAGAGAACGGTGATGAAATCCGAACCCTTATCTTGTATGGCCTGTCCTTGCCCTTTACTAAGAAATTAAAGTCCGTATTCAAAGCCTCAACATATATGCACCTTAAGGAAGACAGTAAACCCGCTGACAGGGGATTCGCGGGTGTTTAGAAGCTTACCTCCCAGACCAGACGGGGGATGAAACGGTTGTAGTCGACTCGGGCCACTGACTCCTATGTCAGTGTACGAACCCGGGGGGCCGAGATGATATCGTAATCGTCGTCCTTCCCTGCAAACGGTTTTGTATTTAATTACACTTCCGTAGAATTTAAAAAAAAAAAAAAAATTAAAGTCCAAAGTCCAAAAATAAAAAGGTTCAATAATAAAAATTTACAAAAATAAAGTCCTATTTAAAATTTCTAAAAAAAAATTAAAAAATCTTCGTCTTTTCTCCGTTCTTTTCGCTTTGTCTAGCTTTTAATCCCCCAGGTCTTTCGTCTCCAACTCCTTTTTGATTCAAAACATGCAACAAAAAGACAATTACCCAAGAAAAGTAAAAAAGAACAAAGAAAAAAGAAAAAAATCTACAAACTCTAAATCTAAAAACAAATCCGCGTCGGCGGCGCCAATGTTTGATCAGATTTTGTATAGTAGTAAAAAAGGGAATTCGTTGCTCGGACTTGTGGAGATTAAAGTTTTTAAAAATACTAAATATATATAATAATATTACAAATGGTGCGAGAGTTACTGGGACTAAGGATTTGGCCAATCTTTATAACATAAGGTTCAATTATTTATTTTTTGACAATTTTAGCTCAAGAAATGTAAACATGGACTCTTATTTTTGCTAAGGCAGATTCTCAAAACATTAGTTATAAATCGTAAGCATGGGACATCAAACATCTAAGAAAGCATGACCCATCTAATAAAATAATAACTAATTAATTAAAATCATATTTCAATTAATATTAGTGCAAAAGTCATAAAAAGAAATAAATAAATTTATCCATGTATGAAGTTCGGCCTCCTCCGTCGTCCCAATGTTGAGGTTTAGCTTCTCATGTTGAAAACACACTCAAATATGTATTTGTGGCTCAAAAAGTGTTTACAAGAAGAGAAAATAATTAAATGGGAAATCTGCAACAGCGCATTGCTCTACAGACCGACTGTCTCAACTCTCAACTGTTATGATGAAGATAATCGTTACAAATCTTAAGATAAATGTTGCAAAAGAGAATGAAGAAACTGTTACAATGAAGATAAATGTTGCAAACCAGTTGAAGAAACTGTAACAACCAGTTGAAGAAACCCTTACGACAGATGAAGAAACCGTCGCTGTTTCCCTGTTCTTCACGAGCAGCAGCAACAGAATTCTAAAAACTCTTGATTCACGCCTCCTGAGCTCTCCTCTCGACCCAAAACTCTCGACAACCTTTTATGACCTCCAAGAATTCTTTTTATACTCGAAAACCTCCTCAAATCCTCAAGAATCTTTTTAATCAATTCATTATTCTCTCTCCGGTTTATTTTCTCTTCTTTTAAGGGAATAATTTCCATCTTTTGATTCATACCCGTCTGTGTGGCTGTAATTGTTTCCTAAACTAGATACAGTCAAATAAGAAGCTGAGGATATCCCTTTTTTTCTCCACGTACTTTCGATATTTCAATCCCAGAAAAAATCCGAGAATATCATGTTCCCTGATTTATCAAAATCCGAGAATCTGCTCCTGATTTGTCAAATCTTCGAGATATATCTTTCCTATTTTATAGCACATAAGAAATCCGTGTCTTGATCCCATGAATATCTCCTTGAAATTAAGTTGAAAATTCGGTCCACAAAATATGTCGGGGAGAAGCATAAATTCCCGCCAAAACCAAATCTTTTAAATAATGAAGAAGGGCAGTCCATATCCAAAACGTGGGTGCCTTCATCCAGTGGGGTGCCGTTATCCAACTTGGGGTGCCTTTAGTACTTTTTCTGGGTATTTTCAACACTTTTTCCGGGGTTCCTCTGGTGCATTTCTGGAGTGCCTTTAATACTTTATCCTGGGGTGTAAAACACCACTTTTCGAGCCAATTTTGCTGCAAGAGCTTATTTCTCTATAAATACCTACAAAGACATAAAATAACAAAATAAATACAAAATCGAGCACTAACAATACATACAATTGAGATTATATCAGACACAAAAATGTGTTTATCTATCAACAGTATAGTCCGAAGGATTATAATCCTCGGCGAATAATGGAATTTGGGAACGACCAACACCTTCCGAGCAAAATACGAATTCATTAAGAATGCGAATTACATTTCCGCTCAACTGAAAAATACCTCGCTGAATCTGGGTTAAAGCTTCGTAGAAGAAAGGATTCTCCAGATCATACAAGGGGAAGGAAAGACCGGCTCTCAGTTGCCCTAATGTGATGATAATCCTAGAAGGTGACCATTTATCAGCCACAAGACACCTATAATTCAGTTCCATGTTCTTCTGAGACTCGATCGCCGGAGAAACAGAAGGGTCAACCGCCGGAAAGAGGGAAAGACCTTTTCTTCTCAGTTCTGCCTGGAAATCCTCTAAACCTTTAGAGGACGTTGATGAGGGATTATTCTTGGGAGCCATGGGTTTAAGGTTGAAAATTCAAGGGTAGTACTAGGTAATAGTTCTGTTGAGGATAAAGGAAGAGAAAACCATAGCAGAGGAAAAAGATGAAGAGAGTTAAGAAAAAATAAGGTTTTTCTCTTAACAATCAAACATATATATAGCAACGGGAAGATAACCAGCTAGGGAAGGTGATGGATATAAAATGGGAATTTGAACCGGCGTTAGCCGGTCACCAAGAGGAAGAGAGGAGTACGTGGATATGTGACAAGCGAGAATCAAGGAAACGTGGCAGACATGATACTTTTACGGAGTTCTCTTTACCCTCTTATTTCCTTCGAACGAAAAGAGAAAGGGAAAAATGTAGGGACGGAAAATATGCCCACCACGTGTAAAGACGAGAGAGGACGAAATTGCCGGATTATATCTCGTCAGAAGATATTATCGTCGGATCTGAAGACAAAGCATTTATTAAGGGTCAATCAATTTTCAAACTTTTATGAAAATCAGATCTGCTAAGATAGAATTGTGAACTAATATCATGAAGATGACCCACGAAAAGGAGTTACGAGATGAGTGAAGACTTAACGAAGAAATATGACTCAACGAGGAAGGAACATTAACGCGAAGTAAAGAGAGTAATTGATGAAGATAAATTTTTGAACAAGAAACTAGGACATCTGTACCGACCCGTCATCGGGATTATCGGCGAAAGAGAAGGAATAACTTTATTGAAAATTTGATTGACAAAGTAAAAGAGGAGACAGCGAACTGAAAATGAACTGTACTCCACTACATTATTTGCCTATAAAAGGGAACCTTAGATATTGTAAAATGGGTTGAGTATTTTTCTTATGAGTGAGGTTATGTTGTAAGAGTGAATAGAAGAAAATTAAGTTAGGGTTTGGATAACACTTCACTTTGTATTCATCCTCCTATAACAGTAATAAGAATTATCATTTTTACTATAATGTCTTAGATCTGATGTGTTAGAGTCAGTTGGGGTAGATTTTGGAATTTCCTGCACCTACAATGTAAGATGTTGATTGTGAGTGATAGAACACCTTAATATATATACGAGGTTTGAATCTAAATGTTGAGTGTTAAAGAGTTAAAAATCAACACGAACATTTGTGTATTTTTATTTTTTGGTTAATTCAGCGTACCAAAAATTAAAAGAACATTCTTTTTTTTATCACAAGATAGATTTTGTATTCACTTTTAGAATCATAATTCAATTTCTTGTCACAAAACAATTTGGATTACAAAATAAACGCCTTACTTGCTCGCAAGAGGAACATTTGATTTATCACGGGCTGATGCTGTGCACAAGGCATGAAAGTCTGCCAATACAACCAAAGGCAGAGTGGGAATACATCGGCACTTGACAGAAAGTAACTCATAGGTTCTTCCTTCCCAACAACATCCTTCGGCAGATGTCATTCAACCGTAAACTATGTTTGCAGTATTGCATCCTCCCCAAAATCAATATCAACTGAACACAATTCCTTTGTAAATTTCCTAGAAAATTTGTGATTTTGTTTGCGATGTCATCTGGGTCAGCGTCGCGCATTTCTTCACCATTGGCAATTTGCCATAAGTCATAACAGCCACCGGTTAGCATTAAAAGACACTGGTTCCCGTGATCCGGCGACATACTCTCTCGTCTCTCCAATCTCCATCTTATTAGAGCTTTGGATTACAGAACCATTCCGCCCCAATTTTCACCCCATAGACATCAAATACTGAGAAAAATTCTCACACGACCAAAAATAGGTATGTAGAATGTTTTTAGTATGACTTTTTTAAGATGGAATTCGCATGACCTGCAATAACCATAATTAGTAAATCTACAAACTGTGTGAGTGTAAAATGGGAAATTTCCAATTTGTTAAGTACGGGAATCGGGATAACAGGAATGTATGTTTAGCAGGGTCTATTTTATGATATCTGTATGAATCAAAATGCTTACTTATGTAATAGACACGTCGGGAAACACCAGCATTTATACATAAACACAAGAAGAGTAACAATAAATGATTCTCCACATAAGTAAATGTTTATGTTGAGAACAGTTGCTAGTCCCAAAAGCATAACGCTAGCCTATTATTGTAGTGAAAGAGATAGATAGAGTACCTGTTATTCCATCAAATTAATCAATTCCTTCCAAGTAGATGGATCTCCTCTCTGCTCGTCTCTTTGAATAAAATCAACAAACAATCCTTTACGAAACGGAATTGATTTGAGATTATAGGTTAAAGAACCCTTCACTAGTGGGCAATTGAAGATGGTTAATTGCTGAGGTGAAGGCCATCCTCGTAAATCTGGAAGAAACTCAAAAACTGCGCAATCATAAAATTTCAATATCTGAAGAGAAGTACATCCTCGTAAATTCGGAAGAAGCTTAAGAACTGGGCAATTAACGAACTCCAAAACCTGAAGAGATCCACTGTAGAGTTCAGAGCCATACGAAGGACCAACCACGTTCTCATTCTCATCATCGTTTACACCAAAGCCTTCAAACTGATTGCACCCTTTAAACTGCAGAGTTTGCAGATTACAATTCTTTTGGAGTATTCTTACTGGGAAGTATATAAGCTCCTCAATATTCTCCAACCGAAGTTGTGTCAGATATGTCTGGCTTCTCCCAACTGAGCATACTAACTTCTGGTTGATCTTATTCTTTAGTACCAATCTCGTCAGAGAAGGAAACAAAGGGATTTCTGTTAAACTTGTGCAGCTATCGATAATCAGATCCTCAAGACCAGGATATGAATAACACAATTCTTCTAGAAGGAACATTTCTGTAATAGTGAGATCCCTTAAGGAAGGAAATCCGTCAATATCTAAACTCTTGAAAAACCACATTCCTGTAAGACTAAGAGACAAGAGATGTGGGAGCTGCCCAATAGAAGCTGGTAATTGTGTTATTGTTAAGCAGTTTATAAGTTCCAACTTCACCAGATTTGGAAGACCAGATGGATCATGCATCCACGTCGGAAGCACACTCCCCATGTATTTAATTACAGACAATCTTTTCAAACCGGTGGGAGGTTGGAGAGCTTCGAATACTTCATTGCACGACACCTCATCCAAAATCATCATGCCCGACTCTTCATCTATTTCTTCACGCCAACCTAGAGTCAATTGCCAAAGATTCTGTTTCCCTTTCAAATTTGCTACCTCAGCATCTATTGGGTTTTTCAAGTTCTGAAGATTAAACAAATTTAGCGAGCCACCAGACTCTTCAACGCCAACATTACATTCGTAATCCAATTCTTGAAGGCGAACTATTTTTCCCATGCCGATTATTTCTTGGGTACCTGGATGCTTTAACCAAAATGTTTCGAGTTTTCTCCAATTTTTGACATAATTGGGATGCTTACAATTGAAAAGATTCACATACTCAAGATTGTTGAGTTTAGCACAAGAATTAGGTAATACAACGATCCCAGTACCATCTAAGTTAAGGTATCTTAACTGAGTTAAATCTCCTATATTTTCTGGTAACCCTTTTATTAGTGGGCATTTTTTAAAATCAAATATCATCAATTTAGCAAGACCTGACACAGACTCTGGTAAGGCTTTTAAATATTTGCAGTTATTGACCTCTAATGTTTTCAAATTGGAGAGGGTGTTGATGGAAACAGGTAATTCTTCAATAGGGTTGAATGACAAATTTAGATAACTTAGATTTTTCAAACCAGATATTGAGTTGGGAATGACTTTAAATTCACAATGATTGAGATCCAGTGTCTGCAAATTTGGAAGACTTGTGACAGAATCAGGCAGTTCTTCCATATCCGTAAAAGAGAGTTCAAGATATCTTAATTTTTCTAAAGACTGAATTTTTGAAAGAAGATTTTTAACACCGTAAATACTAGTCAACACCAACGTCTCCAGATTATGAAGTTTACTGATGGACCGATTATGCTTTACTTTCTTTAGATCAAGAGAGGTAAGGCGAAGGTACCTTAAATGTATTAGGTTAACTCTCAGAGAAGACATCTTTAAAAATGCAAGATTTGGTGAAGGATCCATTTGCAAGATGCGTAAGAGATTATTCTTCGAGAATGTAGAAGGATCCAGCTTTGAACCTTCAGGAATAAAAAGTGTCCGCAACTTCTTTGCTTCACTTAATCTTTTCAGAAGAGTTGACGATGAAACTACATCCAATGTTAACTGTAACCGACGTATTTCTGAAGTATTATTCAACTCAGTCACCTTGAGAGATGTCATTTCGTGATCCCCAACAACAGAATTTGCAAGATCGTGCACAATATTGTGCATTTTGCACGTCACTATGTCATCCAACAAATTCGTTTGCACACCATCCAGAAATGAATTCCACACTAAACGGTCGAAGTATTTATCGGCAATGTCTTCAATCGATTTTCCTTTTCCCAGTTTACAAGTGTCCAGAAATCCTTCTGCTATCCACAGCCGAACCAGTGTTACCCTATTTATCTCCCAATTTTTGGGAAATATAGAGCAGTAGGAAAAACACTGTTTTAGCTCAGACGGGAAATTATCATAGCTCAGTTTTAGTATTGGTAAGATATTGTAATCATAATATTCTTTGTCATTCCAAGTATCATCGTCTCTGATCGATTCCCAATCACTATTTGAGTGCATTAGACATCCAAGGGAATTAGCAGCAAGTGGTAAACCCATACACCTTTTTGCGATCTCTCTTCCGATCTTAATCACGTTGTCATTCGGCTGTTTTGCTCCACCAGGGGAAAAGGCTTTTGTCTTGATAATTTTCCAGCAATCTTCATCTCGTAAGTGCTTCAATTCGTACGGAGGAGTTCCCCCCTTCACTGCATCCGGGATTTCACGGGAAGTGATTAATACCTTGCTATCTTGGTGTCCAGTAGCTAACACACGTTTAAGCTTTTCCCATTCATCCGCACGTACGTTCCAGATGTCGTCAAGGACTAGCAGATATTTCTTCTCCTTCAACTGTTCTTCAACTTTGTTCTCCAGTGCCCCTAAAACTGATGTGTTCTTGAGCCTTGTTTCCGGAAAAATACACTTTATAATTTTCAATAAAACCGTACGAGCATCAAAATCACCACCTACAAACACCCAGATTTTTGGATCAAAGCTTTCCACGGCCTTGTCTTTGTAGATGAGTCCGGCAAGCGTAGTCTTTCCGACGCCCCCCATTCCCACTATAGAAACGACGGACACTTTCTCGGGATATTGATTGTTCTGGAAGTTTGACGCTGATGATGATGACGCTGCTGCTGCTGATGATGAGGCCGCTGATGATGGCGCCCCTGATGTTATTAATATTCTTAGTATTTCAAATTTATCAGCTTTCCTTCCTTCAGGTGACTGAGGGACACGGGGTGAGGTTTCTCGACCAAACGATTGCGAACTAGTTTCAGTATGAGTTTCAATTGGCAACTTAGAATAATTATTATTTTTTGTAACCCAATCTAGTCTTTTGTTAATATCTTGAACTTTCTTGACCACCGCGTAAGAAACTTTGTCAGATGAAATGAGATCAAGTGCCTTTTGGCAGATCCCCCTCTCGCGGTGACGCATCGTTTCATAGGAGACCTCAGCTGCAAGGTCCTCAATATCATAAGCAATGACTTTTAGCCTTCTCAACCACAGCCGTACTGATGCATCACTCACTTGTAGCTTCTCAGCAGTAGCTGTTGCAGCTTCAATTGTCTTTAAGGTTTCTATAAGCATTCTCAAGTCTTCTTCGGCATTCCAAAGTAAAAACATCTCATCGGCAGCCAGTTTCGTCAAGATTCCAACCACAGCCTTGACGATTCCAGCCGTACCAACTATCGTCAGAATCACTTCAGCCATAGCTTTAACTTAGGAAGTTTGTTGAAATTGTTGACAGAAATTTATCAAACAATTATAGATGATCAAGGGAAGGGTTGTATACTCTCTCAGATGTGTAAGGTTTTGGTGTAAGGTTGGTATTGGAGTTCACAGCTATAATTATAGATAAAAATTCTGAATTGATAAATCACACAACAAGGGTTATCTAACATGAATTGTTATAATAAAAATTCATACATAATAATTCAAGAAGTGAGCTATTATGATTGTTCAGTTGTTGAAAACTATCGAACCCCCGATTGCAATTAAATATGAGGAGGGATCCCATCACACTACGGAGGGAAGTAGGTGTAAGTGGGGTCACTAGCACTCACCAAGTTTGAATTACAATGGAAAAAAGCTTGGGGTTCTTTATAATTTCGTGCATTATGGGTGCAAAAGATACTGGTTTCGGCTTTTTTACTTGACTCGCGAAGGAGAACAAAATGAAATAAATATTGATGAATTTGAAGAAGACATTGGTATGCGAATTTTGGTGCAGCTACCATTGTCGTTGTGGATAAAACACGAGATATTCAAGCCATTTGACATGCAATGTTGTTGTCGCTGGCTATTAACATCAATATGCACAAATCCTTCGCCAAAATTAATGTATTTATAGTGGGATTTATGATGCTATCGGGAAAGTTTGCAAATATGCCATATTGATCAAAAAAAAAAAAAAAAACTTTTTGCAAAGGTTGGAACAAAAAATTATTCGAATAAAAACCATATTAACTGGCTCGGTCCCTGCTTTTATTATCACACTTTCATTTTTGCGAATAAAAACCAAGCCATAATAGATTTGAAGCCAATATTTTGGGGATATGTTACTATTACAAAGCTCTAAATTCTTACTAAAAATAAACGTATTCCGAAAAGTATAACACCACCATCTATTATTTTGAGAATGAGTTGTTTAAAGTCAACGGATTTCTGGCTGTTGAAATTAAGACCGGTAGATTATAAGGTTTTATATTTTGGAATGCGTTCATTTTTGGTAGGCATGTAAAACTTGGTAAAATGAACATATCCTCAAAATATTAGCTTCAAATCGATTACGATTTGGTTTTTATTCACAAAAATAACATCCAACATGTGAGATAATGTGATAATAAAAGTGTGAGGATTTCCTTACTCATTAAATATTATCCAATATTGCGTGGTCTTTAGCTTGCAAATTGTTCATAATAGCTCACCACTTACGTAATGAATACAAACTCTACAATCTTTAGCTTGCAAATTGTTCATAATAGCTCACCACTTACGTAATGAATACAAACTCTACAATTCAAGTTATAAATGGTTGACCCCAAATTAATTATAGCTTAAATTAGTGCAGTGGGTGTTGACGGCATGTCTTACGATTGAAATTTTAACTTGTACATCAATGCTAATGGCCCCGAATGTCTTAAAACACTGCCTACAATTAATATCATTAAATTCTATAATTTTCACTTGGTGGTCCACATAGAAAATGTGTGATAGACTGATTGAAATTTCAGCTAAACTTTTCATGTCTATGCGTTCAATAAAAGCAGGTTTTGATATATCGTTCAATTTTATTTTTTTTGATTAGAAGGGGAGATTTTATTAATAAGAGTAAAGAATATACATATGCTAATAATAAATGAAGAGTATATATATCTATATACAAGTAGTCGAAGTGCAAAGAACCACCGAGGAAACTTTGAAGTGAAGACCAAGCCAAGTAACCGTGCATTTAAGGAACGTGAAACGAAGACTAAATCAAATATCTAGATATATATTAGCTAGTAAAAGATAATTAAGATTTATTTTTATCTTCTTAGGGTTTTATTTACTCTATAAATAGGAGTGTCAAATGTTAATGTATCCGAATTTACTATATATCCGAATGTATCCATCTCAAAATAATCTGATGATCAATGCTATTTAATTTCACCGTGCAGGGGTTTGTCAGTGGATGTAGGCGTTAGTGCCGAACCACTTTAATTTTTGTCTTCTTTGTGTTTGATGATCCCTCAATACCCATTATTTATTAATACACTCCAAATCAAAACAAACTTTTGATTGGTCACTCTCGCACTATGCATTTGCTTGTATAACGGTTGTAGTTTGGAAGTACTGGGGCGGAGACAGCTTAGGATAAGAGGGCAACTGCTTCAAAATTTTGGGATTGAGCAGTAAATTTTGGGCCACATGCATGCAAGGGAAGTTTTTAGGTTCTCGAAGGAACAAAATCTCAATTGCAAGGCAATTCTGGTGTGGCGCTGGAAGAAAAATTTGGGACACCGGCCAACATTTTCTCCAAGGAGACAGATTATACGTCAATAGAAAAATTTAGGACATGGAGCTGCTTTGGATTATCATGGCAGATTCCAATTAACTTATAAAAAGATAGTTCACATGCCAAAGACCCTACCTAATTAAAATACCCATGAATGTAGTTCTAATTGTAAAGCTTTTATATATATATAGGTTTGCTCAAAAAGTTGATAACAAACTTAAGTGACAAACTGAGAACATACTAACAAAATTTGGCGCAACAGAAAATATATAGAGCGATCTAAGATTATAGGTGCAGGAAATCCTACAACTACCCTAAATGACTTAACAAATCTAGTCTAAGACATTATGATGAAAACAATAATTCTTATTATTATTGTTATGTATGAAGATGAATATAAAGTAAAATATTGCCCAAACCATAACTGTATCTTTCCCTCTTACTCACTCTTACAGCATATCCTTACTTATAAAAAATACTCAACCCTTTTTACAATGATCTAAGGTTCCCTTTTATAGGCAAATAATGTAGTGGAGTACAGCTCATTTTCACTTTGTTGTCCCCTCTTTTACTTCGTCAATCCAATTTTCAATAAAGTTATTCCTTCTCTTTCACCGATAATCCCGGTGACGTGTCGGTACAGCTGTCCTAGTTTCTTGTTCAACAATTTATCTTCATCAATTACCCTCTTTACTTCGCATTAATGTTCCTTCCTCATTGAGTCATATTTCTTCGTTGAGTTTTTACTTGTCTCGTAACTCCTTTTCGTGGATCACCTTCTTAATATTATTTCGCACTTCAATCTTCGCAGATCCAATTTCCATAAAAGTTTTCTCTGACAATTGATTGACCCTTAATAAATGCTCTGTCTTTAGATCTGATGATAGTATCTTCTGACGAGATAAAATCCGGCAATTTCATCCTATCTCATCTTTACACTTGGTGGGTATATTTTTCGTCCCTACATTTTGCCCTTTCTCTTTTCGCTCGAAGGAAATAAGAGAGGAAAGAGAATTCCATAAAACTATACTTTCCCTTATTCTTTTGTGAAGTTCCGAAGCATTGCGAAGTATATATGAAATAAGAAGTATCATTTCTTGAAGTATTTGAAGTATGGAGTATAAATTATATGCGAAGTATGAAGTATCCTTTAAGAAGTATAAGAAGTTTCAATTGTTGAAATATAAGAAGTATAGAAGTATAAATAAGAAGTATCGATCTTTTCCCCATATTGTGCTCCCATGGAAATGATCTCTGATTATGGCATTTTCTTCATATACTTTGTTGTTGTTGAGGGATTTTGGTATTCACGAGCGATTATCTTCTTTGGGAATGATTCTGACCGAGAAAGTAAAGAACATAAAGTATTTTTGGTATTCCATACTTTCCTCTGTTCTTTAGCTACGAGGGAAGAATTGTTGATGAAGAATGGGGTGAGCGAGATGCTTTGATTGGTGAGGTTGATTGTAAATGCGGGTTTGAGCCTTTTTGCATTCTGGTTGATGAGCTTTAGCGATGATTAGTGATGATGTTGTTGTGGATGTAGATTACTTCTCTCTTTGAATTGTTGGTATCGCTCTTCATCCTTGTTTTTCCTCAGCTTCAGTTTTTCTTCTCATGTGATGGTATAATGGCTTTAAGTCATTGATGCGAAGGAATTGAGCGAGATAATTGCATAGTTCTCTGTTGGTGTCATCTTGTTTATTTTGCCTCAGTTTCTTGTATGGTATTGAATTATTCGTTCTTCGTTATGCGATATTATTTCGCATTTAGGAAAATTTGGAAAATGCTTATGCAATGAAAATGTTTATCTATGGTTGATGAAATTAAATGCGTAGATAATGTGTGGTTTACTTAGATCATCAATTCGCGCGAATCTTGATGTTACTTCAAATTGTTTCTATTCTTCATTGCATGGTCTTTGTTCTTGGAATATTCATTGATCTTCGCACTTACATTATTCCTCGCATGTTCATTTTCTTGGGCCTCATCTTTATCTCTTTAGATCCAAGTTTGCCATATGTATTTCTTCGTCCAACTTTCATTTATAACATCACATTGTATTCTTTCCTCAAAGTTTACTCCTGCACTATTAGTATGTATCGCATTGTAATAATATAACCATGATAATATGGATGTATACAAAATATTAGTAACATGGTAGATTTGCTTAGTGAATGATATAAGTATTTCACATGCGATAAAGATTTTCTTGAAATTTCATAATACTTAGCTTAAGGAGATCATGTCTCTTTGTTTCTTTCTTCATGCTTCTTCGAGTTTATTTAGTCATATTGCTTGGTTGAGTATATTTCATTTCATTTTTCTTCGTGCCTCATTGAGGTCTTATTATTTCATTTTGCCTTACTTTGATAAAGATTTTTCCTTACTTTGTTATTTCATTTTTATAATAGTATTTATTCTCTTTATCTTATTTGTGGCCTTCGCGTACCTTGTACCTGCATATCAACCAAGTAATCACAGTATATAGGTCTTTTTTGGGTTTCTTTCGAGGTCTTACCACGCCTCCCTAAGTAGAGGTCTTATGCAGCCTCCCCTGACTTTAGGTCTTATGCTTTCCGTAAGGGTTTCATTTTGGTCGAGCGATGAATCGCAGGCGCCCATTACCCTTACGAGTAACAGTCCATTGATCTCTCCTTATCATATCTTTCGTATTATTTCCTCGGCGGGATATTTTCGCGCGACAATGCGACAAGTCTCGATACTCCCGTGAGTAGTATCCCCATGACATTGCCTTCTTTGACACAATTCATCTCCCTAATGGAGGGTATCGTCCCTTATATTCCCCCTGATTGCCCATTCAAGGAAGTGTACCCCTAACGGATTAGGTTGGGCTCCTCCCATCCGATTTTACCAACAATCAGTTGTTTTCGTGATCTCTTATCCCTCCACCGATATGGTTTTTGGTTACGATGTCACACCCTAAGTGAGGTTTCTTGGAGACCGAGTGTATCGTATCCAGGACTTGCTAAGGATGGCCGAAAATGCTCTAGACGCCCAGGCACCCTTAACTCAACCACGTAACTTGGCGCCCTGATCGTATTTCTACACCCCATGCCAGAGTACTTATTACCCTGGGTCGTTTTCCTAGGAGCCTCTGACGGATAGGCTTTTCTTTCGCCCCTAATTCCATGTCTCAAAGTTGCTTTCCTCTGATTAATGTATTACTAGGTTTTCCCCAATGTGACGCGCGTTAGGTCTTACATGTTTTCCTCTTGCATATTATACAAACTAGGGAGTGCGCCATCACTGTATGCCTAGCCTCCCTAAGTAGAGGTTTTAAATATATATTTTTCTGGGTCTTATCAGCCTCCTAGTGAGGTCTTACTCTCCTGTTGAAAAGGTCTTATTTTGCCTACTTTCATATAAGGTTTTATGTTTGGCTTTTTCTTCTAAGTGTCCCGCTTGTATGTATGGGTCTTATCAGCCTGTTGGAGAAGTCTTAGAGTGCCCTTTTCTTCTTTGTATTTCTTTATGCTTGTTGAATGTATCAAACCTTTATAGGTTTGGTGATACTTATCTTGTTGTGGGAAGTTGTAATGTTTCCATTTCTCTTGGCGCGAGTTTGTAGCTGTGAGTTGGGTGATCCCTTGTATCATTTTTGTATTTCGCTATTTCGGTGTAATTGCCATGTCGCATTTGATAATGCTATGCGAACTTAAGCATTGAAAGCTTGTAGGGGAAGAAAAAACTTGAAACCTGCCACTCGCATTGTTCATCCTTAACCAACTGTGCAATTTGCGAAAGAGAGAAACAATGCTAGGATGTTATTCTTTTCTTCGACCTTGGTAGTTCAGGACAATATGTGAAAAATATGCATGAATGGGGACTCGATCGCGTGACACTAAACTTGTACTCTTCTCTCTTGACCAACTATACCAAATTTTGTCTGTGAAAAATAATGTAACGCGAATTTTTGTTCTCGTCTTCGCCCTTAGCAGTTCAACCATCAGAAGTTTGTCTTCGTCCTATATATCGCATGAAATTTAAAGGGTTTTCTTCGCATACATTGTGTGAACTTTCACTTCACCTGAATTATTGATTATTGCATCTTTCTCTTTTTGCTTAAATGCGTGATTTGTTGATGGTACCCGGTGACATGAGCTTTGGATTCGTAATCACCTTTCTTCTTCTTCGCATGATATCTTCTGCATCTTCTTCCTTCTTTGCTATCGCCCTTTTAATTATTTGAATTGATTTTCCTGTTTTGACGATGAACGTCTTCGCGCTGTAACTTTTGTTCTTATTCTCGCCCTTGGTATTTCATCCACAAAAGGTTTGCCTTCGCTTTTGATGGTTTATGTTGTAAGAAGCTTTCGATCGCATATCACCCTGTCTAGATCCAAAATTTGGATGCATCCTCATCGTGCTGATTGACTCTTCGGTTTGATGATTCCTCATCTCATTGCTAGGAAAATATTCGATCATATGTTGTTCGCCCTTGATGGTTCTTCTCCTATTTTTTGTTTTGTGATGACACAAGTAGATTCCTCAAGCTAAGCTATTCGCATTACTGGTTTCTTTGTATCTCATTCTCACGAGCAAATTTCTTCTTATCGCCTTCGATTCTGTTCAATCACTGTTTCGTCCATCGCCATTTGAACCATATTCTTCTTCGTGCTGGTGGTTGATGTAAGCTTTTTGTGCTGTTATTTTCTTCGCAGAAACTCTTCATCCCTTATCTATTCATGGTAGAAGTCTATGTGATGATGAAATAAGAACAGCTACTGCATCTTCTTCGCGTGGTTGTTTTTGCCTCCTTTATTTTCGCAGGATTATTGATCTCTTCGCATAATATTGATGACTATACTAATCCTTGCACGATGACATTTTTGCGATCTTAACTTGGTTTCCTCTCTGTCGCGCTAGATAAAATGAAGACATCTGCTCGCCCTGGATTTTTGCTGTAAACGCATCGTTTGTTGATGATGTTTCTGCAGGCTCTTTTGCTTTGTTGGTGCTGTGATTATTGTGACGACCAATGGATTTGTCTTCGCCTTAGTTGTTTTCTTTGCCTTCGAAGTTTATTGTGTCTCCTTTGAAGTTTGTTTCTTCACCTTCGGTGACTTCGTCTTTTTTTCTTAGGTGATTTTACGGCAAGTTGTTTCTTCGCCCTTGAGTTACAACCACAGAGAGGACGACCAACTTCCATCGATTACCCCTTAAGTTTTCATGTTCATCTGTTTCACGAAATGGCTCTTAATCTTCACCAACAATCAACGGAAAAGTTAGATTAACTATAATCTCTGTTCATCAAGTTTTGGATGATTGATATGGAAATTCCCAAACCAATCTGAAGTTTATAGCCTCGGTATTTTCGAAATCAATTCAATGGGTTTGTAAAACAAGTTTTATAAGTTGCAAATCTATAAGCAAATCTCGCGTTGAATCAGGTTTTCAAGAGAAAATCAATATTTCATTGAAGAACAGATTATGGGTTTTTGTGATAGTCTTTTCGAAATTTTGTTTTAAATCACCGGATCTAAATATTTAAGGGTAAAATTAGAGAGATGGGAAGAGGATTTGTCCTTCGGATGTTAATTTTCGATGGAGTTTGTAGTAGATTTCACTTTGATGTTGTTTTCCCAACTTTTTTTTCTCTTCTATATTCCTCTTATATTTTCGTCTTTTTCTTTCTCTCCAGCTGTGGATGATATTTGTTCTCCGAAGGTGTAAGACTTTGGCTGAAACCTCATTTATTTCCCGTGTAGCTCATGGATCTAGGAATATTTGTTTCTCATAGTAACCGATGTCACCGAAACTCTCTCAAACTATCAATGTTAGAGATCCTATAAAACTACACGAGATCCTACAAAACTACACCCCTTAACAATTCCTAAATCTAAACATATTTCACATAAGAAATGAAGATAAAAGTACTAAAAATCTAAAGTAGACACAATATTTTTTACATGGTTCGGTAATAAATCGATCTACATCCATGGTTCTTCACTAAAATGTATTTATTATTATAAGAGACTCTATTAATGAGTATTTGTTGAAGCTTTAGTTCTAGGTGATGGAGGAAAAATAAGATAATAATGTGTCTCTCTTTTACCATGTGTCCCTCTTTATCTCTCCTAATCTATTTTTTTATATATTAGGGCAACTAGAATGAAAAATTATAAATACAACCTTTGCTTATAAATTAAGCTAATTTAGACTTGGTAATGTACATGCCATCCTATGTTGCTAACTTGCTTCAACTCTAGAATCACGCGTCGCATTTTTTGTGTTCACACTATGCTATGTAATGTTCGAATCATTCGTGGTAAAGAAAGTAGAGTCAGTTTCTAGTTTTGAAGGTGATTTGAAAAGAAAATCCGTAGACCCCAAAACATATAAATCTGTAGTATTCAATTATGGTCTTAGATGATTTTTTTTTTTTAAATAACAATATATGATCCACTATTTACTTACAATCTATTTTTGTAAGAAGATGATTTCATTTCAGTGACAATCATACTCTGGTATATGGTGCCAAAAAAATTGGATTTGGTATAGTTAGAGTTCGGAGTTAATTATGACAGAACATCCATTTTCACCATCATAACTCACCAAAGAGAACATCGCAATTTTGGATTTTCACATTTTAGGTTGTGATAGCCGTAACTTTTGCATGTTTGAAGTTGTGATAACTGTAAATTTTACCAACAATAACTGAAATCCTGGTTCTTGAAAACTGCAATATAACTGTGAAAAAAGTCATTATCACCCGCAATACCTGAAATTGCATTTGGTGTAAACTATAATTTTCACCCGTTTCAGTTGTGACAATTGTAATTTTCATAGGCCACACGATAATCGCGATGAAAATTGAAATTATCAACATCCATATTTAGATTTGGGTAGGAAAATTCACCTTGTCTTTTAGAGATAATGTTAAAGATCAAAAACAGTCAACAAGTGTATAATGTCGTGAAAGCATGAACTAAGAATTACTCATAAACTTAGGGCTAGTTCGGTTGGGAGAATTGGATACCTAAAGATTCAATTATGGGGTAATCTTTTTGGAATCGGATTCCAAAGAAATTCGATTGAAATCCTGAAAATTCATGATCGGTTGAGGTAATTCAATTATCATTGTTTTTACCCCGAAATCCAATTCCATTGCACTATTGGACGAATGCAATGGAAATCTAGGGAACTGGATTCCTAAGAATTAAAATTCTTAATTAAAAAGAGTTCATTTGCATCTTTGTTGCTTTTGACAGAAGTGGAGGATCATAATGTTGTCAAGTGTGTGAACTAGATACTGTCATAACAGCCCGTTCTCTCAAAATCGCGGGGCATTGCATCCAACCAATAACCAGTGAGGAATTTGAGGACAGTCAATCGGGCGTTGTCAGTAAAGTGGATTTGGAGGTTTTCGAAAAGCAATAACAGCCTTTGGAAGAAGATTGTGCAAGAGAAGTTTAACCAACACATGAGACCGCTAATGTAGGATGTTGATTCAGCTTCTAAATGCCGGAGTTTGTGGAAGAATGTGGTGAACATGGTACCTATGATTCAAAATATGATATAGTTTAAAGTAAAAGATGGTAACGGTATTCGATTTTGGAAGTTTAAACGACTTGATGGAGGTTGCTTGCTAGACATATTTCCGGAGGTGTTTAAGGTAGTGAAAGATAAAGATGTCACTGTGGCTGAGATGATTGGAAGCAATGGTTGGCATTGCGTTTTCAAGAGAGCTTTGAATGCTAATGAGCAGGTTTAATGGGATTTACTTTGGCGTGATATTCGTATTCCTAGTCTTGTGGAAAATGGAGATGAGATGTCTATATGGAGAATTTTAGTACAACCAAGTGTTATGAAACTCTAGATGGACAGTATGATTCCTGTAGTTTCGCGAAGCATCTTTGGAAAAGAAATATCCCTAATTAGGTCAGTTTTATTATTTGGGTTTTCTTTCATAATTCGCTTCCAACTGAAGACATGTTAAGGAATAAAGGAGTGAGCATAGAAAGTGATTTGTGTGCCTTCTGCAATACCGAAAGAGAAACAACAGATCATATGTTTTTGCATTGTTCTTACTCTTTTGAGATATGGAATTACTTCATTAAAGCTTTTCAGATTTTGTGTCCAATACCGGGGACTTTATTTGATTTGTTTGGAGCTTGGACTACAAATATTTTGCGGGGTAGAGCTAGTTCAGTTTGGCGGATTATCCAGTATGTAGTTTGTTGGAGATTGTGGAAGGAACGGAAGGGGATAGTTTTTGGAGATAGAAAGAAGGAAGCGACTGAGATTATTGTCCTTGTTAAACAGCTTGTAGTTGTTATTCTGATACGTTTAAGTATGTAACTTCTAGTCTCATTTGGAGCAATTGGGAGACTCTCATGAACCTGTAACTCCCTTTACTTTGGGTAAAGCTTTCTTTTCTCTTTTAGTATAACCTTTTCTTCGAAAATAAAAAATCCTGCACACATCCAATGTTGCTAAACATATATGTATGTTGATAACTTAATGTTACTCTTTTTTCTTTTCAAATTTGTATAATGGTTCTGGTCTCTCGATAGAAAGTTTACCGTCTGCAATAATGAAACTTCAATTTTGTGGGAGCTAATTGAATAATAATCAGACTATTGGATATTATATTTTGGTTTCCCTTTCTCACTGTTACAGAGTGGAATCTCATTCATTCTTGCAGAATGTGCAGTATAAAATTTATGTGTTTTATTTTGAATGATAGAAATTAGCGAGATTAGCGATAGAAATTGTATCATAGCAATTAGGGATAGAAATTCTATCATATGGGCCACCAGCACTAGGATGATTCCGTGCCTCCATCTCATGGGCCATTTAGTATTGCTAAACTGGATTAACCAGTAATTCCTAGTTGCGAGAAATTTGCTAGTTGGTCCACAAACCCGTATACCAGTTATCATATAGTCCCGTTGGAAAAAAAATTAACCGCTCTTCCAAAAAGGTTTGAAAATAAAAATTACCAAGCTACCCATAACCAAAACACGCGTGTTTTCTCTTTTTCAGCTATCTTCTTTTTCTCATTGTTTTCATCTACAGTTTTCTTCTCTCTTCTTACTAACGTACCCATCTCTCGAAAGTATGAGGCAACAGTTTTAGAACCCAAAAAAAATCAAAAATCAAAAATATGGCCACTTTTTTGTAAATTGTAAGTGATCAATTGACACAAAAAGATTGGATTTGGTGTCTCAAACAAATTTCAATCAACAATGAAATGTCCTAAATAACCCTCCATTTTAGTCAAATTATTATAACTCCTTATATATACTATTCTTTTAGGGGTATAATCGGCAACCAAACTTTAATATAACATATCTAAAAAATCCGTGCCTTGGATTTTACAAATTTTATCTCGTTGGAAAGGTTATAAAAAAATCTACGCAATGAGTACCAACAACAATATCAAATTTAGAGTTTTTACGAAAAATTCGGAGGTGTGTATCATTTTAGTCACAATTTTAGAAAATTAAATGTATATCCATTATGAAAACCACCATAAAGGATACATAATACTTTATTTAGACATATTTTGGTTTATGCATCAGCTTATTTTCCGTTGCAACTAATAAAATGACGTACTCCCTCCGTTTCAAGAAAAGTGATACTTTCTCTTTAGACACATTTCTCGAAAATTGAATGCATAGCCATTATGCAAACCACCAGAAAGGATGCATAACACATCATGCAACCATATTTTGGTTTATGGATCGACTAATTTTCCGTTTCTGGAAAATTAATACTTTCACATTCCGTTTCAGGAAAAGTGATAATTCCCTCTGTTTCAGAAAAAATGATATTTTCGCTCCGTTTCTGAAACGGGGAGAAAGTAACACTTTTTTGAAACGGGGCGAAAGTATCACTTTTACTGAAACGGGGTGAAAGTATCACTTTTTTTGAAACGGGGTGAAAGTATCACTTTTTCTGAAACAAGGTGAAAGTATCACTTTTTCTGAAATGAGGCAAAAGTAGTCGCAGACAGCACCATCTTCAGATTCTTCTTCGGTCGGCCCTTCCACCGTGGCAACGGTTGTACTAGTTGGGATGACCGATCGAAGCGAGGGAGGACCTTTATATGGCCACTTTTTTGTAAATTGTAAGTGATCAATTGACACAAAAAGATTGGATTTTGTATCCCTAACAAATTTCAATCAACAATGAAATGTCCTAAGTAACCCTTCCTTTTAGTCCAATTATTATAACTCCTTATATATCCTATTCTTTTAGGGGTATAATTGGAAACCAACTTTAATATAACATATCTAAAAATCCGTGCCTTGGAATTTTACAAATTTTATCTCGTTGGAAAGGTTATAAAAAAATCTACACAATGACTACAAACAACAATATCAAATTTAGAGTTTTTACGAAAAATTCGAAGGTGTTTATCATTGTAGTCACAATTTTAGGAAATTAAATGTATATCCATTATACAAACCACCATAAAGGATACATAATACTTTATTTAGACATATTTTTGTTTATGCATCAGCTTATTTTCCGTTGCAACTAATAAAATGCACCGATTAATTGGGGGCCCAAATAACAATTAAGGGCCTCACCGATTTTATTCCCACCCCAAAAAAATTGGGTGCTTACAAAATGCTGGTGAAAATACCATCTTACCCTTTTGTATTTACTAATCTAAAAATCCTATTAACCTTTAATCCTAGGCCCCCAATTTCATTTCATCTCTAAACAAAAACACTTTCATTGCATCCTATTAACCCTTATCCTCCTCCCCTCCTTCTCTCTATTCTCTCCATCTCCATTAACGACTCATAGGAAGAAAAAAAATGCAAACGATTCATCGTCGTAATCGTTGATGCGAAAACTTTAATCGACCATTAATTTCTTCTACAAACATGGCACGTACCAAGACGACAACTAGAAAAGAATTTCAAAGCCCTAATCTTGTGGAAGCAGTAAACGCTAGGGTTTATGTGAGAACCAGAGACAAATCAAATCAGGCGGAATTGGAGAAACCTATGGCTCCAATCAGAAGGTATGTGAACTAAACACCCCTAATCTAACTTGAGTTTGCGTTTGATTTGATATGTTGATTGAAAATTTTCGTTTTTAACCGCAAAATTGCAGTTTACGTTTTAGGGTCGCCAATTCGAATTTTTTGTTCCTTACCGATTTTTCATCTGCATGTTGAAACAATGAAAAATCGTTAACCATTAGGCTGTAGGAGATAACTACCCTAGAACTAGGTTTTCCAGTATTTTTCTCTAGATTAGAGTCATCCATTTTGTAAGTAACCCGATGACGATTCTTGGTGACGACTCGTTTTATAACTCAACGACTCTATACTATGCAAAACTACTACTCTTCTCAAAAGAATATAGGATTCGTCAATTACAACCTATAAACCAATAACGATTCTTTTGTGACGACCCTTTTATAAAACTTATCGACTCTGTATGATAAATAACAACTATTTTGTCCAAAAAATTAGAAGGGTCGTCATTGATAAACAGTAGAGTCGTCATTATGTATTTGAGAATCGTCATGGGATAAGTTGGAGTCGTCAATTGTGTAGAAGGGTTGTTTATGTTTATCATTTTTTATTGACGACTCTTATTTTTAGACAATAAAAATGATGTCTCATTGGTACCTTTTTTTTCTTATTTGGACTATTGTAGCAACACGAAAGATAAGAATCCCATGGTAACTCCTCCTTCCAAACCTCCCCTCCATTACGCGGAAAACGGCCGAGTAAGGTACCCTTCTCTATCCGTGAACCCAGAGATAAAGGTAACGAGTCTTTAGATTCGTCGACTTCATCCTCTCCTGTTGTGTCTGCTTCTGGAAGCAATGAGGAAGATGAACAAGAAGAAATTCCTATGGGAGGTGAAATTGTTGTTGATGATGATGATGATGATGATGATGATGATAGTAACGATGGTGCAGGTCGTGGTGTGGTAAGGAGGATTTGGGGATTCAGGAGGAGGAGGATGAAGGTAATGGTGATGATGATGAGGAGGAGCATGATGGAAATGGTGGTGGTAGTGGTGATGAGAAGGATGATGATGGTGATGATGGTAATGATGGTAAAGGTGATGGTGGTGGTGATGATGAGGAAGATGAGGATGATGATGATGATGAGGGGGGGGGGGGGGGGGAGCAGCAGGAGCAGTCAGCTATACAGGCTAAGAAGAAGAAGTCAGGTCCAAATGCACCCAGTACGAGACACATTCCCCCCCAACATTTGCAGCTGGAACATATTCGTGGTGGGAAAGCTAGAGAAGAACCTAAAGATGGCTGCAAATTTCTATTTGGTTATAAGAGCACCTGGGCTCGTACCATCTATGAGACAATCGTAAGAATCGAAACTTTGCTTTTAATATGATTTGTTGATGTTAAGTTTCTTATTTATGATTTTTATTTGTTTCTATTTTGTAAGATCATAAGAATGCCACACGTCTTTTTAGATGCCAATCTTCTTATGTGAAAATGGCAAAATGCCCGCTAGAAGGTGAATGTGCAAGAGTGAGAGTGAGAGAGATTGTTGAAAACTCAGGTTTGTATGCCGCGGTTCAGAACTCCATGATTGTGTATGATAAGGTCGCAGTATCATATTTTTGTGAGAGGTTTTATGGTGAAACCGATACATTCCTATTTCCTTTTTGTGAGATGGGAGTGACTCCAGACGATGCAGAACAGATTTTAGGATTGCAAGTCAAAGGAAAATCCCCCGGTGACAAGTTCAAGAAAAACCTAACTTGGAATGAAATTTATGCACTCACCTTGAAGTTGTTTGGTTGGGATGAAGCGACGACGAAAACGCATTTCGTCCCGGGGAAGAAGTACCCAAAGAAAGAATTCAAGCTTAAGCCCCTTAGAAAGATGTATGCTGGTTCACTTAAGAAAGACAGAGATAATAATCTCCTCTCTGATTTGGAAGTTCATGCTACGGCGGCCGCATATTTGTTGTACGTCCTTTCTTCTATTATATTTCCCGATAGCAAAGGAAACAGAGTCAGCGTCAACCTTCTTCAGCTTTTGGATCCATTGGACGAGGTGAGTAGTTACTCGTGGGGGACTTCCATAGTGGCACATTTGAATGCACAACTAGCAAAGGCATCCCGGGAACGAACTTCTCAAATTAACAGGAATTTGGCTCTACTTCAGGTAATTGGAGTGATTAAAATTGTTGGGTGTGTGTATTATTTTTTTGTCCGGTATTTCAAGATTTATTGTATTTTTTGATTGTTTTGGTGTTATTTTAGTTGTGGATTTTCGAGCATTTCCCATCATTGATCAAAGACGATGGAGACGTTGAATTGGAGTCAACATGGGACAATACTAAACCAAAAGGAACCCGATACAAGTTCAGTGGGTCTCAAGATAAGGAGGAATTGCAAAAGGAAGACTTGATAGCCATGCGCCATAAATTGGAAAACATGACAGCCAAAGAGGTAAACTTTGATCCGTATAAGGAAGATAGAGATGGAGGAATCCAAGATCTCGTATATTACCATGGCCCTTTGTTTTACCCTTACGGATATTCAATGTATAATCCAAATAGAATAATGCGTCAGCTTGGATATATTCAAGATTCACCCGATAACGATTATGTACCACCGTTTAAACATAAATTAGACAAATGCAAGGCGGATGGAAAAACGATGAATGTTGTTTATGAACCTAAGCCTAAGGCCAAGAACTAGAATGATATGCATAAGGGTAAGATCAAGGTAAACATATCTTTTTGGGAGCATGTGAATGAAGGTCACGAGGTAAGTCAAGATTACATGCCATGGTACGAAGGCTTCTCTCATCCCCGGGTGATAAGGATAGGTACTACTACCGGTAAGAGGAGCAACAAAGCATCCTCCTCGGCTTCTACATCTAGCAGTAGAGATGATTCTACCATTCTTAAGATTGTGGTAAGTATTTTGCTTTGTAATTTTGTTATTCATATTCCCTCAAATATAAGCTTGTTAATATGAATTGATATTTGAATGCAAATAGAGGGAACGGATGAAGATTCTTATCAAGGAATTTTGTTGCTCGGACAACAAAGGAGAAGTGATAGAACCTGAGCGACATCGAAAGTACGCTGATTACTGCAAACACATTGAAAATCCACAAGCAAAGAAAATATTTTCTGATCTGGTTAAGGAAAGTAAAAGGACCAGGAAAACAGCTAGCCATCTAAGACAAGAACGTGTTGAACGGGGTGAAGGAAGAGAAGATGATGATGAACAAGCTATTGGAGAAGAAGGTGGTTCTCCAAAGGGCAGCCGAACACAGGGTCCTTCTAAGAGAAGCAACTCATCATCAAGTCAGGGAGGTCGAGGCAGAGGTCGTGTGTGATGAGATGTTTTATAGTATTAATGGATGAACTTGGTTTTCTTTTAGGATTATCGACTTGAACTCTTATTTCTTAGATACAACTATTTTATGTGGTATGTACTATGTTTTTGGTTTGGATTGTTTTTTAAAACACTTTTGCTTTCTTAAGAATTTAGAAGGATGTGTTAGATTCGTCATCATTAAACTGAACAGGTTGACGACTCGAATACAAACAAATTTATATAACTTGGTCAATATACGGAGTCGTCATAATAATATTTTGCAGATTAACGATGTTAGCCATTTTTTGAAAACCACAACAAGGGTCGTTATTGTAGAAATTAACATATTGACGACTCTACAGTCATCAATTTGCTACTTCTTATTGGCTAACAACCCGTAATCAGAATAAAAAGACACTCCATTTATTAAGAATAAATGTAAACTCCATTTAGTTGAAACTACGGTACATCAAGCCTAACATAAATCTTACATGTTACTCATTTTCCTGGTGCGAGATGTAACTACTATTGCGGCTTCGATGTGATAAAACGGCTCTCCTCTCCATTTGGTATATGCATCCTGGTCCGCACGCCTATCCCCTTTGTGCCTCGCGAGAAACTCGTTGTACTTAGTGCACAATTTCATAATGCGAATCGTCCTATCACGAATGTGGGACGGTTCATAATCATACCATAGCTTCTTGTTGTAATTAATGAAAGGACTCAATCCAACTTGTATCCAAAATATATCCTCATGTTGATGTTCTTCGGGGAGATCTTCGACGATGTAATAATTTTTAACCCATTCCGTCTCTTCCTCGACTTGCTTGTATACTTCCCGGAGATGGGATTGTTCTTCGCCTCGTTTTTTGGCCTCGCGCATCTCTTCTTCTTCCTTCGTAGGATATTACGATGGAGTGAATGGTTTTTTAGTAGGTCGCATGCTTCTTTTTCGTATCTCTTCATCCATTGCCAATATTGATTTGGTTGGTCGCTTGCATCTTCTATGTATGTTTTCAGTTGAATTGCTAGTTGATCATTGACTTGCCATTGCAAAAATGACTTACCTTGATTATTTTCGGTTGAATTTGGCAGGGGATGATGGAAGCTTTATATAGAAAATTTCCCAACGGTTTTTTTTTTTGAAATAGGGTATTCATAAAGAGCCGTTGAAGACAAAACATGGAAGAGTCGTTAATATACCAATAACGACTCTAACCGTAAAAATTATCCAGGAGACAAACAATTTTTTGTATGGAAGAGTCGTCATGCATATGCGTACTATACTTAACGACCCTATAGGAGTTGAAAGAGTCGTTAATATATATGTTTATTCCAATAATGACTCTAAGTGACAAAAACATCCAGGAGATTATCAATTTTTTGTTTTAGAGTCGTCAGGAATCGGCGTACCCTAATTAACGACTCTAGTAGAACAAAGAAAGTCGTTAGGTTATACGTTAATAACAATAACGACTCTAAGCGACATAAACATCCAGAAGATCAACAATTTTTTGTTTTAGAGTCGTCGGGTATCGGCTTATCCAAATTAACGACTCTAGTAGAACAAAACAGAGTCGTTATATTATACATTAATACCAATAACGACTCTAATCGAAAAAAACATCCAGGAGATGAACACATATAGACGTTTAGAGTCGTACAGATATATGGATATCGACACTAATGACTCTATGTGACAAACTAATGGCAGGTTTGAGTCGTTAGGTTAGACTTTGTAAACTCGTACGACTCTAATTTAACAGTAAATAAATAATTAATAACAAACTAAGGGCAGGTTTAAGCATTAGTGATAATACAAATATCCAGGTTCCAGATAGAACAATTTTCCAAGAGTATGCTTCAAAATACAAAGTTCAAAATGAAAAAATCCTATCACGATTATTCATCTATGTCAACGTAACTCGGCATTTGGTCCATAGCATTCCACAAGTTCATGCCGTACTCATACTGGTTTGTCCCTCCTTGGCGAACTCTCCCCAGTCACCATAGCTCACCCGTGGTAAAGGACATTCATCAGTTATCTTCATACCTATGTAATGGTTCATGTTCACATGGGCCATTACAATTCTTCTCTTCTTTAACGCCGGCTCACACCTAGTTCTTGATGGTACGTATGTACAAGAGCCTCCGGGAAACCCTTTGCTGAATACATGAACAACACAAGTGAATGTGTCCAATAAAAGTTTTCCACCAAAAGGCATTTGCATCCAAAATTTATAACCGGCCATCTTTGACCCCTTTCGCCATTTCACGTTAGAAACCAACTCCTTGAACTTCATTTCTCTCTCTTTTGGATCTCCTTCAATGATCATTGTCAAATAGAGTTGCTTGTCCTCAACAAGTTTAGTGGCCTTTCTTTTTCTTGCATATTCGATTTGGGTGAGTTTAAGTTGGTCGGCTTCATCGAAATGCCCTAATTGTTCCGTAGCAACATGATAACCACAATTTCCATCCCCGCCAACGTCTTCGGTGGATATAAGGTGATCTAAGATGACGTAAGGAAGTTGTTGGGTATACTCTCCATACAAAATCTAAGCAACACGATGTGGTCTTCCTTGGGAATCCCTAGGGGTCCTCGGATTACCCTTTTTTCCTCTTATCGTCACCATTCCACTTGTTTGGCTTTGCTGGGTACCGACCGCATAATCAAGAACATCAATATCTTCAATTTGTTTTTTGACCGACCTCTTTTCTTGGGAATTAAACTTTTCTATTACTCCGTATAATCCGTCTGGACATGCTCATGACGTGATCGGTCTCTTGCGCAACTATTGTAATCATTCACAGTTTCTCTAGATGACATTTTAGTTGTTGGTCTTCCTAGTGGTTTATGTTTGATTGGCTCTTCTTCTACCCCCAAACTCTTACGTTCTACCGGACACAAGTTAGAAACCAATATTTGTCTTCCTGCACAATTCATTTTTCGGTATTTTTCATTGATGTACTTGCCAATCTCCAAGTCTCCAAATTCTTCATCAGCTAAACCTGTGGGCTTCGGTGTGAATAGAAGTTGCTGCCAGAATGGATCGATATCTTCAAGAGGAATGATATGTTTGTACCCACCAAGTTTATGTTTACATGGGAGGCCGAGCCATGTCTCAGTTGTACAATAACACTTCACAACCTTTCCAGAGGCTACATTCGCTTTAAACTTTGTAAGTTCAACCATCATATGGATTATTGCAAAATACCTATCCGTGAATATAACACGCGGTGTCTCTTCGCCACGGTAAATCAACCTCACTTGTTCCAGCTCCCAAACATAGTCCTCTGTTTCTTCTTTTTTCATAAAGCACCATGTGATGGTGAATGATTGTTTATCCGAAGTATGACTGACCGCGTTCAACATCGGCATGTTATACCTGTTTGTCTTGTAGGTGCAATCTATGAACAGAACCTGGTAAAAACACTAAGCCAAATCCACCATCCTTGGGTGCGCAAGAAAAATATGAGTCACTTTCTCTCCCGGACCAACTTTTGTTTGTATGGCATAGTTAAGTTTTTCTGCTAACCACTCTGATTGTTGCATAATCAATCTACCGTTCCATTCGGTTCTCTTGATTGTTGTTTTGGCGGCGTTGATTGTGGAAATGGTAGACAGGTTATTCTTATCTTCCGCCCTTATTGCATTTAGTATCTTAAGAGGTCTAAATCCCTTCATCTGCCGAACCTTCTCCATTTGATGTGGTTTCAGCCGGGCATATGCAGGGTGTCCATATAAACTTTTGGGCGGAGGATTGTGATGACCGTCAGGAATACTATACAATCGAAATATATCAGTTTCGTTATGCATTTTGAAAACAATCCTGAACGGGCATTCATACTTCTTCCATGTAGTTTTGTAGACCCTAGTCGTCTTCTTCTCATACTTGTAATTCTTACCTTTGTGGATCTCTCCCTTTTTCCCCGCTCTCTCGCATACCATCTTCATATTCTTAAAATCGACGTGCTTGCTTTGAACAACCACGCACATCTTCTCTTTTTCCTTTGAGATAAGCCATTCCTTGGCCGCATCCTTGCTTTCCCATGTCTACATTGGCAAACAAATTACACATCTATGAGATCACTAATAAATGGTATTTGAAAATAAATATATCGATTCGGTTAAGGGAAACGTACCAAATCAGTCATATAATGTTGGGAGGTATCCGGACCCATCGTAGAGACGGGTTCTGGTTGAGAGCTTGGTTGCACTACCAACTACAAAAAAACACAAAACCTTCATTTAAGGGTCGTCACTGTTTAAAATGTCCAAATGACGACTAAAATGTTAAATTACTTTGCCAAGGATAGAGTCGTCAACTATGTTTTTGCAGATTGACGACTCTTTACATACGAATATACACCATTCTGTTCAGTTTTCGTCTAGGTTCGTTATGACCTAAACATGAAGGATGACGACTTTCTTTGTGTTGAAGGGTCGTTACTTTGTAAATATGTCTCATAACGATTCTATAGCAGTTAATGCAGAATTTGAATTCAACCAATGTGGTTGAGTCGACAACGGCAAAAAAATTCAAAAAATTGGTCGTTGGATCGTTAATCTCTATAAATAGATACCCATATCTCACCTCTTCTTCACCCAAACCACATTTCTCAACTATCACATTCATTCTCATCAATATCTAATCCAAAAAGTGAAGATAAGAAACCATGGCTACTCCCTACACTTACGATGAGGATTGCGCCATTGCGAAAGCTTGGGTGACACTCAAAGAACACTTTGAAGATCTAGGAAATGGCATTGATCAAACATCTGATGCTTGGTGGAACCGTGTATTCATCATTTTTGTGGCGTTAGACGGAAATTGTAACTCAAGGACTTTAAAACTCGTCAAAGAAAGGTTCGAGGAGATATTTGAAGAATGCCAAGCTTTCAAAAAAGAATTGAAAGCCTTGAGGGAAGCCGAACCCGATATATTGGGTGTTAGAAGAGTAAGTATTCAAATACATCCATATCTACGCAATCCAAAGTTTTGAATGATACTAACTTACTAACTTATTTATGTTTTGTGTTTTAAGTTGGGGATGTCGTATGCTCGATATGAGACTATCCGTGGGAAAAAGTTTGATCTCGAAGATTGCTACCGTATATTGGAAGGAACTACCTTTAATTACAACCTTTTTGGTTAAGTGTTTAAGTGCACCGTTATTATCTATTGTTTTTCATTTCCTTCAATGCAACGCTATGCAAGATGTATGCCTTTTACGATTCAATGAAATGATTTTATGAAATCAAAAATTATAAAAAAAAAATGTGATAGGGTCATCATCGAGTATGACAACATATATGACGACTCTAAGGTATATTTAAAATGGTTGGTTAGGGTCGTCAATGGGTATGAATACACAATGACGACCCTGAGAGTTATATTTATAGACAGTTTTTGGTTTTAGAGTCGTTTGGGTATAAACAAACCAAATTAACGCTCCAACTGACCTAGCTATCCGGAGTCGTCATTGTTTATCACACCACCCTGACGATTTTTCATAACCTGGAAAAGTTGCAGGTTTGCGTCATCATTGGTGGTTTTAATAAAATGACGACTCCTAAGAGTCGTTTGGGTATAAAGCCCCGACAATAACGACTCTTACACTGAGTTGTTCCATAGTGGGGATGATTCGACCACTTGGAGCAACAAATAGACAAATCGAAGGGTATAAGATGTTTACCTGATTGTTTTGAGCTTCGGGTTCCTCATTTTGAGGGTTGGTTCCTTCATCTAGAGCAATAGGATCTTCATTTGCACCATTATTCAAGCCTTCCTCTACTAACATCTCTTCATCATACATCCAATCGATAGGAGAATATAAGATAATCTTACCATCAACACAATCATGTTTTTTATTTGAAGCTTCACCAACATCATTTCCTCCACTTGAATCACTCATTTCTAAAAACCCTAAGTTTTCCCTCAAAACTCCTCTTATTCTTCGCAACACACAAAAAACACAACTTTTTTTTCTTACCAAAATTTAATTCCTAAATCTGATTTTAACATAACCAAATGATTAACTTAACTTAACTAATTATTAACACTAATCACTTAGGGGTAGTTTAGCCATTAAATTTTTTTGGCTAAGGGATAACCAAATTATGGATTGGGTGACCGATATTGTCCTCTAGTGGGAGGCCCCTAATTGTTATTTGCGGTCCCCCAATTAATCCATGATAAAATGATGTACTCCCTCCGTTTCAAAGAAAGTATCACTTTTTTTGAAACAGGGCGAAATATCACTTTTTCTGAAACGGGGTGAAAGTATCACTTTTTCTTAAACAAGGTGAAAGTATCACTTTTTCTGAAACGAGACAAAAGTAGCCGCAAACAGCACCATCTTCAGATTCTTCTTCGGTCGGCCCTTCCACCATGGCAACGGTTGTACAAGTTGGGCCGACCGAGCGAAGTGAGGGATGACCTTTATATGGCCATTTTTTTTGTAAATTTTAAGTGATCAATTGACACAAAAAGATTGGATTTGGTGTCTCAAACAAATTTCAATCAACAATGACATGTCCTAGGCAACCCTTCCTTTTAGTCCAATTATTATAACTCCTTATATATCCTATTCTTTTAGGGTATAATTGGAAGCCAACTTTAATATAACATATCTAAAAATCAGTGCCTTGGAATTTTACATATTTTATCTCGTTGGAAAGGTTATAAAAAAATCTACGTAATGACTACAAACAACAATATCAAATTTAGAGTTTTTACGAAAAATTCGGAGGTGTTTATCATCATAGTCACAATTTTAGAAAATTAAATGTATATCCATTATGCAAACCACCATAAATGATACATAATACTTTATTTAGACATATTTTGGTTTATGCATCAACTTATTTTCCGTTGCAGCTAATAAAATGATGTACTCCCTCCGTTTCAAGAAAAGTGATACTTTCACTTTAGACACATTTCTCGAAAATTGAATGCATAGTCATTATGCAAACCACCAGAAAGGATGCATAACACATCATGCAACCATATTTTGGTTTATGAATCGACTAATTTTCCGTTTCTGGAAAATTAATACTTTCACACTCCGTTTCAGGAAAAGTGATAATTCCCTCTATTTCAGAAAAAGTGATATTTTCGCTCCGTTTCTGAAACGGGGAGAAAGTATCACTTTTTTTTGAAACGGGGCGAAAGTATCACTTTTTCTGAAACTGGGTGAAAGTATCACTTTTTTTGAAACGGGGTGAAAGTATCATTTTTTCTGAAACAAGGTGAAAGTATCACTTTTTCTGAAACGAGACAAAAGTAGTCGCAGACAGCACCATCTTCAGATTCTTCTTCGGTCGGCCCTTCCACCGTGGCAACAGTTGTACTAGTTGGGCTGACCGAGCGAAGCGAGGGAGGACCTTTATATGGCCACTTTTTTGTAAATTGTAAGTGATCAATTGACACAAAAATATTGGATTTGGTGTCCCAAATAAATTTCAATCAACAATGAAATGTCCTAAGTAACCCTTCCTTTTAATTCAATTATTATAACTCCTTATATATCCTATTCTTTTAGGGGTATAATTGGAAGCCAACTTTAATATAACATATCTAAAATTCCGTGCCTTGGAATTTTACAAATTTTATCTCGTTGGAAAGGTTATAAAAAAATCTACGTAATGACTACAAACAACAATATCAAATTTAGAGTTTTTACGAAAAATTCGGATGTGTTTATCATTTTAGTCACAATTTTAGAAAATTAAATGTATATCCATTATGCAAACCATCATAAAGGATACATAATACTTTATTTAGACATATTTTAGTTTATGCATCAACTTATTTTCCGTTGCAACTAATAAAATGATGTACTCCCTCCGTTTCAAGGAAAGTGATACTTTCACTTTAGACACAATTCTCGAAAATTGAATGCATAGTCATTATGCAAACCACCAGAAAGGATGCATAACACATCATTCAACCATATTTTGGTTTATGGATCGACTAATTTTCCGTTTCAGGAAAAGTGATACTTTCACATTCCGTTTCAGGAAAAGTGGTACTTTCGCGCCGTTTCTGAAACGGGGAGAAAGTATCACTTTTTTTGAAACGGGACGAAAGTATCACTTTTTCTGAAACAAGGTGAAAGTATCACTTTTTCTGAAACGAGGCAAAAGTAGTCGCAGACAACACCATCTTCAGATTCTTCTTCGGTCGGGCCTTCCACCGTGGCAACGGTTGTACTAGTGTATACTCTAATGTGGTACGAGAAGTAGGCATTTTCTCAAATTTTTACTGTGTAAGTTTTAGGAATTTCAAAGCTGGATTTTTCGAGGCTGGTGTAGTTCCTTGAATTATGATATCCCTCTTAATGATTATGAATGATGAACACATAGAATTCACCATGAAATTTACATTTTTGATAAAATTGGTTTTGATTGATTGAATGTCTTTCCATTATAACTTTCATGTTTGACTCACAATTATCGTTTATGGAAGCCAATCGGCATGACTCATTAAAAATTCGTTATTAGATAGTCCCTTTGTGTACTAATACACGATTAGTAATTGAAAAGGTGTTTTTCTGAATACATGATTACTCACTAGCTCATGATCTAAAAAGATTGTTCACCTTTTCTAAAACATGATCTACAGTCGAAATATGCGTGTTTTATACCCATAGATGTAGTTGTCAGCATTCAACGTATTCTATAGCAGAGTAGCAGACTAGATTGCATTGAAGAATCATTTTTGGTTTAGTGCCCTGATGCCTTGTGTATGTTTGTTAGGGTATTTTGAATGAATTACAATTGGGCTCACATCCCGAATATTCCATATCAACAGAAAATCAGGAGACTCATATGAATACGCATGATTTATATCTAAATTTTCGAGTATGTCTGATGCTGTTTGCTTTTACGAAGTAACCCCTTTATTAAAACTTCAACATACTGCTTCTGGAACTCACTACTAACTCATGTAAAACTGCCGAAGTGGGACTTCTACACAAAGAAATTTGCATTTGCACCGAGAAGTTCTTCACATAGTTCTGCAACCTTTTCTCATACATTTGTTAATAGCTTCTGGTGTGAAATGAAACCATTTGTCGTCCGTTTATTAACAATAACAATCTCTGTACTGCTTTCCAGTGACTAAAGTTTCTAACTCTTTTTATTGGTTTGATTAGGAACAGAGATCAGCTGGGGATGCTATCGACCGTGAATTATAAAGTCTTCTGCGGACTAACTTTAATCAGTGGGAACTTTGGTCTTATCAGATCCACAACTGTAGTCCTCTCAGGCACATTTCATTCATCATGTCATAAAGTCGTCAAGTTAATTAGAAATTGTCATATAAGTGTGGGAACACTAGCAGTGACTTAAGTTCAACTGGATGATGTGCAATTTCCTCGAGGGTATGTTGGGATTACGAGTAGTCTAATATTTGAAGTCAAGTTGATGTGAAAAAGTGTTGTCACTCTTGCAGTGTAGAGCATTGTCCAGCATTTCGTCTTCTGTTTACTTTCATGTATTCTATGTCAATCAGGGGCATGTAATTGTAAATCAGTCGAATTTTTATAAGTTTACAAGATTCTAGAGTACATTGTATATAACTTCTTTGGTCATGAACTGTGTGTTATGGATATGTAAGTCCTTAAAATCGATCCTATTCAGGCATTCTCGAATGCAAGTCCTCTTTTATGCCATTGCATTTCTTGATTGCTCTGTGCAGCCTGTAGCGAACTGATCCTAAATGAGCCAACTGGTAATAGCTTCTAATGCATCTCTAGGAAGCTGGTTGATGCTGGCAATTCGTGATACAAATTGTATGGGCCAACAAGATTACCAGTAGTGGGCTGATCCCGTGCCTCCGTTTGATGGGCCATGTCATGTTGCTATAAAGCGCTAGGGTTCTTTAGTAAGATCATCTCATTTATAAAAAAACCACACCAAACACCAGTTACGGCGGCGCATAGCTGTTATCCTCCTCTGTCTTCCTCCATTAATTATCAACACCACCACCACCAAATCCATCAATGGGTTATAAACGGTATATGAGTTTTGTGTCTTTATACCTTGGAAGGAAGAAAAAAATAAAAATTCGTTGATTTGGATATTAATCGGTATGAGTGGAATCGGAAATTAGGTTTTCATTTGTCGGAACCGTCATTTCAGACTTTGGAATGACACGGATATTTGGTCGGATGAGAAAGAACTCCTGGAGACATTGAAGAAGCTCAAAACCAATATGCATTTTTCTACAGAGTGTTTATAAACGCTAGGATAATCCAACTGTTAAATTCTTGAAGAATATTCACCATGGAGGAAACTAAGGTACTAAGATTCTATCAAGTATTCAATTGGATTAGGATTTAGTTTAAATTTTACACTAGACAATTGCTTATGATGTTAGAATTTGAATCTCAGATTTTATGCTTCATATATCATCTCTTTATTAAACATTCAATTGGATTTGATAAAAAATTATCTTCCAATTATCTTTAGATGAGTTTGTGTTACAATCTTAATGGTATTCTATTTCTATTTTCTAGGGTTTTGTGGGAAACCTTTCTTGATTTTACAATTTGCTTGAGTGACTTATTATCCACATGTTTTTGATTAAAAATTCATTGCATGATTAAATGAATTGTTTCATTGATTGTGCATTCATGCCTCCTTGTTAAGTAAAGTTCTGCTGATTCTGCCGAAGAACCAGTCTGTCCACTAATTCTTATGACCTTTCTTAGGCAGTCATAGCAAACTCTAAAAGAACCAGTCTGTCCACTGATATCAGAACAAAGTGGACATGGTGCTTGTGGTGTTAAGAGGAATGAAACAAGAAGTAAGAGTAATTTTTCTTATTTTTATTTCAACTGTCAAAAATGCTTCGTGCCCTACATTTTTCTCCCCTAAAGCTTTTTCCCTGTACTCAGTGTTATTTCAATTGGTGCATAACTATTAATGGAAAGGCTAGGACAGACTGATCCCAATGTATTTTGTTTGGCCTTGTGAAAGCGGTTCCATATGAAGCTGAAAATAGGGTCAAAGTGGCCTATGTTATCCACATGTTTTTATTGGGTCAACAGGACGTCACTGGTATTTAGCAAGACACGTTGCATTTGGTGGACAACCTGGTGATCCAATAATCTCACGTGGACAACATACAATAAGGCCACTTTTAACAAGTTCCAGTGGGCTGAACGAGTGTACAAGGCCAATTTTGGTAAAACTGACTCTGCCTTTGAATATCAAATCAACAAAGAAGCTGAAAGAAACAAATGTCTAGTAAAGGTCTAACGGCTACCAAGTCACAAGGAATTATACAGTTGTCTGGTTGCCATAATGACTTCTCCTATCATTAGTAAGTCTTGTTTTTCTCATTTTCATTGATTTTTATCTAAATCGAGTCTATGTATGTACCGCTACTAGTTTGAATTTTATGTTCACCTTGTACACTATGAAGTTCTTGATAATCTTGAGCATAAAGCAGAGGCATGTTGTTTTCCTCCTTGCTACATATAATTGGATTAGAAGATAGCGATAAAACAGAGACTTCTTAGTATTTTCTAGTTGTAATTTTCTTGCTTTCTGGTATCTCTATCCTTTTAATAAATGATCACCTAGACATTCTCTCTTTCAACTCGTTTGCTGCTGAAATTATTAGTTTCTGAAAGGCATCATTCTTGCAGAATGTACAATAGAATTTCTGCTAAATGTAGATTGTCAAATGGCTAAATCTCTGCATGTTTATTAGTTGGCACAAGTGGGAAAGTGTGGGACACTGCAGCTATTGTTGTAGTTTAAGTGGAAGATAGACTATTTCCTTCAGATTTCAGTAGGTGCTTCCAAAGATGTGCGGGTTATGAGTTCTGATATTTTAGTCTAAGTTTATGTAAAAAAACCCTTCTCAATCTAGCAGGCGAGCATCATCCAGCATTTAGAAGGGGTTCATCTTCTGTGTCAGTTAGGGGGCTGTACTCCTAACTCGTATGCAAATTTGTTAAATCAAAACAAAATTATGCCACTCTTTTCAGATTTCCTGGTTTACAAGGTTATAAATCTCTTTTGTCATAACTGAACTGCGCCTAGGATCTCATTTATGCCATTACAATGATGTGGTTCTCAAAACTGATTCACATATAGGTATGTTTATAGTATTGTTTCGGTCAATTGCCATTACATTCCCAAAATATTCTGTAGCCTGTAGAGAACCGATCCAAAATGAGCAACAAGTAATAGCTTGTAATGCATCCATATTTCCAACAAGGCCGTGTATGAGATTGTCATCACAGTTGCATCAAATCTAATGGCATGAAGCCTTGAACATTAGGGTTAGGATACTATAAAAAGTACTCTAATCTTGAGCAGAAACAGAACTTTCATGGTCTTCATTTCTCTTCAAATCTAGATCTAGAGATAGATCTCTAGTCCCCATTTGTGTTCAAGAAAACCTCCTATTGAAATTCTGTGCAAGATTGATTATGTATGATGCTGTTTGCTTCTTCGAATTAACCTCTCCTTTAAAACTTGGACTTATTACTTCTGGAACTCATTAACTCATGTAAAACTGCCAAACAGTGACATCTTGGATGGACTTATTTCAAACAAAACCTCCTATTGAAATTCTGTTTAAAAATGATGATTCAAATCAGGGTTATGAATCTTGTTCATCTTAAATATATCTGTTCAATTGTTCATCTTAAATCAGGGTTATTAATATGTTTATTCCGGTTTTTAACAGGTGAATTTCAAATGAGCAGAATGACCCTACGGAAATGCTGAGAAAAAGAAGACAACATGGTGGTCATGATATGAAAACCACCTACATTATCATTTTTTTGTGGCAAGGACTTTAGGAAATCATCTAATACCGCTAAGAAAATGAACAGTCGCCTATGTTCCTCCTACTAATTGCTTTACTTGAATCGAATCACCTTTAGCTTGGTTTTCTTTTGAATAATGTACAAATTTGATTCCACTCGCAAGCACTTAAAATAAAATATTTGCAATTTCTATAAACAATTTGGAGTACTGGACCAAGAGCGACTCCAAGCACATTCTTCTAAAAGTATTCTGCTGGTTCCTGGTTTAATGTCATCAACTTTAACGTCTTTACTACATGGAGAACTGCACATTAACTCTTGTCGGATGCATGAGTTATTACCAAGTGGGCTGCTGTATAAATCCACCAAGATCACCGCCTCAACTCATGGGCCAGTTTGGGTGCATTTAGGGTTCAGTTAGATTACTTCCTGCAATATAAAAAGAACGAAGTTTTGGGGACTACCCCAAAACAGTGGGGATTACTTTGTTATTCAAATGTCCACTCTAAATTTTAAGGGGTGTCCTAAAAGATTAGGGAAGACTAATCTGCCCTTATCCTAATTAAGGTTATAACTAATCCTAATAACCCACTAATTTAACCACTACCCACTAATCTAACCCCTAAATTAAAACCTAAAATCAGTTTCAAAACCCATATTTTTTCTTTTATTCTTCTTCCTCATCTTCCTCTTCTTCTTCTCCTCTTCTTCTTCTTCTTCTTCTTCTCCTCTTCTTCGTATACATCGTCGATTCGAAAAAATTCATCGTCGATTAATCAATTTTAAAAAACAATGCGTTCTAAGAAGACACCATGAATTCCCGGATTGAGTCCGGGTCTGGCTAGCATAGCGAATCTACAAAATCAATTTGAAGTTGATAAACAACTTCAAGCAAAGTTGGGAGACGAAGTGAAGCATCCAACATCAACCAAGGAGTCTGATTCTATCAAAATGAAAATCCGCAGGTAATTTACTTCATACCCATTCCTTTGAATCGTTTTTGGTTGAAGAAATCGATTAGAAATCATCAAAAACCATTGAAAATGGTCGTTACAGTAGAGATTTCGGTTAGGAGAAAATTTTAAAACCCTAGAATTTGGTAACCGAATTTTCAATATGAAGAACAGTTCGGCCAATTAGTAATTTTTAGATAATCGAACTATGAAGTTCGGTAAGCTCGCAAAAAAAAAACGTAACCGAACTCCTACTTTATATGAAAAATTTGAGTTCGGTTACCTCGATAAATTTATATTGGTAACCGAACTTTCAATATGAAGAACAGTTCGGCCAATTAGTAATTTTTAGGTAACCGAACTATGAAGTTCGGTAAGCTCGCAAAAAAAAAACGTAACCGAACTCCTTCTTTATATGAAAATTTTGTGTTCGGTTACCTCGATAAATTTATATAGGTAACCGAACTTTGATAAAATATAGTTCGGTTACCTCGCACTTTCTATGTGGTAACCGAACTTTGATCTGTCACATACAAACTTGTAGTTCGGTTACCTCGCAACTTATACCAGATAACCGAACTTTAGTCTGTTAACATTTTGTGTTTGATGTAATCCCATGTTCAATTTTATTTGATAAGACAATATTCTGTTTAGCTAATAATGTGGTTTTCATTCATTAGGAACAAAGGGAAAAAATCTAATCCCCACGTAGCCGAAGATTTGACAACTCCAACACCTCACGGTAGGATACATCTGGATTTCCGAAACCGTGGTACTAAAAATGCAAAACTTGGAGGGGGATCATTACAGGAAGTCAATCAAGAGGTGATGGAGAATACAATTGATAATGTTATTGAAGAGAATGATGATGAAGAAGAGCAAGGAAATGAAGACCAAGGAAATAAAGAGGTTGAACAACAAAGAGAACACGTTGAAAATGTAGAGGAAGAAGAACAAGGACAGGGCAAAGAAGGAGAAGGACAAGAGGAAGAGAAGGATGATGAAGAAGAGGGAGAGGATGAAGAGGAAGAAGAGGATGGAGAGGATGAAGAGGAGGAAGAGGATGAAGTGGAGGAAGAGGAAGAAGAGCAAGAAATAGTTCCTGTTAAAGAGAAAAAGAAGCGGAAGCCGCCTTGTGATAGATACTCACACATTCCCCTTGATAATTTGTGTTTGCCACCAGTGAACCCAACTTATGGTACTCCAAATGATGGAGGGGCCACATTGTTTGGCTACAAACACTCATGGGCTGCGAAGATCTATGCGACAAAGGTATTCTTTAAGTTCATTCTTAACTAACAAAACGAATTTTTTTTGGGGACATGTTTAGTCAAGTATTAATAGTGTTATGTTATTTTCGTAGGATCATAATGATGCAGTTCGTCTTATTCGTCGTCAAAAGGCGTCCAAATGGGATCTTTCTTTGGAGTGTGACGATTTTCAAGAAAAGGTGAAATAGTGTGTGTTATGGAGAGCTATTGAGTATGCACATGTGGATTTTGACGTTGTTGCCGTATCCGCATTTCTCGAGAGGTATTATCCCGAGACATATACAATGCATCTTCCATTTGGCGAGATGGGAATTACTCCCGATGATTGCTCGAGAATAACCGGCTTACCAGTGGAAGGTAAATGTCTTCGAGAAGGCTACAACCCCTCGATGCATTATGAAGCTCTTGAAGAATTGGCTCTAAAATGCCTAGGATGGGATGCAAGAAAGGATCAATGTGAGTTTAGACGTTCTGTGAAGTCCCCTAAACGGGGCGATGAGTATAATCCAAGAGAGGTAAATGGAGCGTTCAAGAAGAAGGTGAAGAAATTCAAGTTGGTAAAGTTGAAGGAAGCATTTGGAGGGACAAGAAAGAAGGTGGAGAAAGGAAAGTTGGTGATGGACCAGGAGACCCTTGGGCATCATGTCACCGCTTATTGGTTATATCAGCTAGGAACCGCCATTTTCCCCGACACTTTTGGAAATAGGGTGGATGCACATTATCGACAGCTTTTGGATAATATCGATGAGATTAACCAATACTCTTGGGCCACTTGGGTGCTTGCTTTTGTTCTAGGAGAGATGAGCAAAGGGTCGAGGATTAAGACAACTCAAATTGGAGGTTACTTAACTCTTATTCAGGTGACCTTTTACATTGTTAGTTAGCAAATTATTCGCATAAATTTTCTGCTCCCAAATATATTATCATGTATGTGGTTAATATTTTCGTATTTTCGCATAAGTTTGGATTTATGACCATTTCCCTTCATTGGGATTGGGTAGGGAAAAGACACCTTATCCCTATGACGAACCTACAGCAGGAAAATGGTTGTTTTTGGACGCACAAAAGAAGTCTAAAGAAGAGCAGTTGACTTCATTGAGAGAGAAATTAGATAAACTTACGGTGAACGATGTGGTATTTCACCCATACGCCGTACCCGATGATGTCCCTGTAGATGAAGAAGATATGAATGGTTTCTCTACCGTCTCGGCATACTATGGACCAATTTGGTATCCTAATGGCTAAGCAATATATAATCCAAGGAGAATACTAAGACAACTTTGTTGTGTCCAAATGGATCCCGACATGGTGAATGAAAATTTCAATTTGGTGGTTCAAGGAACAAAGAACACCGAGAAATATTTTGTTCTAAAACATGAACCAACTCCTACGGTGGGACATTGGAATGCACTTCGTAACTACTACTTACCTTTAGGTGATTGTGTACCTTGTGATGGAGATGTAAATGCATGTGATGAAGATTATATGGAGTTTTATCAGGAAATTAGTCATCGTTTTGTGATAAATAAAGAAGCACAAGCTAAGAATGATAAGGCGAAGGCAAAGGAGAGGGATGCTAAGAGAGGTCAGAAGGAGATGCCTATTGTGGAGAAGAAGCAAAAATGTTATGGGATAATGTGGTAAGAAAATGTCTTCTCTTATACTTCCTTGTTATTTGAAAGAATTGAAAATATATTTACTTATGCTTAAAATTGGAATCAGGTGAAGAAGGGTACGAAATTGTTGAAAAAATGGATGGCTAAAATACGTAGTGGAAAGCCGATGTCGACTAAGGAACAAACCTACCTCTACGGCGAGTGGGAGGGTCTTATAACTAAAAGAATGATGGAGCCAAGAAGGTCTAAGCAATTGAAGAGGGGTCGACAACAAGGAGAATGTTCAAGTCGCGTCATGGAGGAAACCGGACGAGTAGATGAAACCCCAAGTGATGAGGAAGTTCCACCTAGAACTCGTGGTAAAAAAGGAAGTGGTAAAAGGGTGCGTCGCTGTGGTCATTAGCGATTTCGTATGGTTTTAGTGTCAAAAAACATCTTAGTTGTGGATTTCGTATGGTTTAATTTCGTATGTTTGTGTATGTATAACAACTTTTATATTTTTTTTAGAACCTTGTTTGCGTTTTTAATTTTAATTGGGTTTGTGTTTTCAATTTTATATGGATGAAATTTTGAATACAGGTTGTTTTTCGGCCACCTGAAATTTTTACATAGCTAAAAGTTCGGTTACCTATGACAAATTAATGGTCACCGAACTCTTTTTTCGGCGAACAGCTATATCATACCAGGTTGCCGAACACAGAGTTCGATGACATGCTACATTTTCAAGGTTTTCGAACTCTATTCTGAAGACTCAAATAAAACACCTAAGTCCTACAAGTTTGTGACTTACACTTCAGGTAAAAAGTTCGGTTACCTCAATTTGAACAGATCTAGCCGAATTTAAATTTCGGTAAAGTGTGACAAATTAATGGTCACCGAACTATTTTTTCGGCGAACAACTAAATCCTACCAGGTTGCCGAAGAAAGAGTTCGGTTACCTCGCAACATTTTCACTGGTTGTCGAACTCTACTCTGAAGACTCAAATAAAACACCTAAATCCTACCAGTTTGTGAGTTAGACTTCAGGTAAAAAGTCATTCTCTCAGCCTTCAAATAAAAGTTCGGTTACCTCATTATTTACCATGTTAACCGAATTTTGTATTTCGGTTGGCTCGCAAATATTTATTTTCTAACCGAACTTTGAATTTTAAATTTCAATGTTCTATATCTGACACAAAACAGGTGTTCGGCAACCTGAATAATCATATGTGCTTACCGAACTATTATCTGTCAACTCAATAAAATACTAAAATTAACTCGATAATGAATACCACACTTCAAAAAACATAGTATTAGATTGAAAAGAATACTTAGTTCCATTACATGTGTCATTTAATCATCCTCAAGTGAAATTTGACCTTCATGTACAATTTCGTCCGATTTCTCCAAAGCTTTCCACATCTCCATGTAATGCTCATACATAATACACCAACCCAACATTATATCGGAGTTAAATGCAAGCCAATAAGAGTTTCCGGATATTGGAGGCAGTGGACAATCGGGTTTTAAACGAAGGCCTATAAAGTGGTTGTTGTTAGTCAATGCCATCACACATCTCCTTCGTTTGAGTTGCTCGACACATACGGTTGTTCGGGGCAAAGGTGAAACTAGCATACTTTGAGAAATAATGAACCACACAATTAAATGCCTCGGCGATTAAGTGTCCACATATCGGTATGCTCATCCAATAATCCGTTGTGATCGGATGGCCCCCATGAAGACGACGTATACTCAACAAATTGCTCATTGAGACTACCCACCCCATTGCACAACATTGTCTTGTAAAATGCCGGATTCTCTTTTAGTTTGGACAACAACCTTTGCCTTATATGAGTGATTGCACACCCATTATTTAGCTTGGCACCTTCGATGAAAGGCCCAAGTTGTTGATTGACAACATGAAAACCACAATTACCATCCAGAGGAACGTCGTCGGTGGATATAACGTATTCTCTAATGTATAGAGGTAGCTCATTCAAATAGTCTTTATTTGGAGCCTCAAGCTTCACGTATAGGGAAGATGGTTGGATAGGGAAAATTGGAGACTTAAGCTTCACATCGCCGGAACATGGTTGGCTTGGTTGTGATGGACACATCGTACCTTTTTTCTTCAAATCTCACTCACTTGTTTCGCCTTTCTCCTCAATACTCCTACCCCGTTTCTTGGTTTGCTCCAAGTACATTGCCGCGGTATACTCATGGGCCGAAGGATCTCTAGTAAATGGGGTTTGCTCACTTTTTTTCTTACGTAACACCTTTGCATATTCTCTTAGTTGTTTTTTAGTTTCTTTTTTGCTTGGCCTACCTTTGCGTTTGCCTTTTGACGGTTCACAAACATTCTCCGAAGTTTGTGGATATATGATTTTCCTCATGTCATCCCAAAATATTTGTTTTTGGAGCTTGTTCATGCCACGATACATCTCTAGTACGGTTCTACCCATTTCGTTATCACCAAACTCCTCACCGGCTTCTTCTCCCTTTTGAGGAGGGATGAAACTTAGATGCTTCCAATATGGATCAATGTCGCTTAAAGGGATTACGCCATGATTGTAGTTGATTATCATATGGCGACAAGGGAGTCCCATAGACTTCTTCATGTTACATACACACACCTCATCCCTCTTGGTTTCCCACTTATCAATCAACTCGACTTCTATAATCAACAACTTCATACATTGGCGAGATACGTTGTAATGGATTCCCTTGAACAATGGGTGGTCGGAATATTTTCCGGTCGTTTTGAATATACGGCTTTTTTGGAACTTCTCTTTAATTCTATCAATGTCGCGCTTGAAGTAATTCTCCATAGCATTCCACACGGTTACAAAATTATCAACACATCCAAAGAGATTCTTCTTCAACCGAGGTGAGCCGACTCTACTAAACTTGTCGCTTGATTTCCCAAGTGTTTATATTGGTTGATATAGGCATTAACAAACCTCTCTTTGTGTGGTTCCAACCATTGGCGAAGAACATACGATACAACACCGGGATAATCGGGAGTATCCCAATGGGCGATAAACCCCGCAAGATTTAGATGATACTCTTCCTCGGTAAGAGACCAACATAATGATTCCCATTCACCGTTCAAAGCAACCCATTTAGCGTAATTTAGATCATATTGTTTTTCAACTTCCTCTTTTGCATCCGCTCTTTCATGTTCCAGTAGCATCTTAATCTCTTCATATCCTTTTTTCTTGGGTGGACAAATTGTTGGCTTGCATCTATTTATCAAATTACACCATATATGGAACGTACAAAGCATATTTTGTGCTAATGGAAACACTACCTCTATTGCATTCATCATTGCGACTTCATTGTCGGTGACTATAACCTCGGGAATATCATCACCTCGGAAGATTTCCTTAACTTGTTGTAGTGCCCAAATGTAACTAGGTTCTTGCTCGTCCCTTAAGAAACAAAACGCCACGGTAAACGGTGACTGCGTCGAAGTACGCCCAACAATATTAAACAATGACATCTCGTACTTGTTCGTCTTATAAGTACAATCCATTATGAGAACTTCATGAAAGCATTGAGCCAATTGAACACTCGTTGGATACGCAATGAAGAGTTGTGTTATCTCTCTGTCCGAATCCACATCCTTTTGAACCGTGTAGTCTTTCTCTTTGTCCAAAAAAAACAATTGTTGCATCACTTGTCTATCTCTCCATTCCTTCTTTCTAATTATCACAATTGCATTACAAACGGTGGACAAAGATGAGTGGTTATCCTTGTTATCCTCCTTTAGTATTTGGAGCATTTGAATCGGTGAAAGACCCATTTTCCTCATTTTAGCTACCTTGTCCATCTCTTCAGGAGTTAGCTTGGCCGCCATGAAATGTCCTTCAAGATGCTTCGGACGAGGGTGGTTATGACAACCTTCCATAACCTTGTAGAGAACCCATCCACCCAATTCTTCGTTGTATTTAAATGCAAGCTTGAATGGGAATTTAATCTTCTTTGAGAAAGTTTTGTTCTTCCTATTTGTCTTTCCTTTATAAACATAACCCTTCCTCTTGTGGCTTTTATCGGGATCACTGCTTCTCTCACAAACCATTTCAAAAAGGGTTTTGCTTTCTCTCCCATTCAATACTAATACACACATTTCTTTTAGTGCATGTTGTCTAGCCCAACTCTTTGCCTCTAAAGGACTTTTGAATACAAAATCATTCATGTAGTGATGGGACGTGTCATCGTACAAAATCTCAACAGGGGTAGGTTGATTTTCCATTGGTTCTATTGGATCAGATGCAACCTACGAGTAATAGCACAACGTCAATACCAACTAAAAATAAGAAATACTTAAATTTTCGGCAATGTAAAAATAAAAACGATCCTGCCAAACAATAAGTTCGGTTATGAAAAAAAATTTGCTATCTTGCCGAACTTGTTCTTTGGAATTTTCTATGGTATAGTTCGGCAACATAATTACTACTATCGACTAAACCGAACTTAAAGGTTCGGTTACCTATTCAATGAACGTGATTTGCGAGATTGCCGAACATAAACTTCGGTAACAAAGGGACTAAACTCGACTCAACCGAACTATTAACTGTATACTCTATAAAATTAGTTCGGCAACGTTTTCTGGAAAAAGATAACCGAACTCTCAAAAACCTCCATTAAAACAGAGTTCGGTTACCTGCGTATGCTAAAACGAGTAACAGAACTGCACATACAGGAGAGTTCGGCTACCTGTTCTGCAGGATTGCTAACCGAACTACTTTGACCTAGCCGAAATTTCTTCCTGAAATTTTCGATTTGGCCAATTTTTTGCACAATTCAAGCTACATTAACTAAATTTGAGACATACCTGAGTACCCATAACTTCATCTTCTGGTTGTGGCTGATAAAATTCATCATTTGGGTCGTTAGGTTGAGTTGGGGTAAATAGCTTTCATAATCTAACAAGTAACTCATATCCGGATCATTAGAAATATTGACAAATATATTTGGAGATGAAGGAGGTTCTGATTCTGAGGAGGAGGTATCATCACATGAATCACTCATATCATATTTACTAAACTCAAAATAACATTTTGAGTGTTCTTCCCTCTTTTTCTTCATCTTTTTTTTTTCTTCTTCTTCTTCTCATTCTAACAAAACTATCCTATTAATAACTAACTAATCACTAACTAATCACTAACTAATCATTACACTAACACTAACTAATCAATAAACTAACTAATTTAATTACCAAGGGTAAATTTGGTATTAAAAAAATTTAGATAAGGGGTGACCCAAAATTACTTCAAATATCCACCCCCAAATTGGAAGAGTAGTCCCCCACTGTTTTGGGGTAGTCCCCAAAACATCCCACAACGAAGGGTCCTTCAACTACAACCAGTTACGGCGGCACATAGCTAAAATTCTCTGCCTTCCCCCATAACCATCTTCTTCTTCATTATTAAGGATGATTTTTCTGGGACCATGATTTTTTTGAGGGGACCATGATTTACTTTGATCATCTTCCCTATATTTATAAGGGATATCCTAAAGTTAGGAAATGACTAACTTATCCCTTTTCCTTGTTAAAATTATGACTAACATAATAACCTCCCTCCTAAACCTACTAACTTAATTAAAACTCAAATTCATAAACGCAAAAATACAATCTTATCTATCAATCAAATTTCATTTTAAACTCTTCTCTTGTCCTCATGTTTTCTCTTACATTTTCATAATCGTTTTAAATCCGGATTTTAGAAAATTGTATACTAGAGGTACTTTCCGACTAACCCATGCTTATTTATACATTTGTAATTGATAAATTGAGTGAGTAGTAACCATAAAAATTGAAGTTCCAGAGAGAAGTTCGTCTAGGAATTTTGTGAAAAAACTTTGTCGAATTAGCCGAACTTGCTGGAGATGAAGAACAGTTTGGCTGTTTCGCAAAAAAAAAAAAATCCTAACCGAACTTTTTAATTTCCTAGCCGATTCAATTTCCTAACCGAATTTTTTAATTTCTTAACCGAACTTTTAATTTCCTAACCGAAATTTCACATAAAAGTTCGGTTACGTCGCAATTTTTTGATTTCCTAACCGAACTTGTCTCTCAAATCCTATATATTGAGTTCGGCTACGTCGCAATTTTTCTGTCTTAACCGAATTCCCTATATATATTTAGTTCGGTTACTGGTGCTTTTTGTATCTGGCTACAAAAAAGATTCGATTTTTAGTTTCAATTTTAATTTCAATTTTCTTCTTCGCTTTTGTAATTTGATTTCTTGGGTTCTTCGACTTGGGATTTTTCTAGGTCAGAGAAGACCGATATTGGCAGTGCATCATCAAGTGTGGCATTAGTGAATAAATTGGTGGGACTTGCAGCAAGTAATTTATGGATTGTATCTTGCGAATCCACTGTTTGTCATTCATTGTATAAGTGTTTATTACATTGGCTGTTCATTTGCAATTGTTTAGAGCTAATATGCGATTTGTTATCAAGTCTACTAGATCATTGCTCTGGCCTCTATTACTTGGTTCAGGTCAATTTACATACTTATTGCAATTTTGTTTTGTTCATTCTGTTTTAGGCTTGCTACTAGTTTCCTTCAGATCTTTTGTTATTGGCATTAAGGATTTAGTTCACATTGCAATTTCATTTTGGCAATGTGTAGGCCAGTCACAGAGACCTGCCTTTCGAGATGTATGCATGGGCGTATAACTTTTTACCCATTATCAATGCAAAACCATGTAATCCCCAGTCGAGGGATTTGATATTACAGTTAGCTGGGAGGTTGGTTTTCTCTAGAAGTGTTTCCTTTTGACTAGTTTTTATTTGATTTTAATTCTTCTGCTACATACCTGAAAATTTATGTTTTTTTTTTTGGTTTCAGGATCTTTTCAACTGTGAAAGCTCGCCCTATCTTGTTGGAAAGGGTGAGCTTATGTTTACACCTTTAGCTTTTAATGCAACTCATGTTTCCTGTGTCCTTAGCTCGATTCAAGGTTTAGCACCTCTAGCAGCATGAATCATGTTTCACGGTTTTGTGTTCTATGATACTATTCTCAAACTTCCAAATGTAGACATGTTGATGATAAAATTTTTTTGCAGGAAATTGAGAGGTTTGAGGCTGTATACCCTGTGCTAAAAGATGTGGCTCTTACTGGTTCACCTGAACGCAGAGTAAGAAGCAAATTACCCAGCATACAATTTACTCAAAGGTAAAATCTGTAGGAAAGAATGAGTTAAATTCTCCTTTTTAGGTTGCTTACTTTCAACAGGTTACAAACTTCACTATCTTAATATCTGCATTGTCTGCTTGCAATCTGATCATTTTTGCTACATAGGTGCTCGTGGATTACCTAAAGATTGCAGGACCAAGTGCTGCGCTTCGTAAAAGGCTGGAAATTATTTGAGAAGGTGGTCCTAAGAAGAAGAAAGAGAAATCTAGCAGTGAAGAAGAATCCTCTTCTGATGATGTAAGATAATTTTCATTTCAAGTCTTCCACTGTTATTTAAACCATTGAAGTAATTTATGTGTAGTTTCTAGTTTCTAGTTTGTCCCACATATTTCAAATTGTTATTTCAGGAGGTTCCTGTTACAAAGCAAGTAGCAGCTAAGAAATCAAAACCAGAATCTAGCAGCTCTGAATCAGATTTGATGGTGATTCTGAGGAAGTGAGTACTTTTTCTCTTTGTGGGTTTGTTTATTTCGAATTTAAAAGTTGTTATGTTTGACAAAAGTTTATGTCTTTTAGGAGGTTAAACCCAAGGCTTCTGCTCCAGCTAAAAAGGATGCAGCTGCTCCAGCTAAGAATGCAAATTTCAAGAAGAAAGAGAAGTCAAGTTATGATGATAGTTCAGGTGATTCAAGCTCTGAGAATGTGAGTTTTCATTGACCATTTGTAATAATACAAGTTCACTTTTCCGGTAGAACTATGTCACTTGAAAGTGCTCGATTTTTCTTATTGGTTTTATTGGGTTAGTTGATTTACTGATAAGAAAAAAAATCCGTTGATGCAACAGCCAGTTGCAAAGAAAGCTGCTGCTCCTGCACCAGCAACAAAGAAGCAAGAATCCAGAGATGATGACAGTTAGATGATTCATCAAATATTTTGTATTAATTTCAGAAGGTTACATGGTAAGTAGCTTGTGCAGTAGGCAAGACTACACCTAACTTCTTACAACAACTTTGCAGGTACTAGAAACATCATCACATAATGGTATTCTAATGCCCATACACGATCAAGCTTGGAATCATACGCTATCACATCTCCAGCAAGGGGAACCAGTTCACAATGTCAATGAAGAAGTCCTCTTGCACGTACAACTGAAACACCATCACGGACCACATCTTTAGGTTACGTAGAGGTATAAGACCGATGATGTTGGAATGCCAGTAGATATAAAGCAGGGATAGCATCTGTGTAGTAATGCACACTAGCTAAATAGGTTTTTTTTACTCCTGAATGTCTAGTATGTGTTTCTTCCATTCAATTTGGTGAATGATTACATTGTAAATTGTTGTTGGATTTATTGTAAATTGACAAATAAGAATGGTTATAACAATTTGCAGTCTCGAAATTTGAATTTGAAAATATGGATGGACTGAAATTTTCAGGTGATCGGAGCTGGTATTCTCAGGTGATCGGAACTGGTATTCTCAGGTTATCGGCTTCCAGGACAGGATCACCTGAAAGTGCCAGTATTTTTTTTATTAAAGTCTAACAAATTCCTAACGGAGAAACTGTGTTACTATTTTGAAAACCGAGACACATGTCATCTCTCTATTAGTCATTTGAACTGTTATATAAAGTTAGCAAACATTATAACATAATTTCTGCATTGCAAAGTAAATATGAAGTGTAAATGTCATTTGTTAGGATAAATATTGTAATGGCAATGAAGTGTTAGGCTCTTTAATTAACTTAATGGATTGATAGAGTTAGAAAAAATTCTAACACATTCTATTACACCCTATAGATAACTACCTTTCTTAGTTAGGGAAATTAGCTCTTATTTTTTAGTAACACTTTCGTTTCATTAGGAAATCCTAGAATTGGTGTAGTGGTAATAGATAAAACCGTTAAGATAAATGTGACAAATACGACACGTGTCGCAATCCTAAAATTAGGTCAACTGATGCTATTAATTATTGTAATCGTATATAAACGTGACTCTAAAAAATTATTGTCACAGAAAAAACCGTTAAAACGCACGACAAAATTTATTAATAACAACCTTTTTTCAACAGGCTTATCTGTTACAAATCTAATTAGTAACAGGTATACCCTGTGATAAAATCCTGATTTTGGTGTAGTGTCCCTAGCTTATCTTCATATTTTGGTATAACACCAAAACTATCTACCGGATTGGGTGTCCAACAGATGGGTGATAATCAATAACTGACCAGTTTCAAAGATTCAGCCGCACCCAATTTACCGAGAAACGGATTGGATGTCCACCCAGTAAAATACAGATTGGTTTGGATAAAATCCCTAGATTTAGGTGTTTTTGTTCACCCCTAAGCAGTACTAGTGTTTTTGTTTTGTTTACCACTTTGGTGGAGAGGGTGTGCGGAGTTGTACTTCAACACTTTTCTTAGAAAAAAGGTTAGAATTCAAACTAAAATAACTCCTGTCGAAAAGTAAATTGTCAAGATAGATACTTCTTCGCGTAAAATCAGAAGTGGAGGATGAGGTGAATGAATCACACCGGAATTGGAATGACTTCCATAAGAAAACCTGACGAAAGTACCATTTTCTTGAACATGTGCAAGAAAAAACACTCTCATGGCGCCGCCATAACGGCTGTCGACATCGAAAATATTTCAGCAAATTGCTTCCACTTACACTAGAATATATTATCACTTACATTATCCACAAGAATTCTGTCCTATGTTTCAATTTAAGACATTATAAATATTTAGCACAAAATCTTTGAAATTATTACCCATACTGATCCTGCCAACATGGGTTCTTGGGGGCATGAAGTCAATCAGGATGGAAGGCGATTGCAAAATTATCTTTGTTCATAAGCTTGCAAAGAACCTAACAACTCATCAAGAGTCATAGTTGCAGCTGTATTACATTCTTCTATATCAGTAACTTTTGATTCAAATTTCTCAGGTAAACTTCTTAAAATCTTCTCTACAATTGCAGAGTCTTCTATGGTGTCACAATTAACTTTCATCTCACTGACAAGATTTAATGTCTTTGAGAAGAATTCAGATATTGTCTCTGATGATTCCATTTGTTAAAGCTCATATTTGCGCTTCAAAATCTGTAAACTCACCTTCTTGACCTTGTCAGATCCTTTGTAATATTTTATCAAACCATCCCATGCTCTCTTAGCTTCTTTGATGTAAATAACTCTATCCATGATAGATTAATGAATACCCTGATGAAGAATATATGTTTCTTTAGAATTCTTCTTCATGTTTTCAGTTAAAAGAGCTTGTTCAGCTTCTGTAAGAGCATATCCTTCTGCTGGTTCTGCGTAACCTGTATTAACAATATCCCACACCTCTTGATATGTGAATATATTCTCCATCTGTAACCTCCAGTGTTCAAAGTTTTTACCTTCAAACATTGGCACTTTATTTGAGCTTAAACTTGTCGCTATTTTCTAACTCTTAATAGCTCATACCCACATATCTAGAATCTGATACCAGTGCTCTGATACCAGATGTAGAAAATACGACATCAAAGACTAAATGAAAAAGACAATTCAAACGTAACTCAAACAAATCTCTCTATTGGTGCAAGTATTCTCATGGCTCAACATCCTACTTATAGATAAACATTCTTGACGACTAATCAAACACACTTTCCTAACATAAACCAAATTCTAAAAATAGAACTCTTCTAGAAACTCAAACTCTTAAACATTAAGCCGATGACAATGCTAACAATAATAAGTTACCCAACCGTTTGTTTTATAAAACGGCTGAACTTTCTTACCCGACAGTTTTTTTATTAAACGGTTGGACTTTCTTTCTAGAACAATCAAAACTTAAAACTCCAGATATTCCTAAGCCAATTAACTTCTATTGTTTGCTTCACATAGTATTTTGGTTTAACCTTCAACATACATTAAAATAATTTGTGCCAATAGTAAATTGTCAAGATAGATGCTTCTTCTGGCCCGGGTGAATGAATACCGGAGTTGGACTGGCTTCCATAAGAAAGTCTAGAAGTCCCATTTTTCTTTTAACATGTGAACGAAAAACTCGCTCATGGAGGCCATAACGGCTGTCGACATTCAAAATCTTCAGCAAATTCCTTCTACTTACACTAAAATATATTATCACAATCATATACATTACCCGGAAGAATTTCTTGGTTCAATGGCTATGTTTCAATTTAACACATTGTAAATATTTACTAATTTAGCACAAGATCTTTGAATTTATTTCCCATACTTCTCTGGGAAAACAGAACTTATCAGACTGGAATACGATCGAGAAATCATGTGTTTATGATAAAGATCAGGTGATCATATATGCAGCAATTATTGACTTTACACCTCAGTGAATATTGAATTCCATACACCTTTAATACATAAACCCATACAAGTAACCAAGTCTGGATTTTGTTTAATATTGTATTGATCTTGACAGGATTAAATTGTTTTTGCTTGTCAAACTATTAAAGAAAATTTTCTTCTTTTGAGTCAAGTGGACGCGAGGTGATGGTCCGGTTTGAAGAATATTTCTTCGGAAGAGTTCTTGCTTATGACTAGAATACCGCTACTACGGTAGGAAGGACCGACCCATAAAAAACGAAATAACGCTACGATGGGACTATAAAAAGAAAATTGTGATCCTGACTTTTTTTTTCCCTGCAAAAATTGATCCATTTCACCCAGATTCATCTTAGTCCAAATAATTGGGTTCGTTTCACATTGCATTAGACCGGTGATACCCTAAGTGAGAATGTTTATTAACTTTATTTAACCACGACCACCACAACACACAGTCATTTGACACATAACCACACCTCCAGTTAACGCGTGTCATAGGCAGTGATGGTAATACTGATTATCTATAACAAATTCATTCCAGTTAAACAGAGAGACAGTTGAAAAAAGAGAGAGATACAAGAAGAAGATGGAGACATTATCTTTTACTTATTTTTTTAATGATTTATTGACTTGTCAATGCGTATGGGACACCTGGACTTCGGAATGGGATCTGCTAGCACGTATTACCATTCAGAAGAAAAAAATCAATACACGATATAATCTACATAGCATGCTTGTTTTTAATGCTGGTAACTTTTTGCAAATATGTTAAAGATATTTGTTTTCCGAGCATAACTGCCGCAAAGCATGTCTGTATCGTGTTGTGTTTGCGATTCCGTGTCCGTTTCAGTATTACCCAGTTCATGTGTTTTCCATGATAGTTGTTGTAGTCGTGTTTGTAGGTTGTTGTTGTAGATCGTGAGGTTGGTTTGGGAGTATTGGTATCCAGTGTTGTTGTGCCCAAATATACTCGTTAAATATTACCCTGATTATCTGAGTTGTCTGAATCGGAAATTGCCTTTGTTGTCGATAAACTGCTGCATTTCTTGCCAGCCAAAGATGCCATATTGTAAATCCATATAGGATCTTAGTTGCAAGTGGTATATTTCTGTTGAGTGCATCTTGTATACTAGTGGGTTGTCTGCTGTGGTGGGTTGTTGTTTGGTCTATTGGGTTATTTTGGTTATCTTGGTTGATGATCTGTTGCCAGACCTGGGTGGCCTGGGTGCAAATTAAGAGTAGGTGGTTTGTGGTTTCAGTCACATTATTGCATAGTGGGCAAAGGTTGGTGGTGGTGATATGCCTTTGTGCTAGAGTATTGAAGGTAGGTAGGCCTTCGAGGTTATCTTTTCATAAGAAAAGCCTAATTTATGGGGGGTATTTCAAGTTCCATATGGTCTTGAAACATGAAGTTTGGGACATGGTGGTTGGTGTTGTGGTTGTGGTGATGGTTGAAGTGTTTGGGATATGGTTCTGGTTGGTGGTGTCGAAGTTTTGGTTTGACTGTGGGTTTTGGTTTGTTTGGGGATTTTGGTTCTGTGTGGGTTTTTCTGTTCTTTTGGCACTGAGAAGTTGATAGCCCGTTTTACATGTGTACTCACCATTTTTTGAGTGTGGCCAAATGATAGTGTCCTTCGTTGGATCCTTGGTAGGTGGATGTTGAGAATGTGGTGTGTAATGGTGGTGTTGAAAATGGTGTGGAGGAGGGTATGGTTCCAAGTATTTGTTGTATTGTCTATGAGTGATGCTAGTCGGATTTCTGGTAGTGGTGGGTGGATAAGTTGAGTGGGTTGGTGGGGTATCCAATTACCAAGGATTGATGTGTTTCGTCCATCTCAAATTTTTGTAATGCATTGTTCCTGCAAAATAGCTAGGTTAGATAAACTCTTCCACAGAGGGCTAGCTGATGATTTTGGTTTTTGTATGGGTGTTGAGAGGAGTGGTTGGTTGTGAAGGTATTTCTCTCTGCTCATTGTGGCCCAGATCGACATGTCATCCCCGTGCACCTTCCATACTTTTTTAAGGAGTAAGGCTTGGTTGTGTTATCAGCTTGTCCTTATGCCAGTGCCTCCCATGGACTCCGGTGTGGCTACTCTCTGCCAACCAATTGGATGTAGCTTTCTTTCAGTTTTTTCATGGCCCCTAAAAAAATTCCTCATGAGCTGGTCCATCTTTTTATGTACATGTACTTATAACATTTGAGTTTACATTGCATGGTTGGATGTTGGTTGGAGTGAAGTTGTAATTAATAGCAGTCGGCCTGCCTGATTAACACATTTTGATATCCATCCTCGAGCCTTGCGTTCCATCCTGTTGAGCAAGTATGTGAACACATGGGCATTAATTCGACCTCTCTTAAAATGTATTCTCATATATATTGGTGGTTTAGGTGTTGTTGGTATCTCAAAGAAACAACGCAGTCCATTAATATCATCCGGGCGAAGTTTTGGATGACGGATAATGTGTGACTTATCTTTGTTTATGAGATGACCCTCCGAGTTGGATTATATATGTAAGAGATTCTTTAGGTTGGTGCAAGATTTTGGATTTTCCACGTAAGAGATTAGTAAATCGTCTTCATACATCAGATGTAGGATGGATGTACCTTTCGCTGTTATTTTCATCCCTTTGATATTCCCCTGTTGTTGTTGGTGGACGAGATTTGATTAAAGAATCTCTGCACATAAGATGAAAATATATGGTGATAGGGGGTCACCCTGTCGTATTCCCTTTGTTGGTTGGATGTGTCTATAGGCCGTTCCGTTGACATTTATCGAGTATTAGACCGTGTTGATACACGTCATGATCCACTTAGTGAACTGTGATGAGAAAACCAGTTTAGTTAGGGACATATGGATGAAGTTCTAGTACAGTGAGTCATACGCCTTTTGGATATCCAACTTCATAGCAATTTTTGGGTGTTTCGAAGGGGGTGTTGTTCTGATGACATGAAATAATTCAGTGGCAATGGCAATGTTATCATGAATGGATCTTTTAGGTATGCAGGAACTTTGGTAAGGGCTGATGATGAATTGTAGGATGGGTCGGAGGCGGTTCACCAGTATTTTTGTTATGATTTTGTAGACCACGTTACAAAGCCCAATGGGCCGAAAATGGGATGGTATTGTGGGTTTTGTAATTTTGGGAATTAGGTGATATGCGTGTGGTTTATTGGTGCTTTTAAGTGGTTGTGTTGGAAGTAAAAATTGACCATGGCTGTGATATGTGGTCCTGTGGTTTCCCAAACAAATTTAAAGAACTTACTGTTGAATCCGTCCAGTCCGGGTGCTTTTTCTGAGCCTATTGAGTCCAAAGCTTGATTGATCTCCTTCGTTGAGACTAAAGTTGTTAGTTTTTCCATGTGTGCCTCTGTTAACCTGGGGTAGACACAATCAAACAACTGCATGTCTATTACCGTGTTTGGAGCACGGTATTGCATAGAGAAGTAATGAACAAAAGTTTGTGTTATTTCCACCAGTGTATCGACCCATGAGTTATTTTCCGTCCGAATTTGCCTTATATGGTTGAAACATCGATGTATGGTTGCCTAGGTGTGAAAAATAGTTGTGTTCATGTCGCCTTCTTTAAGCCATTGGACCCTTGATCTTTGTTTCCAAAATAATTCCTAGCAGTGGATGAGAGTCAGGTGTGAATTTCTCACTTGCAATTCTTGGTCTAACCAGAACTCGAGTGCCGGGCCTAGTGAGATAGCACATTGGGCTTGTGCATGTTTGATTTGCTTTTCTGTTTCTTTTATTAGGCCCGGTAGATGGACAAAAGTATTTTGGTTCCATATTTGCAGTGTTGCTGCTGTATTTGACATTTTTTTGAGGAGGTTTATTGGTGGAAATGGGTTAAATGATGGGGTCCAAGCATTCTTTACGACCTCTTTAAGGTGTGGATGTAGTAACCATAGGTGTTCTACCCTAAAATATTTTTGTTGAGGTCGTGGGATGGCTCTTTCTTTTAGTAAAATGGGTGCATGATCTGATGCGATCCTAGGTAGATATTGGATTAATGCATGGGGGTGTAGTTTCATCCACTCTTGATTACTTAGACCACGATCAAGCCATTCGAGAATGTGTTTGTTTCTCTGTTGCTTGTTTGACCAAGTGTATGGGTTGCTAGAGAACTCTAAGTCGATGAGGCCTGACCAAGTGTATGGGTTGCTAGAGAACTCTAAGTCGATGAGGCCATTGGTGTTGATCACCTCTTTAATTTTTATTGCTTGGTCGTGGTTGACAGGTCGGCCTCCTTTTTTCTCTTCCTGGCACAAAAACTCATTGAAGTCACCCATTAGTAGCCATGGGAGGTTGTGTTGAGGGATTATGTTGTTCAAGTCTCTCCATAAGTCCCATCTTGCCAACGGTTGTGGTGGTCCATAAACTCCGGTGAAGATCCATGGGGTTGTGGTGCAGGAGGGGTGATGTAAGCATGAATTACACTTTGGTTTGCCAAAATAATCTTCAGGCACACCCCCCCTTTCCGGCCATTAGATGAAAGTGCAAAACACATCAAACCCAAATCTAGACTTTAAAGAAAAGACGTAAACATCAGATGAAAGAGTTTCAGATAAGAACATCAGACTTAGCTTGTGAATTCGGTTGAATTCACGCAGTTTTTGAACTCTCAAAGGGTTATGAAGCCCTTGAAAGTTCCAAGCTAGATAATTCATAATGGGTGCGAGTGTTGGGTCTTGCCAGCAGCTCGCTTGCCTGTTCCTTTAGCTTCTGCATCAGTCTCTTCTTCCTCGAGAGATAGTTGCCAAGCTGGTGTTATTTTGGTTTGCTTGTCGTGCCTTTGATCATCAGTAACTGTTGCCTTTTATTTGTCTTCATTTTTTGTTTGTTGGGGTGAAACTGGTGTTGTTTTAGCTTTGTTGGTCCTTGTTGTGCGGATTTCATATTGCGGTTTGAAGTTTCTTGTCGACTCTGGTTGGAGAGATGAGAGTGATAGAAATTTCCTAGCCTTTGGTGGAGGTGGTGGTGCTGCAAAGTCTGGAGTTGGGGGTAGGTTGAGGTGCTTTGAGGTTCTCTTCCGTTGGTGGGTTTCTCTCCTTTTATATGTTTGTAGCCTTGGTATGGGTTGTCCTATCGTGTTGGTGCTGGTGTGACTATTTGATTATGAGTGACCTTGACGTGTGGTACGCCTTCCACTTTTGTGATCACCAGACTGACAATTGTGTGCGGAATATCGAGGGCATTATCCAGTGTCTGTGCATAAAGAGGATTGAAAAAGCTGTACAGCTGGTTGGTCTGTGTTGCAGGTGCTGGTGTTGAACTTTGGTAGTGGGCCTGATCCAAATTTTCTTTGAAATGTCTGTAAAGTTCCTGTGTTGGGCCTGGGCTCGTACCTTTGTTTGAGTTGCTCCGCTCGTCAGCTGTTGGACTGTTGGGTTCGGATACTGGTATTCCAAAATGGATCCCCTCATGAGAGGATAGGGGATGTTATCTGCTCCCGAGATCGACCCAGATCCTGAACCTGGCTCCGATCCGGCGCTCGACCCGAGACCAAAAAATTTGAACCCGGATCCGAAACTAAAGCGGTTCTGATCTGTTGCTTTTTGCAGGTTTGTTAGAGGGTCATAATTCTTTCGTCTGGAAGTAGAAAAATTTGCACCCTTCCTCTGACCTGATTCTTGTGGGTTGTTGGTAGAAGTTTCTTTTACAGATAGCGGTGATTGAGGAAGTGGGGTCCAGCTAAAGCCTTGTTGAACCATTGACGGAGTTAACCGAGTCGGAATCTGTTTGGTTATTGTCTTCTTCATTAGGGTGGTTGGTGGGAGCCATTCGGTGGTGGTTGTTGTTGCAGGGCCGCCGGTTAGTTGGTCATGGGAACTAGCTTTGGAGTAGAGGGTGTTTGAGTTGATGATGATGCTCCAGAGAGCCGATTATAAGATGATGAGGTAAAAGATGAGTATCTTGGTTTGGATCTTGCTTCCCTCATTTTGTTACCACAGAGAAATAGTGGGTGGTTGGGGTCTTGCAAAGCATGTTGTTCGTTGATGAAAACTGGACATTCATCTGCAATATGCCCAATGAGACCGCATCTGTAGCAAAGTGTTGGGAGGTGTTCGTACACGAATTGCACCCAAGTTTTCCCAGCCGTGTCAAGTAAAACTCCATGCATGAACGGTTTAGTTAACATTATCTCGACTTTTGCTCTGACCGGGTTGTAGTCGAGATCCACTTCTAGAACTCTGTCGGTGTCACTTAGTAGCTCTTCCATTGAGGTTTCATCTTCCAAGTATACGGGTAGAACCAACAGTTGTATCCAAAAGATTGCAGTCATGAAGCATGCAAGCGGGTTTGTAGATATTTTCTCAAATCCTCTATTAGAACTACCTGGTTAGACATGATCCATGTTTTGTTAGTTAAGATAGTTTCTTTGTCACTTACATGTTCCATTTTGCACTGAATGACTTTGTTATCAGTGTTTGGCAAGGTCTCGAACTTTTTGATTTTGAGTGGGTGCTAGTGTTTGGTTACTGCTTGTTTGAGACCGGAAATGGAGATGTGACCTGCTAGTACCGTAACTGCCATGCATCTGTCGTCGTGAGCTTGCATGAGTGACCTCATTCTTTCTGTTAATTGAAATAGTGAAGTTTCCTTTTTTTGGTTTTGGATTTGGTTGTTAAAAGGTATGGAACTTTCTGAGAATGATTGGGGAACTTGATCTTGCCTTTTTACTTATGTAGGTACTCCCTTTATGTTTTGATTCTGTTGGAGAATCTCCTCTTTTTCTTGCTGGAAAGTACGAGTGTTTTCTGTACCTTTGCTTTTTGGGAGTTGAGATGAGTGGGTTGAGGAATAAGCAGATGATGGAGACGAGAGGTTTGATGCTGTTTGTTTTGGGTGTGAGCAGGGTATAGAAGGATATGAGAGGGGACGAGCTTTGGGTTGAGAGAGATTTCTCGGGAATAGATGGATTTTAGGTATATGTGATCAGTGTGCAGGTTGTGCAGATGCGCATGGTGTTGGTCATGATTGGGTTTCTGCCGGTGAAGGAGGCCATGCATTGGTCCCTGAAGGAGGTGGATGGTGGTTCATTGGGTGGGATGAAAGTTGGTGTTGTAGAATTGTTTAATGGTTGAAGGTAGTGGTTCTCTATTGGTTGCTAGATAATCGATAGTTGGGTGATAAAAAACAAGAAGAAACCAAAAACTCAGAAATTCTTGCCAGAGTATTTTTTCCTTGTAAATTTGGGTTTAACTATTGCATGATCTTGATGAAACAGCATTGATAGTTCTTCAACCAAAAAAAACTAAGAACATAGAACACTTTGGAGATATGTAGGATTTGTTTTGTTCTGACTTTAGTCAACGTAACGGCCATCTTGACCATAAGAGAGAAAAAAAGTTCATTGTTCTATAATAGAGGAATCTTGTGTTTATGAGAAGAGAAAGCAAATTCTAATAACTGAATTGATATGAACATATGTAGCGTCGACGTTCTCATTTGCTTTTAGTTTTCTCATCTAAACCTAATTCGAAGAATCGAGAGAGATGGAATTTCTTAGTGAAATCTGTTAAATATATTTAGTTAATTTAATAAAAACCCTCACAAGTTTTTATATACTGCTTTGACTTGAAGATTAAGATAATTAGAACCGATGGTAGGGGGAATTTATAGCTACAGAATTACATACATTTCTTCTTTCCACCGTAGTTCTACATCAATATGGTTTTCCTCATCCCCTAGAACAAAATGGGGTTGTTGAATCAAAACACAAACATCTAGTTCGAGTTGGCAGAACATTATTACTTCAGGCAAACTTAGCTGATTTTTTCTGGGTTGATGCTTTTCAAATAGCTAATTACCTTATAAAAAGATTATCAACTTCAAGCTTGTCATTTATTTCTCCATATGAGGTACTTTATGGATCTTCACCCAATTATCATAATTTGAGAGTATTTGGATGTGCTTGTTATCCATGGTTACAACCTTATGTTCAGAATAAGCTTGCACCAAGAAGTAAGTTATGCATTTTTCTTGGATATTCTCAATCACATAAGGGATACAGGTGCTTTGGTCCTCAAACAAGAAGAGTTTATTTTCCTAGACATATTCAATTTGATGAAGCTGATTTCCTGCTCTTTTCTGCAAACTTTTTGATGTGTCTAACACTACTTCAGAGAAACTATACTTTCACAAAGAAACAGTGAGTTCATAAACTACAACTACTTCACCAATTCATTCTGACAATTTAGTTTCTGTAGTACCAGCTGAGATACCATTACCATCTTCACTAAATTTATCTTCTGTAGCTGATACTTCTGCATCAGAATCAACTGTCACTACTTCAACTTCATCAGACTTAACTGTCACTACTTTAACTTCAACACACAAAATGGCAACCAGATCCAAGAATGGTATTTACAAGCCCAAGGTATATTTTGCAACAAAATATCCTTTACCAGCTGCTTTTCTGACAAATATTACTCCTCCGGTACCTACTTCTTACTTCCAGGCTATTAATAATCCAAAATGGATACCTCCTTTACAAAAAAAATATACTGCTCTCAAAAATGCAGGTACATAGTCTTTAGTACCAGCTCATCCAACTAAAAATGTAGTGGGTTGTAAGTGGGTCTTCAAAGTCAAGTATAATACTGATGGCTCAATTGAAAGATTGAAAACTAGACTTATAAATAAAGGGTATCATCAACAAGAAGGACTTGATTATACAGATACATTCAGTCCAGTAGCAAAGCCTATTACCATCGGGTTAGTTCTTTCTTTAGATGTTCCCATGATTGGTCTATTAAACAATTGGACATCAGTAATGCCTTTCTACATGGTGATCTTCAAGAAATAGTTTCCATGACTCAACCACCAAATTTTCAAGATAAAGATCATCCTGATTATGTTTGTCATCTTCATAAATCAATCTATGGTCTCAAACAGGCACCAAGGGCCTGGTATGAGAAATTAATGGATACTCTTCTATCCATGGGCTTTACTACTTCTCTAGTAGATACTTCTTTATTCATTCACGAGTCAGACTCTCACATCACTATAGTTCTTATTTATGCTGATGACATTTTGATTAATAGATTTTCTTCTGCATTTTGTGATCATGTGATATCTTTATTGGGCACTAAATATCCTGTTAAATATCTGGGTCAAATACATTACTTCTTTGGTCTTGAAATCAAGAGGAATAACTCTGTTATGCATTTATCTGAGTCTAATTATGTACTTGACCTTCTTAAAAAGACAAACATGATGGTAATTAAACCTTGTTCTATACCAACAATTGCTAACAGTAAACTTAGTGCTACTGATGGAGAATTATTGTCAAATCCTACATAATATAGATCTCTTATGGGTGCTTTGAAGTATGTCACTTGGACAAGACCAGAAATTAGTAACTCAGTTAACCAAGTTTGCCAACACATAAGTCATCTAACTACTGCTCATCTCACTTCTGCAAAGAGAATCTAATATATCTTAAAGGAACTATTGATTTTGGTACTGTTCTTTAAAATGGCTTACAAGCTTTATCATCTTAATCTGATTCAGACTGCGCAGGCAATCCAAATGATAGAAGGTCAACTAGTGGTTACTGTGTATTTTTTGGCACCAATCGAATCTATTGGTTTCCTAAGAAACAACCTACAGTAGCTAGAAGCTCCACTGAGGATGAATACAGATCTTTGGCTCATACTTCTTCTGAGGTTCTTTGGGTATGTCAGTTACTAAAATATTTGAGTGTTTTTCTTTACACTTATCCTTCCCTTGGTTTTGACAATAAAGGTGCTATTTCCTTAGCTTCTAATCCTGTTCTTCATAGAAGGATGATACAAGTTGCTATAAACTTCCATTTTATTAGAGAACTCCTTCGGTCCAAGATTTTACAAGTGTTTTATATCTCCAAAGACCAACAAGTTGTTGATGTTTTCACCAAAGGATTGACAACCTCTAGGTTTGATTTTCTGAGGACCAAACTGAGTGTTCTTGATCATTCATAGCCCAGTTTGAGAGGGGCTGATAAAAATAAAGAACCTGTTCTAGGAGTGCCCTGAGTTTACACTTGAGTGTCTATATAGTATTCAATTATGACAACTGTGAATGAGCTATTTTTTGTCCATACAAGTTTGTTACCTGAAACTCAATTCCGTTATGTTTGTATATGTCACAGTCGGCTTGTGACTGTTAACTATTAATACCTTATACTCTCTTTTGTAGTGTGTATTAAAAGATTATTATTTTCTTTCAATAATTCATCAACCTTGAATGTCAATCAAGTATCTGGAACTAAAATTTATTTCGACAACAATTCAATGATTGCTTTAACCAAAAATCCAGTGTTTCATGGAAGAGCTAGGCATATTGATATTAGGTTTCATTATATTTGCGATGTTCCCATGCACGGGGAAGTTACTCTGGAGCATTCTTAGTCAGAAGAGCAACTTGCATATATATCCATTGATTGCAATTTTCTTTTACAAGCTCAGGCAATTGTTAAGTGTTTGCAGTTGTGAGTAGTTATGTGTTTGAGTTTAAGGGAGGCTGTTGGAGTTTGAATTTTAAACTCAAACACGTTTTTAATTTTTCGTTGAGTAAATCTGTTCATGTAGTCTTTGATTAGTTCCTATTGAATAGGAAGTGCCAATAATTTAGGAGATCGTTTCACTCTCTACTAGATAGTTACTGACTAGTTTTATCTTGTATAAATAGGAGTTCATGTTTGTTTATTGTGAACTCAGATCTGAAGATTAAGTGAATACAATTCTTATTCTTTGTATTGTTGTCCCATCTTTTATTGTTTTTTTTCTCTGGTTGTCTTTGAGATATTATAGGTGCTAATATCCTACGAAAACTTAATAGAGACGTACAATATATTTTCGTATCTCTTTCGATGTTTGTATAACTTTTTATCCAAATCATTTTATTCTCTCAAAACTAAACGAAGCTTTTATAACATAAAATATAAAAATCTTGGAATGCAAATAGGTCAATGGTGCAGGCTCTCTGGGAATCTATAATGTTATGGATTTGAGGTTTACATGTTTCTAGATACATGCATGTGTATCGTCCTGTGGTAGGTGCAATGCTATTTGTGGCATATCAACTACTTCAACATGTTTATATGATTCTATGGATGGAGGCGTATGTCAATGTTTCCCATGACTTGGAATGCAAGTACGAGGAGGAGTGCACGAATCCCATAACAACAATAGCCATAGAAAAAGTAGCAACGATAACTTTACTTCCTTTCCCTTTCCTTTTCCTTATATTTGAGTTTCATATTAAACATGTTGTTTAACCAGCTAGTTGGTTTAATCATCCATCAATTGTTGTTTACACAAATAAAAAAGCATTGACACTCTGTGTGGCGGGCTGAAACTTCCTCTAGCTTCCACAACTCACCAGGTTCGCTAAAACCATGCAAATATGTTGTTATTCTAATGCAGAACGGAAGCGCGAATAAACAAATTTCATAATAAAGTCGGAGAATGGTTGAGAAATCTTAATATTGATTGATAATAATATTATTTTGATACATATGACTTATCTCCTATTTAAATAACTCTGAGACTCAAACTTGGAAAATAATAAATCCCTAAATTAAATAATGTTCTAAAATTAAATAACTTCTTAGAATAAATAAATTCTAAAAATAAGAAATACCTAATCTAAATTAATTAAACTCTAGAAATAATAAGAAAAATACTAATCCTACATCTAACGGATGTCCTACATCACGTCCGCCATCTTGAAAAGAATTCTTCTCGAATTGAAAAAGTACTGCAAAACTTGTACTACATCATGCCCACCATCTTGAAAAAAAAGTCATCTCCGAGTTTACGAAATATTGTAAACGACCCGTCCAACAAATAATATATTCGAGTAGGTTAATGAACGTAATGTATAACACCATATAATAAATCGTTGAGCACAAAAGTTGATGTAGATATTGGTTATTATCTCACAGTATTTTTGACCAACAAAAATATTCTTACTTAGTGGTTGATCTTCAAATACAGGATACCAAAATACTCACAAGAAGATAATAATGACTCATGTGTTGATTTTGGCGAAACTTCTTCAACATTATCCGAACGAATAATTTGTTGATTATGAGCGACATGACAACTTGGATTTGCTTCATCATCACAAGATTGAGGAGCATCATTGTGATTCTCCGTATATGCGGTCCGACTGGATAACATTGATTCAATTAATTCTAGTTGATGTTGAATCGCTGCTTGAAACGTGACTTGAGATTCTTCTAGTTGATCCAATATAAGCTTTGCTTTTGCGAGATGTTGAAGACTTTTCTTTTGTGATTCCGCGAATTTACGTTGGAACTCTACAAGAGAACACGTCATATCTTCAAAATTAGAATGCTTATGCTGTTCTAATTTCTTTATTCACAGACATATAATTCCTTGGTATAAGTTTTCAGCATTGAACAATACAATACGTTAGATGTTCTTTTACAAAACTTTAATGATCACTAAAAACGAACGCGAATTGGCGTAGGCTATGTTGTGTTAGGCGCTAGGCGAGGCCGGGCGCCAAGCCCTTTGCCTAGCCTACGGTGCCCGTGGAAAAATTAGAAAAAGAAAAATTAGAAAAAGAAAAATTGTGCACATCCCTGCGCCTAGGTCTCTTTATTGCCTAGGAGACTAGGCGCCCCTTGGGCCACTCGTGCGCCTAGGGCGCCTTTCCCAACATATGGTGTAGCACAAGTGTCTTTTAGTAGGTACTAAATACTCCCAAAAGGACTTTCTAATCTGTTTTCTATCCCTTTCTATGTGTGTCCTTCCATCCTTTTCAACAAGATGGCTATTTATAAATGTTTGAAAGAGTACTTGACTGTCGGGAACAGCGAGTGACACAGTCATAGATTAGAACAATGTTAGTATATGTTCATGAACCAGTCAGTTTTTTAAACTACGCGACTGTTGGCAACAGTCACAGTTTTGTTACAATATTCGAAGAAATATTTAAAAATAGAATTTAGATATACGGCCTTAATTGGGTACCAAAGTCCCGTGCGGAATGCCAAAGTACAAATAGCTCAGAAACAAACAAACACTAGTTGGCATTCCCACTTAAAAACAAACAAAGCAAACACTAGTTGGCATTCCCACTTAAAAACAAACAAAGAAAACACTAGTTGGCATTCCCACTTTACATAACTGCCAATGCCACTGCCAGTCTGCCACAGAGTAGGAACAACCTTATTCAACAACGTAACAGATATACGACGTCACACAACTTAAAACCAAACAACGAACAAACAAACAAGCTTTATTCAAGAGCATGCTGGGCGCTCTCGTACCTGTAGTTGTAGGCATTGCGGCCCTTAAATATGCCATCATTCTTGTAGTATACTTTTACTGTTCCATTTGTTAAGACGTCACGCTGAGTGTACGAAAAGGATATGTCGCATGAAGCCCGTGTCGCCATCAGACTCACCTTCACGCTACTCATAGGAGGCACAGCAACTGTATACTCAGACCCCATTTCAAGTTCATCTTCATTTCTTTCTCCCCATTGATACGAACTTTTAAACTCGTAGGATGTCTCAACCTTGCCCTCCGCTATTTCTGGGACACCTACGCTTAAACTCACCTTGGCACCCAGTGTGAACGATACGCTTGCGGTCCATTCCCTAGTATACCTTTCTGTATGTTTGAGATTCAATTTAACCGTGTCGGAACCTTCTCCTTTTTTGTTCCTAGCCTCTTCATTCGCAAGTGCAATAACATGCTCGTCGTAAATCCTTGCATCAGTAAGGTGATAAATGACGTTGTCGATAGTTCTTGATAAAACGGGCTCCTCAATGACCATGGTGGCATACTCGTCGACATAGGTAAAGAGAGTGGCGAGGCAGTTGACCTTGCTATTCGCCGTTCGACTTGCACAGAAAGTATTGTTTGCCAAACTTCGCAGAGCAATAGTTTTGTCGTCAAGTTTGGTAGGTATAAATACAGTGTTGATGTGGTGGTCCATCGTGGGATTCCCATTTGCCCATACCCACGACGAATTATTGTCAAGCTTCCAATATTTGCCATATTGGACACTCTTCAGGCAGATGCCTCCGTCACGACTTGGAAACACCTCATATTCAAATTCTGGAGAATTAGCGACTTGAAAATTATAATCCATAAACCCGTCTGAAAAGGCCTTGAGGTGCATTCCATTGTTGCCCTTGATTCTGATAATGTAGGGAAACATCACGATTGATTGCCAGTCAATGATGGTAAAAAGATCGCGCTGGTCAGTGAGTTGCGAGTTGCTAATTAAATTTAAGCAACCATTGGTCTGGTTGGTACCCATAAAGAAGGCAACATAGTAGCTGGTGTGGACATGGAGGAGCCGGACGATCTTGTTGCTGTTGGAATCCAAGTAAACCGGCTGAAAGAGCGTGCAACACTGGCTAGATTGATTCTCGTCAGGTTTGACGGCCGTGGCAGTGATCCATCCGTTGGGGCCCCCCATGTTTTCCCAGAAGCGGTTACTTTGTTTGGATCGGATGTGTACCAGTCCATTTCCAGTGGTAGCTGGCACTACCTCAAATCTGGTCTCAAGCCCGAAACTGTAATCTCCATCAAATCGGAGGGAATCAACTGCAGTTGGATTAACCTTTTCTAAGTGCAGGTATCTGTGGTTGAGGTTGGATTGGATTATTATAAACTTGGGAAGTCGTTGTGCCATGGCAGATGGATGGATAGATAGTGGCTTCCTTTCCAAGATAAATATAGATTTCTTTCTTTGTTGTTTTTCTTTTTCTTTTTCAAGGATGCAACCTCCTTAAATATCATGTTCCGGTTGATCCTTATTGTTTATTTATTGAATCAACTATAATGACTCATTAAGAAGAAGATCCACGAATCCTGCCTGACTTAACGACCAATATTATTAATTTACTCTTTACTTTTTTTTTGAAGCATTTATTTACTCTGTACTTGCTATTCAAAAATAGGATTAACTAGATTATGTGTGAGTTCTTCTACAAAAAATATACTATATATAACTAGTTGGAACCTGTACAGCGTCTTGAGATTGAAGAAACATTAGACTGGTGATGTATAATGTCCTCAAGCGTCCACTGGTTTTGTTTTATTTTATGCTTATCAGAGGGAAGGTTAAATTTCTGTATAACTTGGCTGCAATTAATTTGGTTGTCTGGAACTAATTTTTGTTAATTTGTTAAGTTGTCTAATCCAACCTAGAGAAGTGGTGAATTAAATGAATAACAAATCTTGATTGGAAGGATCAAACCTGAAAGTGATGATGATATATACAGACAGAAGACAAAGCCGTACAACATACAGGTCGGCACCGACGAACTAACGTACGTAATAGAAGCAAGGGAAACAGAGCTATTGTTGTCACAGCCTAGCACTACACTAGATCTAGGTTTTTGTAACAATAGGTTTCCTAACTGATTATTGTTTTTGTAACTCAAATTGATTATAAAGTGTTACAAAATTGATCAATAGTTACCATAATTAGGATATTAACTCGCCACAACTAAATAACTATTTCAAAGTGTGAGATCATTGACATACATATCTAACGGACTTTTGCTCTGAATTTAAATTTTAAATATGGAAAACTTGAACACGAAACTTACTACTAAAGGAACATTATCTATATACCCCTAGTATGAGTCCCATTGAAAATACCATTTCAAACTTAAAATATACCCCTAACCTTCTAGGAGCCCAAAACCCGAATTATTAGATTACCAAAATAACCTCACTTAAAAAGACATTCTTTTTCTTTATATGTTATATTCATTTTTCTTCTCCCATCTCTCTCATGTCCTTCTCTCTCCCAAACGAAAACCCGAAACAAATCGAAACAACAGAAAAAAACTGAAGCAAAACTGACTAAAGCTTCTAAATCAAACACCAAATTAATCAGAAATCAATATATTAATACTATTACGTGATCTAGAAGATCAAATCTGACTGGATTACACAAAAAAAATGAGAAAATCAGGTTTCAGAAATCAATTTACAGTGAATCTTCAACAAACAACATTTTGAAAAGATCAAATCGAAGGTAAACAACGATTTTGTTTCTCAATTCAGTTTATTTTTCATTTGATTTATATTTTTAGGGCTTCGTACATGATTTAGCTTCAAATAGATTTAGGTTTCAATTAGATTTAGGTTTTTCATACCATTATTGATTTCCATTGAATTCATACTAACTTTCTTTGATTTAATGTTGTATGTATTAGGAAACAACAAAATCAACTGCTTTTGTTCAATTTCATAGTATTACTAGTTTACTAGTTTACTTGTTTTTGTTCAATTTCATAGTATTCTTTTTCATTTACTGATTTTGATTCATTTAATATCGAATTGGTACTGTAGTTTGAAGTTTATTGTTCAACTGTAATACAACTAAAGATACTAAAGGTTTTCGGGTAGTTAGGTTGCAACTAGGGATTAGGCGACGATGGACAAAAACAACTCCTTAGAATTTTGCAAGAAAGCGGAAGAAAAGTAAGAAATTTAAATTGCAATAGAATTAAGTTGACTATATATGTATTGTAGTATTTAACATGAATGTTGAACTGTTGTGCATACCATATGAGTAAAACAACATATATTTAACATGCTTTTTAACCAGAAGTCTGGTTCAACTTCCTTATTGTTTTGTGTTGTGTTTTTTTAAAAGTAGATAAGATATAGGTTAAACCAAGTTTCTTGATCCGAACTAATCATCCTGTAATATTATTCCATTAGATAAAACAAACCTAGTAAGTTAAGTATCTTACAATTTTGTATTAACTGATACTTTATCCAGCTAATGGTGCCTATAATTTTATTTTGGTTATCTCTGGATGAGTTAAAATGATTGACTTATATATCTTGATGGATTCTTTTGGGAGCACAGGTTTGTCATTGTGAATGTGGATAGTGCTACAGCTCTTTATAGGCGATTTCTCAAGAAGAGGAGAACTGTCTGCTAGGAAAATGCATCTTGCAGAGTTTTTAAGGAGCCTGCAGAAGTTGGTTGATGAGGTAAAACCTATAAGTACATCTCCATATAGAAGTACATCTCCGTTTTACATAGGAATGCTCAGTTTAGTATTTGAAATATGGAATATCTTCTCTTAACTACTAACTTAAGGGGAAATAATTAGGATTGCATGCTCAGTGTACTGCCAATATAAATACCTGTATCGTTTGTTCCTCAGAAAAACAAGACCAACCAGCGAGACGACCCTGTCAGTATGGGAGTCTGAAGTTACTGCTTCAGGCAATTGGAACAGGATGTCTCGAACGTCATCCATAATGGGATTTATGTAAAGTCTGTACTAAGCATTGATCAATCTTCCCAAATGGATCTTGGTGCAGCGGTAGATAACAATCCAGATAGAGCACATCAGTAGTTGCTTCTCCAAGTTGCACGGGTCTCTCTACCAGCTCAGGTCATGAAGGGAAAGACATATGCGAACCATCCCCCGACCCATTTGAAATATGAATAGGTGGGATTTATATCCGATAATAAATAAATTTGTACTCACTTGCTATCTATCTAGACTAGTTTATTTATTATCCATTCATTTATGTACTGTCCATTGCCCACTTGGTGTCAAACCCTTTACTATTCTAGCAGCATTGGCAGTGGTGAGACTGAAGCAAGGACTGGTCAAATGAGGAGCACAAGAAAGAAATGAAGAATGTGGTTGATATCCATTTTAGGGATTTTGTTTCTCATCTCATGCAGGTTGAAATCTACTACCAGGTGAGGAATATGCAAAAAAAGTTAGTTGGGAGGATGCTACAGTCCTTTAGCCAGATATAAGCGAGGCTGGAGGAATGAACCCTGGTGGATGTGTTAAGATTGAGTGTTTCCTTTGACATCTTTGACATATAGGAGTCACTTGCTGTTATTTCCAATGTATGGTATTACTTCTCATGTTGATGTAGTTATACCTCTCTTATTGATAAATTCATGATTTTGGTCCTTGAACGATAGTTGTTTAGTAATCCAGTGTTCCACTTGTAGTTGTTTTCATTTAGATATTTTTATTTGTTTTGTTGAGCATCAAACCTTGGTTCTCGATTGGGCGGTGGCAACAGGAGTTTGGGATGTTTAGAACTTTTGTTGAATTTTTTTACTTCCACAAGTTGCTCAAGTTATTTCCAGAAGTGTAGTAAATTAGCCAGTCTAAGATATGAAAGTGGAGGAAACTTGCTCAAGTTGTCTCCAAAGCTGGAACCAACTTGATCCAGTTGTTTTCAAGTATGGAGTCAACTAGCTCAAGTTGCTTTCCAAGTGCGAGAGCAACTAGCACAAGTTGTCCCCAAATCTGGAGCCAACTAGCTCAAGTTGCTTCGAAGTGTGAAAGAAACTAACACAAGTTTCCCCCAAATCTGGAGCCAACTAGCTCAAGATTCTTCTAAGTGTGAAAGCAAGTAGCACAAGTTATCCACAAATATGGACACCAACTAACCAAAGATGCTTCAAGCTACTTCCAAGTATGAGAGCAATCTGGAGCCAACCAGAGGAAATTGGTATATTAAATTTTACTTCCACAAGTAGTGCCAACTGGTACAATTTTAATCCCAAAGCAGAATCAACTTGCTTGTATAAGTGAAACCAAGTTCTTTGAGGTAAAACAAATTCATAAATCATTCAACGTTAATGCTCGTCATTGATCGAGAAAAAAAAGTATTAATACAATCACTTAATGATTTAGTACAAAGGCTTAGACTAAAAAAACAAACATAAAACCTACAATTATTAGGACCCATAGAGTGAGGGAAGAGACGTTCAAGTATATTGGCACTGATATTCATTTATAAACCTTAAGCATCCAAGAAGGTTAGTTTGATTCAAAGAAAAGTAGAATTTCCAGACAGTCTCCACAAGGACCACACCTTCAAATCATTCAGAAACCAGCGCCATTTATCACCATCTTCAACAGGAACAATTTCAAATGCAACTGGAAAAATCTCTGCAAGAAAAAAAATACAAATGAGTGACTGAAAGGATGTTTCAGGTTACATAAATGAAAAAAAACTAGCGCACATTATCTCCATAAATGGAAGCAACTAGCACAAGTTGTCTCCGAAGATAGAAACAACTTGACCAAGTTTCTTCCAAAATCTGAAGCCAAAAAAGTGTAACATATAGCAACATCATCATACAAACAAAAACACAATTCAAAACCAGCTATGAAACTTGGGCTAGTTGTCTCCATATTTGGAAACAACTTGTTCAAGTTGTCTACAAATATGAAGGAAAATAGCACAAATTGTGTAAAAAAAACAAACTATATAGGGACAAGTCGCTAAAAAACTAAAGACAACTAGCCCAAGTTGTCTCAAAATATGGAGGCAACTTTTTCAAGTTATTTCAAAATATGCAAGCAATTAGCACAAGTTGTCTTCAAAGTGTTACACAAATAAATGAACCCGGCATGAATTGAACACACATTTTCTTACATGGAGTCAGTCGCGCTACCATTGCCCCACGGGTTCAGCGTACCACAATTCATTTAATTGTCTTCTTCGTAACACTGTGTTGGAAAATCAAAAGGAAATGTATTGTCTCATGAACAAAGTCTATTCTTAAGGCAAGTTGATCATTTTCTTAACCAATAACAAAGTAATCCAAACCTTGACACAAAATCTTGAGTAATAATAAAGGTTAGCAGTACAACATATAACTGTACAAGGCTATAAGTCAGAAACAAGCATCTTATTCATTTATAATAAACAAGAAAAGCTCATATACACCTAAACAGTGAACCGGAAAGAAACGCCATCGTGACTTCTCTTTATAATAGACAAATAAGCAGTATCATGGTTTGAACTTAAAAAAAAAAAAAAAAGGTCCCAAAGTGTAGTGCTAGAATACAAGTTTATGTGTTTAAGATACATTCAAGTTTCTACAAACGAGAGAATAACATACCGCAAGAACTTTCAACGGCGCTCGCTCGGCGATTTTAAAGTGATCCTCACTCAAGCCAAGATCACCATAAAAAAGCATTATAGTAGAATCCCTACACAAACAACACTAATATTTAATAAAAACTGACCCGCTCAAACTGGGTAATTAACTACAACGTCATATCAAGTATCACACATATACATGGTAAGTACTGTGATGACTACCAAAAACTAGCATTGTGCATGCAGTTTGATAACAATATTTATCCATCTAAGCTGATAACTACACCATTATTTATAAATCCTAAAAGAAGAGTAGAAAAATGACATCCATGTTAACAATATTACTTACTCAAATGAGCATCTCAACAACACCAAGGACTACGTATCTTGCAGTTGGGACATTCATTTCAGCAAGAAACATTAATTAATGGAAAGAGGAGATATCATCTTTAAACACACAGAATTCCCTCCCTCTTTCTTCAACTCCCTCTACATCTCTATCTCTCTCTGTATAAAGAAAATGATGATGAGGGAGTTGAACTAGTAAAACAATTTGGTACAAGTGTACAAATGACGGAATGGCAGCTGACATCAAACTGCACAGGTAGTTTTTTTCATGTCAGAACCATGATCCCATTCTCTCATTTTCTCACTACCAGTAATACTACACCTACTTATTTTTCTGGAAACGTTATTTGTTTATCTGCATCTAATTGTGGTTTTTTATATCTTTCTTTTAATCTAACATTCAATCATTCGAGTGTTGGGTCTACACTAATGGTATACATGAATGAAAAATTCAGATGCCATACTTACCAGGGATCTGGTAATCCAATAGAGCAGCACCGTGTAAGCTCATTGTCCTGATTATCCTGGATTCAAGAATACAAATCAGTAACATTATCATATCCAACGCCGCCACCATAGCCAACAACAAAAATTCAGACAAACAATTGTCCAATATCTCGTACCAATTAAACACTTTGCATCTGCCACCATCAACTACCACTTTATTGCTGCTCTTACACTAACAACATCAATGATGTTATCACCAACACCACCCCCTCACTACTACAAAAAAATTAACCACCATCACCTCCACTACAAACAACATCCACCACAACCATCAGGACAAGCACCAACACTTGTTTTGCAACAACCACCACCATTGCCATTGCGGCAACTACACCTTCCACCATCACCACCATAACAACAACATCTACTAACACCATTACAACACAAGCAAACACAAAATTGTTGGAAATTGTAATTTGTAATCTAGAATTATCTAGATTAGTTTAGAGTAGTGTAGAGAATTCTACACAGTGAATGATGAAAGTTGTAATATCCAACTGTAGGCTAGTTAGTCATTTAGAATAGTATAGAACAATCTAGAGAGCTCTATAATGTGTGAACGGGACTTGTAAAATCGGTCAAATAAGAATGTTCTAGAAAGTCGGTGATTGTGTTAGTGTTCTCTAGAGTATTCTAGGAAGTTTGCTAGTCGGTCTTGTATATCTATAAATAGCCATTTGTAGTATCATTTGTATTTGTATTGAAAGAAGTTAATAATAAGAAGAGAGTTTTGAGAGGTTAAGTCTTGCTTTCTTAGGAGCTCTATACGAGCTACATGCTCGTATATCTCCAAAGTTCGTTTTAAAATTCCAACATGGTATCAGAGCGGAGGTTCGATCCATATGGGGCGTGTAAGATGTGCGAATCAAAATGCTTGTGGAGTTTAAAGCAAATGTGAAAGTGAAGAGAAGAAAGTGAAGGAATGATTCTCAACTATTTAAAGTTTGAGGTTGAGTTTACATTGTTTGATTACAGCCCCACCAGAAGTTCACCCGTACTAAAAAGAAGAAAAGATGGACTGAGAAAATGAATAGAGAAAAAGATGGAATGAGAAAATGAAAAGAGGAAGAATGGAAGATATTGCTCATGAGAAGGTTCAGTTTAAGTTAAAGTAGTTTTGAAAATGTAAAGTACGTAATGTCTCCATGAAATGAGAGTCAGAAAGAAAAAGAGAATGAGTAGGGAGTGCACAGAAGAATGCACTTTCGAACATGGCATAAGAAAAGCCATGTTATCACGAGATGCTAATCCTCTACTCGTGGAGAGAATAGCCGAGTGAAGGCTATAGAGAGAAGCCGAGTGAAGGCTAATGGAAGGCCGCGTAAAGGCCGGGTCGAGTAAAGGCCGAGACGGTGGGAACGCACCCACTAGGACGCTAGCAGAATGTAAAGCTAGCTAAAAGAAAAGAGGATAAAAAACAGGATATATGGAGACACTACGTGAGGACGAGGGATGTTGACGCGAAGAAATATCACGGATATGAGAAAAAGAAAAACTACACAACGAGCATGGAAAGCGAAGGATGAATGGCAAATTGGGTGAAGATCGAAACTGCAAATGTAAAGGAGATTACAAATTAGGAGGGGATGTTGGAAATCGTAATTTGTAATCTAGAACTATTTAGATTAGTTTAGAGTAGTGTAGAGAATTCTACACAGTGAATGATGAAAGTTGTAATATCCAACTGTAGGCTAGTTAGACATTCAGAATAGTATAGAACAATCTAGAGAGCTTTGTAATGTGTGAACGGGACTTGTAAAGTCGATCAAATAAGAATGTTCTAGAAAGTCGGTGATTGTGTTAGTGTTCTCTAGAGTATTCTAGGAAGTTTGCTAGTCGGTCTTGTATATCTATAAATAGCCATTTGTAGTATCATTTGTATTTGTATCGAAAGAAGTTAATAATAAGAAGAGAGTTTTGAGAGGTTGAGTCTTGCTTTCTTAGGAGCTCTATATGAGCAACATGCTCTTATATCTCCAAAGTTCGTTTTAAAATTCCAACAAAAATTAACTAAATCATTACTATTAAACACTGGAAACACAATCATATATAAATTATCAAAGATTAAAAACTGATTTTGCTGAAAATTATTGAATCAAAATCATTAAAAAAAATGTAATAAACCCCTTAATTTATTTTTCTACGAATCAAAATAATCAATTACACGAATCTATTATCGATCTAAAGAAGAATGAAATCCAAAATTAGGGTTCGAAAAGGGAATAAGAACCAAGTACATTCAAGATCTGGAACTTCATACACAAATCAATTGAAATCGAAATGAATAGAACATTTACGATGCTCGATATTAGGTTTTGGAGATTAATTTCTCGCTGGTTTGTCAATGAATTTAAGTTTTTTAGTTGAATCAACTGAAAATCGATCTAAACCGATTGATTAGGTGGTGTAGAAACGGTAGTGATGTTTGTGGTAGTGGTGATAGAGATGGAGGTGGAGGTGCTAGTGGTGTTGGTGTGGTGATAACGATAGGGATGGTGGTGGTACTGGTAACATTAACGGAGACAATGGCGTCTCGACTGGTTCCTGAGAGTCTTTTTAGAAGAGGGAAGAAGAGGTGGAAGGTTAAATGAGGAATAACCATAAAATTATTTTCAACGATATTTCGATTATAGCCTCGGGAGTATTTGTGAAGTTCATTGGGGTATTTTGGAAGGACCCATGAATAATAGGGTGTTTATAACATTCCCACTACTACCTATGTTGCACTGATACGGACACGGGATACAGTTACGACACGATACGGTTACGTTGACACGTCAAATGTCAAAAAAACGGGTTACGGGGACATGTTATATGTATTATTCACACCACTAAAATGAAATTTTACAACAATCTACTCAACCAAATAATTATTATTATTTTTAAAATACTTAGATTACTAATTAAATAAAATTAATAATAGTATAATAATAACAAAGTTTTTCATGAATAATGCTTGGTTTTAACTAAAAGGAGAATAAATTAACATCACATTGTTGTAAATTTTGATTTTTCAAACCAAAGTGAATCATTTATGGCGTGTCCGAGAGTGTCTAATTAGTGTCTGAAAAGTATGTAATGTCAATTTTTATGCGACACGTGATGTGGCGTGTCCATCACGTGTCGGAAAGTGTCATAACCGTGTCGTATCCGTTCGTGTGTCCGACACGATTATGTCATCTTTCTTGTCGTGTCCGTGCAACATAGACTACTACTAATTATAATATTGTATAAGAAATAGCCGGTAATGTTTGGTTAGTCATTAATATCTGACATAATCTTATTTGAATTACCCCAGCCAATGCGTAATCTCAGATTTGGATCTCACTTGAAGGTACAGATAAATTAATAATCTCCGGATTTCAAGTAAAACAGCTACTAATTGGGTCTCCCGTGTTCTGATGTTCACATTGAACCATACAAAAATGCAAAAACTAAATTATAAGCAATGCGACATGTTACCTCATCTTCTCCGAAAGCCGTTTCCCAGATTAGGGCCCTGTCAGATCCATCATAGTGCATGGTAACCTGTCATAACCTATCAAAAAATTATTACATTTTTCCTCGGATACCTACCAAAAAAATTATAAAACAGCAAATTGATTAAAAGTACCCACAATCTAAGACAAGGAGAGATAGTTGCGATATCGTCGAAATAATAAGCTAATTGTTAAAACTCAACGAGTAACAGAACCCCGTCCTTGGCTTTATCCATGTGACTAGAGTCAACTTTTGGAAATGGAAGGAAACATATGTGGTGAGCAGATGTGACGGTGGATTAAGTTTTGAGACCACGTCATGCATGAAGCAAATGGGAGAAAACAGTTTGATGTTTTACATGAATTCTCTCCCTCGATGTACTTCTGGTTGCAAGATTTTTTGTCCTAACAGGTGGCCTTCCAACTTCCTTCCAACTACTCATTGCATGCGATAATCATATTCATACCCGGTGGTCAAGGTTTTTAAATCATGAAGCGAAATGTGATTTGTTTTTCATTGTTAAGAATTGAATTGTATGTTGAATCGTGTAGTGATATTCATAGTTGATTTTTTAATCGTACGTTTTCCTATAAATAATATTGAATTACGTGAATTACTCAAGAAAGCAGCTAAATTTGTAAACCCCTATGATAATATTTGCATATATTTGATAAAAAGTTTATTGAAGAAACCGGTAAGACCAATGTTTGTGATCTCGAAAAGTTATCTCATCGTTATCATGTAATTAGCAAAGATGTTAGTGAATATGTAGGTTTGATCAACCAAATGTTTCGATGCAAAAAAAAAATGATGAAGGTGCACCAAGTGTGGAAGGAAGATGCCGAGGAGCGTGAAAAAGTTCCCACAAAGGTGGTTTCCAATACGAAAGTCGTTTCAACATTCGAAGGGTACTTAACAAATTTAATCCATACATGTTGGAAGCTAATCAAGTGCCATTAAGATCACCATTTTGTCCAATTTTGCAGGATTTTTTCAGAATGGTGCACATGCTTCCTCACAGACAAGAAATGCAACTTCACATGCTGGGTCTCCAAGTAGTCTGGAACAAGAGAACACCAATTTGGATATTAATACCAATCCAAAAAGAAGAAGATGAGGGGGTTAAAAGTTCGGAAAAACAACGAGAGATGCATCCCAAAGAGCGGTATAAGGAGGTTCAAACGATTTCAGCTATTCTGAGCACATGTAGATCAAGTGTCAGGTAGAACAAGATAGAAGAACATATCGGGACATGGTGTTAAGGCAACTTCGAAAAATTTCCTTTCACGAGAACAACATTTAAGGGATTTCAACATGAACACTTCAATAATGAATTCACCGTAACTTAGGTTATGGAAGCATGGAGTGGATAAGGTGGAACAACAACTGAGTGAACAATAAAACCTCCAACTTTCCCAGCAAGAGAATGAGGATGATGATGCCGATGTCTAGGAAGAAGATAAATATGAACAATGTCTTGTTTAAATGTACTAGCTAATTTTAATTTAAACATATTATTAAGTTGAAAAGACGAGGGTATCCAAATACACCATGCTTTTTCGTTTCAACCTATAAGTGCGATACTAAGCGTGATTGTCTATGGAAAAAGTCGAGACGATACAACTACAAGGTATTCACTTGATAATAGTTACGGTTCAAAACCAATTTACTATAGGATCAATATCAAGTGATTAGGATTTAACGTACTAGTGTATTTACATTTAATTATAATAAAATAATTATAATTGAGGAAAGTAAAAGTAAATCATAAAAAAAAATTGTTAATGAGGAAACCAAAATGCAGAAGGCTTTAAGAATTTATGGGTTGGTAAGTGGCATTAGAACTTTTATTTGAAAAACATTTTGTTTAATCCTAGGAATTAGCAGACCTACTCGCTTTCTAAATTAGGACTCTTTTTTCTGAATTAATACATAAAGGGAAAAGAAAACCCCACATATTTCAACGTATTTTCTACAAAAATAAAATGAAAAATAAATAAAATCCGCATTTTTTGATATTTTCTTTATTTATTTAATGCATTGAGACCAGACGGGATGACGGTAAATTAAAAATGCATTTCTAAGGGGTGGGGCTTCGCCCCGGGCACACCAAACCAAAAATATGGGTATTAGAAAAGAAAGTGCCTTATGCGTAGCGTGGGCACTAATCTAGTAAATTTTTAAAGTAGAAATTAACGTTTAATCCCATATTTATTGGAATTTAGACACTCTAATTATTTCCCCGCAAGCCTAGTAGTAAAAGGTTCAAATTTAACGTTTAATCCCATAATCATACGTATTGTATCAAGTCTTGCAACTGGTGTAAACACTTCTGAGTAATTTATTCCTTGCTTTTGTTTATATACCTTATCAATTAATCTTGCTTTCAGTCGAACTACTTCATCATTTGGCTTGTATTATGTTTTGTAAACCCACTTAACACCAATAGGTTTCTTACCTGGTGGAAGTGCTGTAAGTTCTCATGTGTCAATCTTCTCAATTGACTTCAATTCTTAATTCATGGCTTGTTCTTTAGAGAATTCTTTACAAGCTATGGGATCACAATCTCCAAATAATACAAAGTTTTCAATATCATCATCAGTATTTTCATTATCTCTTGCTAAAACATAATCATTCAAACGTGCTGGTATGACATAATTTCTTCTTGGTCTTATAGTTTCTTATTGTGGTATTTTTCAGTTATTGCTTCTTCCTGATGTTCCACAACATCATCCTGAGTATTTACTTGTTCTTCAAAAACTATTGGTACTGTTCTGACAGTTTCTCTTGTGGAACTAATGTTCTAATCCCATTGAGAATCTTCATCAAAAATCACATCTCCACTGGTAAATACTTTTCCTGTTTCTGGATTGAACAGTTTATATCCTTTGGTTACCGAATTATAACCAACAAGAATACACTTCTCACTCTTATCATCCAACTTTTTTCTAATATCTTTAGGTACATGTGCATAAGCAATGCATCCAAAAATTCTCAGATGTCTTACACTTGGTCTTGTACCACTCCAAGCTTATTCTGGTGTCTTGTTATTAAAACTATTTGTATGACATCTGTTAAGTAAATATACTGCACAATCAAATGCATAACCCCATAAATTCTTTGGTAATTTTTTTGCTCTTCTTATAGTGCGTACAGTCTCCATTATTGTTTTATTTTTTCTCTCAGCAACACCATTATGTTGTGGTGTATATCTAGCTATTAACAGATGTTGAATGACATTATCTTCCATAAAACTATCAACAACTGTATATTCTTTTCCTCTATCAGTTCTTAGAATCTTAATGCTCTTACCAATATGTTTTTCAACATATGCTTTAAAACTTCTAAAAGCTTCAAAAGCATCACTCTTCTATCTAAGTAAATATACCCATGCTTTTCTACTAAAATCATAAATAAAAGTTATGAAATAATTATTACCTCCATGTGAAGTTACTTTAATAGGACCACACAAGTCACTATGAAAAATCTCCAACTGTTGTTTAACTCTTCTAGCTTTATTCACTGGGAAAGAATCTCTGTGTTGCTAGCCAAAAATACAATTCTCACCTCTTAAATTAGGTAGCTCAATAATAGGTAAACCCAACAACATCTCCTTCTTTGATAAAACTTGTAAACTATTAAAGTTTACATGACCCATTCTCTTGTGCCATAACCAACTATCATTATTCACATGTGTATTGTAATAGATTGCACTTTGATATTGAATATTCAAAAGAAACAATATGTTCTTTGTCATTTGTACTCTTGTAGTAAGTCTTCTATTACAATCTCTTATTGAACACACACCATTGAATATTTTAATAGAGTAACCTTTTTCTAATAGCTATCCCATACTATCCAAATTCTGATGCAGACCTGGTACATTGAATACATCCATGATGTATGTCTTTAAACCGTTCT
>JAJJMB010000969.1:1204437-1272039 GCA_023531105.1 Papaver atlanticum | reverse complement strand
ACCAACTATCATTATTCACATGTGTATTTTAATAGATTGCACTTTGAAATTGAATATTCAAAAGAAACAATATGTTCTTTGTCATTTGTACTCTTGTAGTAAGTCTTTTATTACGATCTCTTATTGAACACACACCATTGAATATTTCATAGAGTAACCTTTTTCTAATAGCTATCCCATACTAGCCAAATTCTGATGCATACCTGGTACATTGAATACATCCATGATGTATGTCTTTAAACCGTTCTTAAGAACAATTCCAATTCTTTCTTTTCCCATAACTGGAATGGTAGAATTATTACCAAACTTCACAGTTGAACGTACAGATTCATCAAGATTGACAAATAAGTATTTTCTTCCACACATATGATTACTACAACCTGTATCTAAATACCATTTAAGATGTGGTTTTTCTTCTTCTATATGACAAGCTAGTAGCATGTTTGGAGCTTTCAATTCTTCTTCTTCTTCTTCTTGACTTTCTGCTATGTTTTCTTTGAAGTTTTCTTTGTAGTTATTAGCAGTTGTCTTTCTATATTTTGCAGACTTAGTAGAAATATGTCCAAAATCTCCATAATTGTAACTCTGTAGTTTTGTTCTATCTACTGGTATTCTTCCCTGATAACCTCCATTGTTAGGTCTTCTTCCAGTGTTGTATCTTCCCTGTTAACTTCTATTATTAGGTCTTCCTCTAGTGTTAGAACTTCCTTGGTCGTTAGTCCATCTGACTTGACTCTGTAGTGCTTCTTCAACTGATTTTCCAGCAGTTGTTTTTTCAAGTAATCTTTATTCATAATATTGTAAAGAACCTAATTACTCATCAAGAGTCATAGTTGCAATTGTATTACATTCTTCTATAGAAGTAACTTTTGATTCAAATTTCTCAGGTAAACTACTTAAAATCTTCTCTATAATTGCTGAGTCTTCTATGGTGTCATCGTTAACTTTCATACTATTGACAAGATTTAATGTCTTTGAGAAGAGTTCTGATATTGTCTCTAATGATTCCATCTGTAAAAGCTCATATTTGCGCTTCAAAGTCTGTAATCTCACCTTCTTGACCTTGTTAGATCCTTTGTAATAGTTTATGAAACCATCCCATGCTCTCTTAGCTTTTTTGATATAAATAACTCTATCCATGATAGATTCATGAATACCCTTATGAAATTTATATGTTTCTTTAGAATTCTTCTTCCAGTATTCTGTTAAAAGACCTTGCTAAGCTTCAGAAAGAACAACTCCTTCTGCTGGTTCTACATACCTTGTATTAACAATATACAATACCTCTTGATATGTGAATATATTCTCCATATGTAACCTAAAGTGTTCAAAGTTTTTACCTTCAAACACGGGCACCTTAATTGAACTTAAAATTGTCGTCATCTTCTAACTCTCAATAGCTCATACCCACATCCCTAGAATGTTATACCACTGCTCTGATACAAGAAGTAGAAAATCTGATATCAAAGACTTGATGAAAAATACAATTCAAACGTAACTCAAACAAATCTCTCTATTGATACAAGTATTCTCATGGCACAACAACCTACTTATAGATAAACAATCTTGACGACTAATCAAACACACTTTCCAAACATAAACCAAACTCTAAACATAGAAATCTTCTAGAAACTCAAACTCTTAAATATTAATCCGATGACAACGCTAACAATAATAAGTTACCCATTCGTTTGTTTTATAAAACGACTGAACTTTCTTGCCCGGCAGTTTTTTTTACTAAACGGTCGGACTTTCTTTCTAGAACAATCAAAAATTAAAACTCCAGACATTCCTAAACCAATAAACTTATATTGTTTGCTTCACATAGTATCTAGGATTAACCTTTAACATCCTCCCTTAAGCCAAGATACTCTTTGCTAATCATTCCCAGCTTTCCACACAAGTAGATGAAAGTATTAGACTTCAAAGACTTGGTAAAAATATTAGCCACCTGTTATTCAAATTCACAAATTCCACAGTTATTTCCTTGTTGCTCATAATCTATCTAATGTAATGATACTTGATATCAATGTGCTTACCCTTACCATGAAGCACAAGATTCTTTGTCAGTGAAATAGTTGACTTATTATCACAAACTATTGTTGTAGGTGTTTACTGTTCATGAATTAATGAATTCATCATCATTCTTAACCATACAGCTTGTGTACCACAATTGCTAGAAGCTATATATTCAGCTTATGTGCTAGATAAAGCAATAACTTGTCGCTTCTTTGATGACCAAGAGAAAAAACATGTTCCTAACTGAAATCCATAACCTAAAGAACTCTTTCTTCCTTCTATATCTCTAGCCCAATCACTATCAATATAACAAACCAACTTTGGATCTTCTGAAATAATATAAAGAATTCCCAAGATAGTTTTTCATTTAACATATCTTAAAATACGTTTTGCGGCTTGTAAGTATGACTGTTGAGGTGATTCCATAAATCTACTTATCAATCCAACTTCATACATAATATCAGGTCTTGTAGCAGTTAAATATCTAAGACATCCAACAAGACACTTAAAGTCTGTTGAATTCACCATCTCTCCTGATCCTTCTTTTGTCAACTTCAATCTCTTCTCTACTGGTGTTAGAATTGTATTACAATTATCCATCTTGAAACGCTTTAGTATTCCTTCTGCATATCTCTGCTGATTAATAAAAACTCCTTTTTTGGTTTTTTGTACTTCTATACCAAGAAAATATGACATTAACCCAAGATCTATCATCTCAAACTCCTTCATCATATCCTCCATGTATTCCTTGATCATCTCAGAACTATTTCCAGTAAATATAAGAGCAGACACATACAAACATACTATAATATGATTTCCAAGAGTATCAGCTTTCAAATATAGATTATGCTCATGTGGACATCTTGTAAACCCTTTCTTTATGAAATAAGAATCTATTATTGTATAACAAGCACCTGGTGCTTGTTTCAAACCATACAAAACTTTATTTATCTTGTATACTTGATTCTCCTTCCCTTTCATAATGTGTCCTGCTTGTTGTTCAACATAAACTTCTTCTTCCAATACTCCATTCAAGAATGATGACTTCACATTCATCTGAAAAATCTTCCAATACTTCTGCGCAGCTAAAGCAATAATCATACGTATTGTATCAAGTCTTGCAACTGGTGCAAACACTTCTGATTAATTTATTCCTTGCATATGTTTATATCCCTTAGCAATTAATCTTGCTTTAATTCGATCTACTTCACCATTTGGCTTGTATTTTGTTTTCGAAACCCACTTAACACTAAAAGGTTTGTTACCTGGTGGAAGTGCTGTAAGTTCCCATGTGTCATTCTTCTCAATTGATTCAAATTATTCATTCATGGCTTGATTCGAACCTTGTTCTTTAGAAGCTTCTTCATAAGCTATAGGATCACAATCTCTAAATAATACAATGTTAACCATATCATCATCAGTATCTTCATTATCTCTTGATAAAACATAATCATTCAAACGTGCTGGTATGACATAATTTCTTCTCGATCTTATAGTTTCTTTTCATGGTATTTCTTTAGTTCTTGCTTCTTCCTGATGTTCTACAACATCATCCTGAGTATTTACTTGTTCTTCAATTGCTATTGGTACTGTTCTGACAGTTTCTCTTGTTGAACTAATGGTCCAATCCCTTTGAGAATCTTCATCAAAAATCACATCTCTACTATACTTTTCCTGTTTCTGGATTGAACAGTTTATATCCTTTTATTACTGAATTATAACCAACACGAATACACTTCTCACTCTTATCATCCAACTTTTTTCTAATATCTTTAGGTACATGTGCATAAGCAATGCATCCAAAAATTCTCAAATTTCTAACACTTGGTCTTGTACCACTCCAAGCTTTTTCTGGTGTCTTGTTATTCAAACTATTTGTATGACATCTGTTAAGTAAATATACTGCACAATCAACTGCATAACCCCATAAATTCGTTGGTAATTTTTTTGCCCTTCTTATAGTGCGTACCATCTCCATTATTGTTCTATTCTTTCTCTCAGCAACACAATTTTTTTGTTGTGTATATCTAGTAGTTAACTGATATTGAATGCCATTTTCTTCCATAAAACTATCAACAAGAGTATACTCTTTTCCTCTATCAGTTTAAATAATCTTAATGCTCTTACCAATATGTTTTTCAGCATATGCTTTAAAACTTCTAAAAGCTTGAAAAGTATCACTTTTCTATCTAAGTAAATATACCCATGCTTTTATACTAAAATCATCAATGAAAGTTATGAAATAATTATTACCTCCATGTGAAGTTACTTCAATAGGACCACACAAGTCACTATGAACAATCTCCAACTGTTTTTCAGCTCTTCTAGCTTTTTTCAATGGGAATGGATCTCTGTGTTGCTTGCCAAAAATACAATTCTCACACCTTGAATCAGGTAGATAAATAATAGGTAAACCTGACACCATCTCCTTCTTTGATAAAACTTCTAAAAAGTTAAAGTTTACATGACCCATTCTCTTGTTCCATAACCAACTATCACTATTCACATGTGAACTGTAACTGCATGCACTTTGATATTTAATATTCAAAGGAAATAATTTGTTCTTTGTCGTTTGTACTCTTGCAATAAGTCTTCTATTACGATCTCTTATTGACCACACATCATTGAATATGCTCATAGAGTAACCTCTTTATGATAGATGTCCCATATTCAACAAATTTTGATGCAAATCCGGTACATAAAATACATCCATGATGTATGTCTTTGAACCATTCTTAAGAACAATTCCAATTATTCCTTTTACCATAACTGGAATGGTAGAATTATTACCAAACTTCACAGTTGAACATACATATTCATCAAGATTGACAAATAAGTCTTTTCTTCCACACATATGATTACTATAACCTGTATCTAAATACCATTTATGATGAGGTTGTTCTTTCACTTCTCCTTCTTCTTCTCCTTCTTCTTCTTCTTCTTCTTCTTCTTCTTTTTCTTCTTCTTCTTCTTGACTTTCTGTTATGTTTGCTTTGAAGCTTTCTTTGTAGTTATTATAGTTATTAGATGTTCCCTTTTTAGATTTTGTACACTAAGTAGAAAAGTGTCCAAAATCTCCACAATTGTAACACTGTAGTTTTGTTCTATCTACTGGTCTTATTCTCTGATGACCTCCATTATTAGGTCTTCCTCCAGTGTTGTATCTTCCCTGATAACCTCTACTATTAGGTCTTCTTCATGTTTTAAAACTTCCTTGATTTTTAGTCCATCTGACTTTGACTCTGCAGTGCTTCTTCAACTGATTTTGCAGCAACTTTTTTATTAAGTAATCTTTGTTCATAAGCTTGCAAAGAACCTAACAACTCATTAAGAGTCATAGTTGCAACTGTATTACATTCTTCTATAGCAGTAACTTTTGATTCAAATTTCTCAGGTAAACTTCTTAAAATCTTCTCTATAATTGCAGAGTCTTCTATGGTGTCACGATTAACTTTCATCTCACTGACAGGATTTAATGTCTTTGAGAAGAATTCAGTTATTGTCTCTGATGATTCCATTTGTAAAAGCTCATATTTACGCTTCAAAGTCTGTAATCTCACCTTCTTGACCTTATCAGATCCTTTGTAATATTTTATCAAACCATCCCATGCTCTCTTAGATTTTTTGATGTAAATAACTCTATCCATGATAGATTAATGAATACCCTGATGAAGAATATATGTTTCTTTAGAATTCTTCTTCATTTTTTCAGTTAAAAGAGATTGTTGAGCTTCTGTAAGAGCATATCCTTCTGCTGGTTCTACGTAACCTGTATTAACAATATACCATACCTCTGGATATGTGAATATATTCTCCATCTGTAACCTCCAGCGTTTAAATTTTTTACCTTCAAACACTGGCACTTTATTTGAGCTTAAACTGTCGCTATCTTCTAACTCTTAATAGCTCATACCCACATATCTAGAATCTAATACCAGTTCTCTAATACCAGATCTAGAAAATACGAAATCAAAGACTAAATGAAAAAGATAATTCAAATGTACCTCAAATAAATCCCTCTATTGGTGCAAGTATTCTCATGGCTCAACATCCTACTTACAGATAAACAACTTGACGACTAATCAAACACACTTTCCTAACATAAACCAAACACTACAAATAGAATTCTTCTAGAAACTCAAAATCTTAAACATTAAGACGATGACAATTCATACAATCCATTAACAATAGCTTTCTTAATGATGAATGGTCCAACCCATGCATCCTTTGACTCTCCTTTCCATTTTTATGAAATGGTGGTTCTTGTCTCATCACCATCTCTCCTGTCTGGAATTCATTCTTTCTAAGGCACTTGTTATCTGCACTTTCGTGTGCAAAAGTTGTCTCCTTAATAAAAGTCTTGTTTATTTCTCTACCCTTGTTCACAACATCAACCATTAGTCTCTCACTTCGCTTCCCTTCTCGTATCTCCTTTTTCCAGTATCTTCGCTTATTCGCACGCTCTTCACTTTTATCAACATCAATCTCATGGCAGTTATTTCCCTCGATTGGATCCCCTCTTATCAGTCCTACGCCTTGAGGTAAAGGAAATTTGATGCATTGATGAAAGGTTGATGCCATGCCCAGATTGTTGTGCAGCCATGACCTGCCTATCAAGGAATTATATGGATATTCTACATCAACTACATAGAATACTATTTCGGCGGTTATGCTTGAGTGGGATTCGCATCGTTATTTCTCCTTTTGGCTTATTGGCTGATCCATTGAAGCCATAAATCTTGTAAGTTGATGGGATAAGTTCATCATCTCTTCTGCCCATAGTCTTGTAAGTATGGTATAACAGTATATCAATGGAACTACCAGGATCTATTAGTATCCTATTTATTGTCCATACGTCTGCATCATCATCTTCTTCTTCATCAGTCTTTGTTTTTGGGTTGATGTTCAGCTTGACCACTAATGGACTCTCATGTAGTTCTCCACCTCCTGGTACATCTTCTGCGTTGAATGAAATTGGTTGCCTCTGCCAATCCTTCAATGGTGATATCTTTGCCAGGTTGAGTATCTCTTTTCTGTCATTGTCTCTCGCATGAACCCGACTTAAGACATTATCGTGATAATCTTCTATGTTTCTGAATGAGTGTATTATTGAGTTACAGTATAAACTCTTTTCCTTCGCTCCCACTTCAATCAGATATGTCTGTTTTCCAGCTTCCATTCCTGGTGTCTGCCCATCTGGTGGTGTTGGTGGTAGATTCTGTTGCTACTGCACTAGGAAATGACTTAATTTCCCCTGATCTATCATTCTTAGTATGATTTTATTCACATTCCAACAGTTACTGGTGGTGTGACCGTGGATGCGGTGATAAGCACAAAACTCCCTGCTTCTTCTTCCTAATGGGGGTTCATGACCCATGTTTGGTGGTTCTGGTATGTCTTCCATTAGGATCACTGCTTCCCAGATTTTATCTATTGCGGTATATAGATGCGGCATTTTGATCTCCTACCACACGGTTCTATTTCCTCCTGGGCCCTGATTATAGTATCTCTTTTTCCTTCCATAGCCTTCCGCTTGGTTATTAAGTCTTTGAACTTTGTTATTGTCTGCATTGTTATTGTATTGCCTCTCTCTGTATTCTCTTTCGTACATCTCTTGATCTCTACTTCCCATAGGCACTAGCTTTTGTTTATCTTCCATCACCAGCTTTCCTTGACTCCCTTAAGATGTGCTTGCAACTATGTTTGTTATCTTGGGGAGTAGACTTGCGTTCCCCACTTTTGTGTTTGTATTCGCAACTGGATAAGATTCTATTTCCTTCTGATTTTTTTCAAGAGCGAAGTGCTCTTCTTGGTACTCGCGAAGCTTTGTCATTGATATAGTATCTTTGATCCTGAATATCTGCATATACAACAGGTCTGTAGGAAAAAGTGCGTTAATAAATACTAGTATAAGATTCCTCTCATCTACTCTTCCAGCCATTTCACCGCACATGGTCCTCCAACGCGTGGTTAAGTTACGCGGGCCTTCATTCGTCCTTCTTCGCAAGCAAAACACCTTCTCTATGTCTGGTCTTAACATGTTGTTGCTGATGTATGCTCCTAAGAATATGCTCTGTAGATGATTGAATGATGTTATCGTTCCCATGGGCAATCCCTCAAACCATTGTAAAGCTTCTCCAGTTAGACTGGCTAGAAAATACTTGCATAAGACCGCATCATTATCTTCCCATTGTAGCAGAGATCTACTCTACGCCTTTATATGCTGCACTGCACATGTTGTTACATCGAATATATTAGTGAATACGGATAAAGTGCATTTGGTTGGTATTCCTGCCATTTGTATCTGTCTTGCGAATGGTGTTTTTCCAGCTTCTTCAATTGCTTCATCTAACTGTCGCCTACCTACATCTCTTCATGCGGTCATCATCGCTCTTACTTCTGCTAACTCTCTTAGGATTTCTACGTTCATGGTTTGGTCTGCGTCTTGCTGCATTGGTCTTTTTAACCTTGCTTGCCTTATTCTGTTATCATGCGTGTTTTGATGCATCGCCTCATGTAGTTCTCGTTCTTCCGCCTATTTTCTTCTTCTCTTTCGCATATCACTTTCATGTCTTGCACGGATCTGTGCATCGAAGTTCCCCTCCTCTTCTTCTTCGCGCTCTCTTTGATTTCACAACATTTCTCTACCATGTAGTATCATCCTTTCTTGATCCTCGTCTGTTTCATCATCCTGATCATGGCGCGTGCGATAACGTTCACCTTGTTGATCATGTCGATTGCCTCTGCGATCTTCTTGCATGCGATAGTTTTCTCCTTGTTGTACGTATCGATCAGTTGGTTGTTGTTCTATACAATTACCACCGCGCTGCTCCTGTATATTATCGCTTACCTGAAAATTTTCAACCATGTTTTTATCTAAGAGTTGCTCTTGTCTAGCATCTCTGCGGCTAGATCGACTACACCTTGACATGCTCTTGCTTTTTCTTGACCTTGAGCTTGCACGTGCTGTACTTCGTGATCTCTGCTCTTGTAATATGATATTCTGTTCTCTCATCTCATCATTCTGACACGTCAAATTTGCAAGCTCTTCTTCTTCTCTCCTTCTTTCTGCGATTAGTCTTTGTCGGAGCTCCTCTATGGTCATATTTTCTTAATTTTCCACTATTGGTCCTCCATCTCCAGTTCTTTGCTCGTCTTCTTCTGTTGAATCTGTGTTTGCAATATGAACACTTACCGCATCATAGATGGTGTTGTTCTCCGCCTGTTCTCGTTGGATCTGAGTTTGGACTTGCTTTCCTCGATTGTTCCTTTCTTCCATCCTTGATGATTCATCGACTTCGTTTCTTCTTCTTCCCGCAATTATTCTGCTCCTCCTAGTCGCTATCACTTGTTCTGCTATAGATGCTTGTCTTACCATCTGTTTTTCCTGAAATAATGTTTTCTCTTGACGAAGGAAAAAATACTCTTTAAAGAACTGAATACTTTACTAATGAAAATTGTTTTTCTGAGATGAAAACTTTGGATTGAATTTTTTAGATCTAAATTTCCAAACCTCTCAAAGATTATTATTGCGGCGATGAAAAACTATGAATAATTTTAGACTTGTTTTGAAAGAAATTCACCAACAGGGTACATCATTCCGAACAGTTTTCTAGTGCCAAAATGTAGTTGCAAGAAATCTCACAACTACACCCTTAATAGAATCTATGAAACAATCTAAGAAACCATATTGAAATACTCAAGAACTCTTATTAAAATATTAAAACAAGTACAATGATATGAAGAAACCTTAACTTGGGGAGAAAATATCTTTCTCTCTCCTAAAATTCTTCCCCTAAGCTCACCCAAAAAGATCTCTCCCTTTACAAAGACGCTCGGCCCCTTATATAAGAGTTTACATAATGGAAGACAGCTAATAAAGCCCTTAATTTCGGATCTGACGTGCGTCAATGTCGCGTAGACTTTATCATTGACGCACGGTTTCTTCATTGCCACATGGTTCTTCACACTTTACTCGTGATTTAGGTGATGTCATCCAGTTCGTCATCCTGGATATGTCATATGCGTTCGTATTCGCTTGCTACCGATGAAGTTACTTCGCATACTAGATGAGTGTGCGGTATTTTGTATCCACAAAACACTTAAGCTAGTGTCAGAAAGCAACATATCGAACTGAAATTTTGAGCTGCAGGATGGGAAGAATTCAACCACAAAAATCCATGAGAAATGGTATTAAATCTTTAGCTAATTGTGGTGTTAAGTTAACCATACAGCTGGATGGATCATTTTCACAAACATGTCATAGGAAAATTTAGAAATTCATTACAACACTTTATTTAAGTTGGAAAATGAAACTAATGTATCTTCAGAAGATTATTTAAAGCATTCAAAAATGATAAACCATGGTAAAATGTAATAGTGAACAGAGAGAAATTAATAGGTTTCAAACCCAGTTCAACATTAAACAAAGCTCAAAAGAAATTAAAACATGGGTACTTTGACGAAAGTTTATGGTAAAAAAATCAAAGCATAATAGATCAAACATCCCAAAAAGTCAACTACAAATTCGAATGAAATGCAGTTAGAATGGAACTTGTCATCAAAATAAACAGAATATGAACAACAACGAAAAGAGAGAGAACCCCCTACTTTTGCGTGTCAAAATACTTAAACGAAAATGGGATAGACAAATCAATAATTTTTGATCTACTCGAGATGGTTGAAAATGAAAGAGTGGTTTTAGGAGAAAGAATGTCAGATAAAAACAATGAAACGGGGCAGTACCCCTTGAAATTTGGTTTACATAAACAAGGACTAAGATATCCGTAGCTTCTCATGTCCACCATGTGGCACTCATGCTAGAAATATTCTAGACTTATCCATTGTTTCTACTAATCACCTTCCCTAACACTACTAAGGGATATCTACTCGGTTAAAACATCTTGGGTTGGGCTACTTACCACAACTATGCGCATTCGCTACTAGGATTGCTCACGCACACTACACAATTCTAGTTTCTTACTCGAATAGGTTGAGCTCAGGCTCAAAGCCACACATAAATTTAAGCGGGTGTTACAGCTATTGTCAATCTACTGCTTGCAGGTAAATGTGCTCCCTTACTTGGTGAGTTTATTGCAAGTGCTCCATAACTCCATTACTTAAACCTGGAGGAGATATTAGACCAATTGCTGTAGGAACCATTTGGAGAAGACTTGTTTCCAAGATAGCTGCTTCCGCAGTTAGTAAGTATATAAGTGTTTATTTAGGTGATTATCAGTTTGATGTTGGTATCCCTTGTGGTAGCGAAGCTATATTACACTCAGTTAATCGTATTTTAGAAGCAAAGGGAACAAGCAATTTAATGTCTATGTTATTGGTGGATTTTAAAAATGCTTTTAACCTTGTTGATAGAGCAGCTATGATTTATGAAGTGCGCCGTAGATACTCCACTATATCTAGGTGGGTTGAATTTTGTTATGCTTCTCCTGCTAGGCTTTATTATGGCACATCTACTTTGTCTTCGGCTCAAGGAGTCCAACAAGGTGATCCACTAGGACCGTTACTTTTTTCTTTAGCTTTGCATCCTCTAGTGAAGAAGATCGATGCACATTGTTCCTTGAACCTTCAGGCCTGGTACCTAGATGATGGTACCATCATTGGAGATACTTTGCAAGTCTCTAAAGCTTTCCAAATCATCCATTCCGAAGGTTCAGTTCTTGGTCTTCATCTCAATCTACATAAAACTGATTTTTTTTGGCCTACTATTGATGAAAGAAGCCGACTTGAAGAGGTTTTTCCTGCAGAAGTTGCCAAACCAACTTAAGGTGTTAAACTTCTTGGAGGACCTGTCAGTTTGAGTCATCAGTTTTGTAGTGATATTGTTCTTCATCGTGTGAAGAAAACAGTTCACTTGACGCAGGCCATTCATAGTTTAGAGGACCCCCAAAGTGAGCTCTTGCTACTGTGTAATTATGCAGGGATTTCCAAATTATATTTTACCATAAGAACTACTGCACCAATGTACCTACAAGAAGCTCAAGTAATTTTTGACACTCATTTGTTCAGTTATATACGACGTTTGATTGTGAATGATGGGCCTGGATATGGTGTATTGCAACATAGGCTTACTACCTTGCCTATTCGTGATGGTGGTATGGGAATATATTTTATGTCAGACACCATTTAGTATTTTTACCTTGCCTCTTGCATCCAATCTAAGCAGCTGCAGGATACTCTCTTGCGTTATTCTGATGTATGTAGCAATGGTTCCAATTACCATCTTGCTTTAGACTCTTTCTTCGAGGTATGTCATCTTGATTCTGCCTCTTTCAACATTGAGTTAATTTCCCACCATCCTATGCGTTTACTGGCAGCTAAGTACTTTAATGTTGTTGAACAAGAGATGCCAAATCTATATAACATGTCAGTTAGGGATTTGGTCTTATGGCATTGCAATAAGTTCCCACATGCTTAGGATTATTTGTTAGCTATGCCTATAGGTAGTCTTGGACAATGCATTGGTCCTCGACAGTTTTGTGCCGTTCTTTGTTATCGTCTTGGTATTCCAATCTTTCCAACTGGAGTTTTTGTTGTTTCTATAATCTAGATATGGATTTGTTTGGTGACCATGCTCTTCACTGTGCACGCGAAATAGGTTTAAAGTTTCGGCATGATTTGGTTCGTGATGTTTTGTTTGATATATGTTCTCCTGATGGGATACACGCACAAAAAGAGGTGGATTTGGGTTTTTATCAGTTGAAGGTGGTGCTTTAAGGCCTGTAGATATTCTCATTTATAATTGGGACACGTCGCGATGTGTGTTTAGATGTAACTGGAATTTCACCTTTTACAGGAGGTGGAGTTAATACCTTCGTACCAGGGCAGGTTGTATGTAATACGGTTTCAAGAAAGCGGAACAAGTATCTTGACAAAGTGTACTACACATGGTTACGGTTTCGGTACTATAGCTTTCACGACGTTGGCTGAGTTAGGTGATGAGACCGTGGATTTCTTGAAGAGAGTGAAGCATTTTGTTAATAGTCATGATGTAAATGTTAAAATTGGTGATTTTTTTTTCCATAGATTAGGAGTTACTATTCAAAAAGGTGTTGGTGCCCAATTAGTTGCTAGGTTGCGGACAAGTTATTTGTAATCAATTCTTACTTAATTTTAGTTTTTATTTAAATATAAAAAAAAATAAAAAAATTATATACCATTTTATTTAATCTGTTAATAATAAAAATGAAAATGAAAATTAAATAATTACTTAATTTTAGTTTGATTTTTTTCATATATATATATATATATATATATATATAAAAAATTCAAAAAGTAGTTAAGGAAAATAATTTTTTTAACTATCATAATAATAGTAACAGTTAGTATTATTTATAATTTTTTTGCTAGGCTCCCATCTAGTTTTTTTGTAATTTTTACTTTTCTTTTTCTTTAATATAAATTAGTAATTTAATATTATATATATTTATATTTAATAATGAAAAATTAATTGTTTTTAAACCTCATAAAATTGAATAAAACTATTTTCAGAGACATGTTTGTTTTTTTCATTTGCTACAACAACAATTGTTGAATTTGATATTTTACCAAACACGCTTTGATTGTTTTTCTAATCAACTTAAACTTTAATTAATATTTTACCAAACGTCTAACTGTTTTTTTCTCACAATACATCACAGCAATGCACAGAAGAATAGTGATTTTACAAAAGTCGCAGCAATACCAAACTAAGCCTCAAGGATTAAAAAAGGTCTATAATCCCATGAGACTAATGGCCCTTGCCCAGAAATCATGGGATTTTTTTTTATTTTTTACTTTTTTTGAAGCGATTCATGGGAAATGTTCAGTGTTTTGAATATACTCGTAAGCTAAAATGCCTTGAACCAATTTTTATTACCGACATATATAATTGACAAACAAAAAATACAGTAACATATGTCCACGATGTAAAACAACCCAAACCTGTAATCAGTAAATAATCACCCAGTTGGCCATGGGTTCAACTCCCAAATAAAGTTATAGGTTAGAGGTTCGATTCCCGCACCGATCGTATCAAAAATCACCACAGTAAAAAAAAAAGTAATATGTCAACAAACTTCAACGGAGAGCAAATAGATTAGCAAACAAGCTCAAACTTGTTCAAAAACCTAATTCATCTGAGGTATATATGTAAACTCAATACTTCTCCGAAAAAGTTGATTTCTAAAGAAAAAATTAGATCTCTACAGAAAAGAACAAGGTCTAAACACTCTGGGAAAAAGGTATTAAGAATTAGACGTATGGTGGACAGATTATTGTTCACCCCAACCCAGCTTAACTGTGCTGAAGGTGCATCTTGTCTCATGTGCCTGTATTCAAAGAGACAAAAGATGTGCACAGATCAGGCTTTAAGAAAAATAAAAATTGTTGTTTTATTTTTCTCTTCTTTTTGTTTTAGGAATTCTGTTGATCCTTTCATATTATAAATTGGTATTGAAAAGATTTTCCTTTTTGCATTAAAAGAGGGTTAAAATCGACAATTCTACCTTCTTTAGGGCTATGAATTGGTCGTACGTGGATCCTACTCTATATAGGTTCCGTAACCCTACATTTATTTTTCCTTCTCTGAAAAAACTCTTTTTATCACAAGATTGCTTGTTGAGCTTTAATTGTGAATTTCTCTCACAATTCCATATTCGAATGGAAACTCCAAGCATCATGTCATCTGATGAAAAAGATGTTAATATGATTGTTAAGCCATTAATCGTGAAGGAAAAAGATAAGTCTCCTTCCTCTACAACTTTGAAGAGAAAAAGGAAGAATATGAAGAAACCAAGGGCTATCCCCTCTAATCTTCAGAAGTTTTCTGGTGTTCTTGAAGAGTTGAAGGAAACAAGGAAGGAGATTCAGCAAATAAAGGCTATTGTTTTAAGAACTCTTGAAATTCAGAAGGCCCTGGTTCGACATCAGTCAAGAAGGTTTGTTGGAAATGACTCCTTTCTTCACGAACCTTATGTTCCAATGGATGTTGACGACAAGGATTTCGGGGACGATAAAGAATTTTTCAGGGGTCTTAATGTCTAGGAAACTTCTTATGAGAATTTTTATTGTGTTTTAAGAAGGATAACTAGGGTTTGGAATAGCCTATATTGTGATTACAGATAGTTATTGCCAACGATTTTAATCTTGAAATGTTTTTAGATTTATTTATTTAAATTCTAAAGTTTATTTGGAAAATGATTTTGTAGTATTAATCTTTATTGGTTTCATATATTGCAAATAAAATTATGGATATGTGTGTTTACGTCCGTGAACTATGATTGTCCCATATATGTCAAAAGTTAAGTCTATTATGTCATTATGAAAATATTGATGGAAAATAAAATGAACTTTTGATGTCAAAGATTAAGTCTATGGTGTCATTATCCAAATACTAATGAAAAAATAGAATGAATCTTTGAATATTCCGCAGTACTGATCTTTCCCTGATCCACTTCGATGTGAAGTACTGTATGGCTTCATAAGTCTTCTTATGTTGAGCATTTCCGATTAAATTAATTATTGAGATTCCGTCGTGGTTAATTTAATTGAGTTTTCTGGATACAAATTCATGTTTCATGTGATTTGTTAGTGTCCAAAGAAATCATTATTTTCTTGTAAAAGTAAGGTCGCTCTTGTTGTTCTTTCGGGAATGACATTTTATGGGGGAAAGTTCTTAATTGAACTTGTGCTTAATTGCCAAATCTTTGTGGGGAGTGCGGCTGTGGAATATTGTAGGAGTTATCTTGTATCTTTATAAACTCCTTGATGAATACACTAAGTTTCGACTATGTGAAATCATCGAAACAAAGTTGATATGTTCTCTTTTAGTCATGAAGTATCTCTATGAGAATTTCATTATGATCCCGCTAGTTTTCGTACCTTTGCCAATTTATATTGACAAAAAGTGGGAGAATTATTGTGTAGTTCCCACTACAAATACATATGGTTTATGGATCATTATGTAAGGGGGAGTGGTTTTTAATGTGAGATAAAGTATTGACTAAGGGGGAGTGATACATATAACCATAGTATTATTGTCAAAGTTGTGATACAATTGAACTTTGATGATGTGTAATAATACTATGACACTGTATAACAATATGAAAACATCTTGTTTTTATATATTGTTATGGCTACGAATCTTCAACAACTATGATGCTGAGTTGAACACGTTCAGATTCACTGGAGTACTTGGAAGTGACGAAGATTTCGAGTAATGTTGAAGAACCAAGGAAATCAAGCATTTGGATGAGAAGCTATAAAGTTTATTTATTTTGTAATCCATACGTATTGATAGTTTTGTCACTAAAATTGACAGAGGGGGAGATTGTTAGAGCACTTCTCGGTCGAAATCGCAAGCGTTGCTATCTCAAGCTTGTTTGTCAAGTTTAGTTGTCAAAACTATAAGTCTTAATTGATTTATAGTCTACTTATAGCTATGTCTCGGATTAGGATAGAATGTGTAGTTGAGTTTTAGACTTCACGGCGTTCATCGATTGAAGACGAAGAACTACTAAGGGGAGCTTGTGGAACTTCATCAACAAAAGGTATGTGGAGACTTGAACTCATCTATCACTCAGAAGTCTATTTCTATTTTATCTCCTATTGAGACAAAAGTCGTATAGCTATATAGACTTTACTTTATACACATTTGATTTGATATTTTGAGCTGAGTTTAACTCGCTTACATATTTCTCGAAATATTTGGTTGTAAGCTTTCGCTTTAACCAATTTCATCTTTTATTCTTGACGAAAGTCAAAAGATGATCATGTGAAAATCGCCTGGTAACATCTTACATGATTCGTGTGAGACAGTCATTTGATGTAGAATCGAAATGTTTCATATTAATCCTTTGATCACTTGAAAATTGCTTTGAAGATGATAGTTTGTGTGAGACAGCTATTCTCGTCTTCTAAGAATGTTTCAATGATTGAAATGGGAGTTTAGAACAATTAACCTTTGTTTGGATATAACACAGTATGCGTACTTGTATGCTAACTGTTTCAAGAATATTCCAATTCCGGGAATTGAGTATGCATACCCGTATTCGTACTAATTCAACATTTGAAGTTCGAGAACTATAGTATGCATCCCGTATACGTACTGGTTTCAACTGAGTTCGGTCGTGAACGACAATATGCGTACCCGTTTGCATACTGGTGACACAAGACCAAGTCTGGGAACTCAGGTATGCGTACCCGTTTGCATACTTGAGTGGGTTAAGTACTAAAGTCGGTTATACTCATGAACAAATACATTTATATAATAAGGAATGCAATCTTTGCAAACCGTGGCTATAATGTTCATGAATCGATTCGAGTGAATCAAAACCGATTTTGCTTCAATTGTGTCTTGTATACTTCTATGAGAATATAAACAATTGAACAACTCTAGAACTAGTTTCATTTGAGTCATTTGAACTAGTTGTGATTTAGATGAACAAGGTTGATATGAAAGTGTTCATATGGCTAACTTCGGTTAATCATTTTTTATCCAACCAAGTGTACATGTTTAGGTATGGTTACCCATATCTAAATATATGTACATTTCATTTGTGTGTAACAAGCTAAGTTCAATCTAATGGTTGAAAGATATTAGCTTGAATATAATTAGGTTTTCATCTAACGGTGAACATTGAATGCTTTGTTACCAAGGTAACATTGATTGCAAAACCTGATTTGAAGACCATATAAGGGAGAACTCTAGTAACTGAGAAACCTAATCCCCACACCTCCTGTGTGATATATACTAGTTGCGACTAGAGTCGATTCTCCTTTAACCTAGGTTTTTCTAAAACCATTATAGGTTAACGACTTAAACACTTCATTGGGATTTTGAAGCCAGACCCAACTATTTTCTCTGTAGTTGTGTGTTCTGATCTTACTTTGTTCTATCATATTAAGTATTATCTTCTCTAAGATTTGCTCGGGATTAATCTCCGATAGGTAAGATAAAAAGTAATCACAAAGCTCTTCGTCTCATTCTTTGTGATTCCACAATATCTTGTTCCGTTACCAGGTTGTTCTTCGGTAATATAAGACCGGTGTATCAATTGGTTCCTGTTCACCTTGATATATCAAAAGACGGAACAAAAACTCGTATGTATTTCTGTGAGCGACAGATTTATCTATTCAATAGACTTTTCTGTGTGAGACAGATTTGTTTATCAAGTCTTTGACTTTGGGTCGTAGCAACTCTTAGTTGTGAGTGAGATCAGCTAAGAGAATCAAGTGCGTAGAGTCCTGTTGGGATTCAGAGGCGTAAGGAACTCGACTGTACCTTAATCAGTGTGAGATTGGTTATGGCTCAACTACATTCCAGTCTGAAGTTAACTTGTAGTAGGCTAGAGTCTGTAGCGGCTTAATACAATGTGGTGTTCAAATCTGGACTAGGTCCCGGGGTTTTTCTGCATTTGCGGTTTCCTTGTTAACAAAATTTCTGGTGTCTGTGTTATTTCTTTTCCGCATTATATTTTCTATATAATTGAAATATCACAGGTTGTGCGTAGTTCAATAAATTATATAATCCAACCTTTGGTTGTTGATATAAATTTATTGACACGTGAACATTAGTCTTTTGGTACCGTTCAAGTTGTTTCTCATAATAATCAGGCTCACGGATTTCTATCTGTTTGATTTGCTGATTACATTGAGAAACATAGATATAACTCTTGGATGTATTTTCCTTGATTGAGTCTGACTGTCTAGTTGATTCTCTTGGAAATGTATTGGAGTTAGTCCATACAGTAATACAGATTTCCGAAACGAAATATTGGGTGTGGTTGTTAGACCCCGCTTTTTCAGAACCAATTCTAAACTGGTTTGGAAGTGTGGTATAACCGATTCCAATAGGTCGAAAAACATAGTTAAAAGTAAAAAAACTACATTAATTAAGAGTAGCTAATTATTTTAAATGAACAATGAAGAAAGTAAAATAACTGTGTAAAATCAACACTTGATCATAGCGAAGTGGGTTACTCACATGTAAAAATCAATTTAACGAATAAGTATTGCACCCCTATTTACTACATCCACGTCTCATTCTATTACTTAACTAGCTACTACACCAGTACCCATATTATCCACGTCCCACTCTATTACTTAGCTACGACTGCTTGGTTGCTAACGGTACATTCAGAAAAAAACTCTAACACGAACCCATACCTTTCGTATTTGGTCCACTTAATGAAGCATCCACGCATGGTAGAACTAGTGTTCGTCAATCTTCCAATACAATATGCCACCATATATTTTTGTGTGATCTCTCGGTCACCGCATTTGTTAATGCATGGAGATCGAGCCAACCGGACATTAAAATAAGCATTTACACACATATTGCAATAACTCTTCTGTGCAACAATTATGGATTTTAAGATGCCATAGCCAAAAAATGGGTGACAGTCTATTGGTGTACCTATATTACATAACTTAAAGACAAAAATTGGTAAGGTTAAACCGCATTTTATCTCCATACTCCAGTACTCACTGTCCACCTAATGCTCTCAATTCTAGGGACACTCCAGTAACACATGGGTAATAGACCATTTGCACTTCAAAAATTGTCCCTAACCGTAAATCATAAATACGGAATTGAGAGTTTATGTTTTTCCAACCATACAAATTTTATACGGATGGAAATTTCATATATTCCAAACCATAGAATTAGTTTACGGTTGAGAAATCTAAGTTCTAAAACTAATATCTAAATCTCTAGTTTAATCAAATCTAACCTAATCATGCAATCAAAAGAGGAAAAAAAAGGGTGGGTTTTTTCAATTCTTAGGCCTATTCCCATGCACACGGTTAAAAATCATGTTTGACATACCAGGTGGCATGACAAATGAGTTGCGCCACTATGGGAAAAATAACTGAGCGGTAGAGTTACTATGGACAGTTATTAATTACATCGCTAGCTATATTATGAATATTGTTGACGTCGTTATCTCCATCACTCGTTCATTACAATATCGTTCGTTGGACACTATATTAATCAATGACTATTTCCCCCTGCATAGTTCATATGTACGCCCATGTATTTCTTCATATTACTCACACCTACTTCTACATATATTTTACCAATTTCCTTATTTGTATTCTCAATTTCAAATTTCATAATCTTCAATGGCGAGATCAAATGAAGAAAGGAATGTTATTATGAATCGGTATAGATTACAATAAGAAATGCATGAAAGAAGGTTGCAACAACTTGATGACAAGGAAGTTGAAGATAAACAACTTATCGACACTCTGATGCTCGTACAATCGGGCCAAATACCTAGAGCTCCAGATCCAAAAGAAGTATTCTCAAGAAGATATACGTATCTAGGGAGGCAATTTTACCACCAGAAGTTGATGCATGATTATTTGCTTCCCAATTGTGTGTACTCTGATCAAGATTTCCAACGTCTATTCTGCATGCCTCAGCACCTGGTGAAAAAGATTATTGATGAGCTTTGTCGAGTATAACCTCAATTTAATTATCAGTTTGATGCACTAAATATTAAAGGTCATAGTCCTGACTAAAACGTTACTTCGGATCTAAGGATTCTAGGTTATGGTAAACCAGCGAGTGGGAGCGATGAGTACCTTCATATGGGCGAACAACTTCATTCACTTATCTTTCATTATTTTGCGAAGTAATAATTAATCATTTTGGTCCTATATATTTAAGAAAACCAACCGAGGAAGATGTTAGATAAATATTACATGAGAATGAGGATAGGGGATTCCCATGAATGCTAGGGTGTCTTGACTATATGCATTGGGTATGGCAGGGATGCCCTGTTTATTGGGACGGTCAATAAGGGTCATTACCTGAAACCAACCGTCATCCTTGAAGTTGCTGCTACTTATGATTGTTGGATATGACACGCTTTTTTTGGTCTTCCGGGTTCACAAAATGATATTAATTAATGTTTTGCACAAGTCACCTCTATTTGAAGATCTAAAGTATCGAATTTGTCTCGAAGTACGTTTCACAATAAATGGCCATCAATACACTCATGGGTATTATCTTGCAGATGGTATTTATCCAAAATGGTCAACCTTGGTTCAATGTTACCGTCATCCCCCTGCAGGCGAATTAGGTAATTCATACCGTCATTATAACGAACGCCAAAAGGCGTTGAGAAAGGATGTGGAACGGGCTTTTGGAATTTTGAAGAGAAAGTTTGCTATCATTTGTGGGCCATATCGTGGTTTAATTCCTCGTAAAATGCACAAGACGATGCTCACTTGGATAATTCTACATAACATAGTAATACAGGAAACCCGTCTTGATAAGGAATGGACTAACTTTGGCGATGAAGATCTGAGGCATGAGATTCAACCACAAAGAGGCGTGCCTGCAAGAAACTATGAGCAAATGACTAATTACGTTCACAACCAGAATCTGTATGACAGTTTAAAAGAAGATCTGTGCACAGAGTATGGAAGAGCCGGTGGGCGTAATTGTTAATTTTTATTTTATGTATTAGTTTGACCATTTAATTGTTAATTTGTTTGTAGTTTGTTTATTCAATATTAAGTTAATGAGTATGCAACAACATTTTAAATTTTACAACTTTTTCATTTCATTTCAAATTAATACTAATATTAATTAGAATGCAAGAACATTTAAAATTAAAATTCAACATTTCAAATTAAAACTAAAATTAATACATCAATTATCTAGAGGTACTACTACATCGAACTCACCATCCTCATCATCATTACCAGGTTGGTTGTTATTAAATCCAGTTTGTTATTCAATTCGTGCGTGAAGCATGTCAAATTCGATTTGCGGTACATGTTTTTGCTGGGGGTTCATAATTGAAGTGTCAGCTTGAAGAATGTGTTGCTGGTCATAGTCATTCACAAATTTTTCTTGAGAAAGGCGACTTTTTTTAGTCTCCCTGTTTTGAAATTTCTTGTCAACCGCTCTTTGCTTCTCGATGGTCTTCTGATGTTCCATGAACTCCGCCATGCTAAATCCATCAGAGCTTCCTCCTTCTTGAGCTAATTTTCTAGTCAGTCTTGCATTATTTCTCCCTAGTAATATTCTCTTACCATCATTGAGAACTAAGTTAGAATTTTGGTTTGTCACGATATCTGGTGAAGAATTTGGATTTGATGGACCTGCTGAAAATGGTGAAGAATTTGATGTTGAGGGAGAAGAGTTGTATGGTGACCTTTCAGGTACTTATTGATTAGCTGCTAACACGTCTGGATTATATTTTTTCAACACCTTCAAAATATGATAACACAACTTTCGTTTTGGAAATTGTTGCCATTTTTGCGTTGCCATTCTATATGAACCTGTCTTTCAACATCACCATCCACAAGACCACTCTCCCGGCCTCTCTTGGCTTGCATTATCAAAGAAACATATATAAGAGGCGACTTCCTTATTGATTACAACGAAGCGTTGTGCCAACCCACTCGCATCACGATCATTGATGTTCATGGCTTGCTCTTTATATCTAAAAATTATTTTTTTCACATGGTGTTACCATGTTACTGAGCTCCATCGATACAATCTTGGGTAAAATAAGCATAATTACGACAAATATATTCGTCTTCCGTGATGTTGAATTTTGCACCCCGAACTTTGACCTTTTTACCTTCACAATTGCCTTGACTTTGAGATTATGAATCCATATTACAAGAAATTAAGAAGTGTGGAGAAGGTGCGATTAGTTAATCTTGTTTTAGATTAGAAGAGTATTGAGAGATAAAGAAATTCTAGAGAGATTTAGAAATTCTTGTGTGAGTTGAAATGAATTTGAACTTGGATATTTATAAAGTGTGGAATTTCTAGTTGTTGGATGAGGAACTGCTGAGCGATGATCTAATTAGCAAGCGACAACATGACTAGCATTGACGCTATAATGACCAACGAGCGATGTTAAGACCATAAAGCGATGGGCATTCTATAGCTCGCTGGAAACTCCATCGAGTATGCCTATGTGGTATATTTGACACATTGGAGCATACGTTTGCCACTTTGACATATCAATGACGGGTGAAAATTGGCAAATTTTGGTGTTTGACATGTGCATAGGAATAAGCCTTGCCCAATTTAAAGATAATCGTTGTTGAAGAAGAAAAAATGGACGAAGAGGCGATGGAGGAGAAGAAAAAAAGGAAGAGAGATGTGTTTTTTTTTCTAGGTTTAGTTTTTGGTTTTAATTAGATTTAGTTTTAGTTTCTGATTTTAAGTAGATCTAGGTTAGTTGTGAAAGGGTATTTTTGTTATAGATTAGGTCCCCTTATCCTATCGCTCCTACCGATTGAATGGTCCGTTAAAGTGTTCGGATTGTGGCGATGCAGGCGGTTCCCCGCCAGTGACGTCGCGAGAAGTCCACCGAATCTTATCATTTAGAGGAAAGAGAAGTCGTAACAATATTCCTTTCATACTTGGTGGTAAATTTAAGATAATATATTACGTAACAACACAGAACCATGATAGTTAGTTCGTTTGATTTGTTTCTATCATATTGTTTGACCTTTTCTCATTCTAATTTACACTCTTCTTTCTTACAGGGAGGCAACTTTAGACAGGTTGAAGGCTATCAATGTTACCTTTTAGATAGAAAGGCAGTTCATTTTGAAACCTTTTTCTGGTGGAAGTTTTCTATAAGGTTATGTACAAAGTTACAAACTTGCTAATGTAGCTCTTGTAAAAGCTCGGGTCTTCGAAAACAACAAGCTTGTACGTATACGTAGCAAACTTTATTAGGCTGCAAGGTTTCTTAGTATCAATTTTGAAATCCTGCTTTGGGCTAATTTAGTATGAAACTATAATAGTGAAGTATGAGATTTGGAATGATTATTTCTAGATTGAGTTCCATAGACGGATGCACAAGGCTGGTTAATTAGAGAATGGCATATGTAATAAACTAGCCCTTACGTCATTCTCACATGTTTTGGCGCGAGGTTTCAGTAACTAGAGTTGTAATACAAGTTGATTTTTGTACTTGCCTGTGTCTCTAATTGTTGGATTTTTCTTTGCTTTCGTGGCCTTTCTGGGTTGGAAGTGCGGCTGAATTGTAGTGGAATTATTGTTTTCAATCTCACAATTGATATCCCGGAGCAGAATTGCCAAACACAACAACCCACTCGATTGCATCTTCCACTTTTATGTATTGCACCCTCAATTCAAGAGATTTACAGTTCTAACCAACTGGGTATGATGATGCATTTGGTTTTGAAGACTGACAACTTAACTTTTAGTTTTCGTTCTCAAACACAACCCGTTTGCTCACCACATTAACAACTTAACTTTCTCCACAGACTTTCCCCTTGAAAAACCTTGTCTACAACTATCATATACCGAACATAACTCTGCGTCCTTCTTCACTCTGACCTCTGATTCTTGGCAAACATAACCCCACAGACCCATGGAAATACGCAGCAAATGTGAAGTCATGGAGCACTCATGCAATTAGCTTGAGTGTATAAAACTTCTGCAACAATTCCTTTATTTTCTTACTTTTGCAATTCTGTGATTCTGCAATTTTATTGTGCTTAACTCAATCTCAGTGTATAGAACTTCATATGCAAAGCCCATCAGAAAACAACATTATCCCAAACTTCTGCAACAATTCCTTTATTTTCTTACTTTTGCAATTCTTTGATTCTGCAATTTTATTGTGCTCAACTCAATCTCAGTGTATAGAACTTCATATGCATATCCCAGTTTGGTCAAAGGTTTTTTTCATTTCATATTCATATATACACTATCAAAGATTGAAACTGATATAGCAATATCCTCTCAGACTTTTTAAGCATATGCTGTAATTACCTAAGAATCATGCATATTCCATAATTCAGTTGAAATCATTACATTCTGATCGAAGGTCTAACGAAAGTTGAACACATCGATAAAATAATCCAGAAATTAACTATATGCTACTGCAGTAACTGCACTAATGCCCTCTCGACTCCCTATTTGCATTTGATTAAAAATTTGCTTTGGGATTAAATTTTGCCTTATGACCCCAAATTCGTACTGCAACCCAAAATTATCCACTTTAACATCAAAATCCATAGAAAATTTACTAACATCCCCATTACTCTGTTTGCTTTAACTGGTCTTTCAAGCATTTCCTCAAACATCATCTGTACGTGAAACTGGTAACACAGATTTAAACTTGCTGCTGATTACTAAAGCTATCACATCTCCATCCCTGCAAGACATTCAATTCTAAACAAACCATGTCTACTTAAACCATTCGTCGATTAAAACCAAACGACATAGATCTCACTTGATGCATATTTTCACGGCAACAACCACTGTCCATAAACAAACCAAATTCGAATTCAAAACCAACCCTTCTCGTTAGTCTTGTTAGAACTCCGAATCACCATCAAAACCCTCCATTGGTCACTGATTTCATTCAGCAGCATATCCAGCTCTCAAATCCACAGAGAAATTTCAATTGTCTACTTTGTTTTCTCGGCCTCAAAACCACTGCCAAATTCTATACTAATGCCTTCAACCAACAGATCTGTTTCCTTCCTTTATCTAAAATCTCCCTTGAGTACTCATCAATTTCTTCACACCGATGGAAGGGACAGTTTTTTTTTGCTTTAGTTTCTCATGGGAAGAACCATGGTTTGGAAAAGAGGAAAAAGAAAACTTCCGTATCATTTGGTCTTCTCTTTAACGGATGTATTGTCTACTTTAGCGGACGTGAGTAACGTCCAGTTAAGTTTTTTGTGTAAACCAAGTGTAAGTTATTAGTTAGATGTAAATCCACACATAATTGTTGTACACCCACGTTTTTGCTAACTGGTTCTACAAACGGCCAGTTAAATACAAGGTATAAATGGAGTGTAACCCAAATTTTAATACTCCGACCAAAAGAGTCCGCCACTTATCTTCTCCAGAATTGCTCTAGTTCAAATCTTTTATCTCATTTAATTTGAGAGGGGTGTCATACTCACCGTGTCACATGGGAGCTCATATGACTTAGAGGGGAGATGGTAAGACGTTTTTTTGTCTACAACTAACACTAGATAAGTGGGGGTCCACTTTTAGGCCTTACAATCTTAAGTTATGTGAGAGGGTTGTTTTATTGTTATCTAAAATGTTGTATGTCTAGAATTTTTGGTATTTCAAACACTAACAATAAAAATAAAATAAAATGATTTATGCTTCTTCATAAATCATACTTATTTTCGGATGATATAAAGTGCGTTTGTCTAGATTTTAACATGCAAAATTTTTGTTCTACTCAAATACCAGATCATTTATCTCTATATACTCTCTTAATATCTAATTCGAGGTCTGGTTTAGCTCATGCGTTTGATTCCAGACCAATCGTCTCAGGACACATATCCGACTTGAATCAAACATTTTTTAATAAATTTGCTACTTTATAATTTTTGAGTCAGATTTGGGGGATATATACTGGAGTCAGTGAACAATAAACAACCTGATAGTGTGGTCGTACTTAAAATGGTACATGTTTTGTATGTACCCAAGACGTGATCGACTTAGCCCTGCACAGAAACCGAACCGTAACCGCAAACCGCACCGTAACCGCACCAAACCGATAATCCAACGGTCGGTCACGGTTTTAATTTTGATAACCGTTAGATCTTCGGATCGGTCAACTGTTTCACCATTAACCGCACCCTAACCGAACCGATTAACCGATTATTATAGGCCCTTGATTTATTTCTATTCTGATCAATCCCAGCCGTCTATAACATAGGACTTTATATCTTATAACTGTAAACCCTAAAGAAATACACGAGCAGTGTTATTACTACTAAGCCATCAACATCTTCTTCTTCTTCTTCTTTCCTTCTTTTTTTTGTTGTTGATTTTTATTGTTAATCTTCTCTCACAGGCCACATGCAACCCTGGATCTTTCTAAATTGTTTTTTTTTTTAATTTTGTTGATTTCTTGTAATTGTTCTATTAATCATAAAATTTATGTTTTTCTGATTCTACTATTTTATATCTTTAACAGATTTATGTCGTATTGATTTTGATCAAATCAAATGAGATTTGAGATGTGAAAGAGGCTTCTAATAATAAATCAAAGGGTTGTATTGATTACTACACAATTGATTGTATGTCAGTTTCAGATGAAGAACCCAAAGAGAGATCTGGATGAATGATGAAGTACAAACGGGTAGATAATAGTTAAAGGGTTGTTTGAATGATTATTATCCTGATCTTATCTTATTTTCTTATCTGTTATTGTTGATTTCAATATTTGATACTCATTTCCTTTGATCAAAGAGGTGAAATTGAAATCATCATTCCATTTTTTTGTTCACAAATAATTATCGATTAAAACCAACGGTAATCGGCTGAAAAACCGCACTAAATAGACGCGGTTAAAAACCGAACCGATTTCATCGGTTGTCAGTTGCAGTTTCCAAATCTGTATAACCGCACATAGCATTTCGGTCGACGGTTTTACCCATAACCGCACCGTGTGCAGCCCTAAATCGACTATGTCGGGGCCTATTTAGATTTAGACTCGAACCATAACTCCCAAGTCCCACTCCGCTTCGCTTCACTGTAACACCGTCAATTCGTTGGCGCGATTTTCCGTAAAAAGCTAAAGCACTTTTTCCTCCTTCTCTCTTTCTCTCCTCTGCTCATTTCCCAGTAAAACCTTCTTCTTCATCTTCTTCTCCATGGATGGAGCATATACCACCTGCAAGTCCTAAAAACCCTATCAGGGTTTTCTCTTCATTTTCCACGACTTCTATAAAAGGTAAGCATCATTTTCATCAGGGATTTCTTTTATATGGATGTTCTTTTTGTGTGTTTTTAATAGTTTTTTGTTAAAACTTTGGGTGATGATTGATCAGAGTTTATCTCCATTAAATGGAGACGGAATAGCAGCAATTGTTGAGAATTCTAAAGATGGAGATGGTAAATGTGCTGCTGCTGGAGGAAGTGTTCAAGATCTTCAGTGCTTGATTGAAGAGTTGAAACTTGAAATTTATGTCAAAGATGGATCAGGTATAACAATAAGTGGATTTGCTTTCCTAGATTTGATAGTTCTTGGTGTTGATTGTGTTTTTGCTTCAAAATTGTATGTTTGTTGTTTTTTCGTTTATTCCAGTGTTAGTGTTGAGGAGTAATTGGAATTGGAAATTGTTGTTTTTCTGTCGACGTATTATTGTCTCATGTTTAGGGGTTTTCTACAATGGTTATTACAAATCTTTGGCATTGTTTTGTTCTGTCTTGCTTTTCTTGGATAGTAGATGTTTGCAAAGACATTACCAAGTGGGTTAATGTAGATTGTTGGTGTGAATAGTCCACATGAGTGCGTGACCACGTTTTTGATTTAGTAGTACTAATAGAATTTAAAGTTCATAATAAGCTTCAAAATGAGTAAATGGCTCCGAAGGATGTGTTTTAACCTTCTGCGTTGAAAATGAGATGGGTATTTTAGATTCATTAGTAGGTCTATGGCTAACACGCTGAATGGGTTAATGTACTAATTGAACCTTCAACAGTAAGATGTTGGCGATGTAAGTATGTGACCACATTCCTATGCATAATGACTTCTAGAGCTTTAGTAGTGATTGAAGTCAAAGTTGATATTCTTAAAAATAATTTAGAAGTGTGTGTGTAATTATGCAATTTGCGGTGACGTGTTTCGTAGGTAAAACTCCCCGTGCAGCTATAGAAAGGCACTTGGCTGTTGTTGAGTAGAAGTTACTGCTGGATCACGACATAGGTTAATTTTAATTCCGAGACAGAACTGTTTAAAGCTAAATCCTATATACACGATAGATTGTACAAGAAGCTCTTTCGATATAACTAAATGCATACATTTTCCATCGTGTTGAGTTGAATCTCTGCCTCATGTTGCTTTGTTAGTTTTTGCTTTTCAGCTTACTTGTTAGAATGCTAGTGTGATCGTAATACACCTCCTCTCTATGTACATATTTGTTATGTGGATCTGTAATAAGATAGGATCATTCCTTTTACTTCCACAGTTTCTCCTCTTTTTTTCGTTAAGTAAGGGGGTCACTGAATCTACCTTCTTTTTATCTTTGCATTCAAATTTGATCTTCCATGATACGTTTACTCCATTTCATGCATCTATTTATTCCCAATCTTGGCAGTGCGTGGAGCTATTACTTAAGGTAGAAATATTGTTCTACATTCTTGTTTGACTTTAGTACCATCTATTTAGACTAGTATGTATGATTCGAGCTATAACTTTTCGAATTATGTACATTTTATGTGAACTTTTTTCTTCAGTTTCTTGATTTCATATGTAAATCAACTTTCCATGTTTCTCTTGGTTCCGTTTCTTTTGAGTGAGTCTCTGGGGAGTGTATACAAGTGGTGATGGTGTTTTCATCATACATGCATATCTGATGATTGTTTGGTGTCTGCTTGTGGTTTGGTGTCTCAATATGTTTGCTATAGCGTTTGTAAATATACCCTATATAACTTGTTGTAAATATTATTTTCATCTGTGTAGGCAGGTGCTGATCCAAATGGTGGAGCAGATGGAATTAAAGCCCTTCCACTTGCAGGCTGCAGCGGGGTAATACAAGTCATCAAGCCGCTGGTTGAAGCTGGTGCAGATCCAAATGTTACAGATATGGTAAGCTGATCTTTTGGTCTCTGTTCATTTAGTGTGGGCATCATCTGTCGTAATGAGCATCTCAATTTGACTTTATAAAGCTCCATGGGTCTGTTTGAGTCGAACGATCAAATGGATTGTCTCAATTATTTCGTCCTTGCGCTAGAAAGGCGCAACATTCTCGATCATCTGTGTAGTTTGTTATTGCGTGGTGGTACACTATGAGATGAATTATTCATGTCACCTATGGCTGTTTGGGTTTTGAAAGTTCTGACTTTTTCTTGTCACAGGGCGGATCAAAGCCAATAGAAGTCGCAGCTGTTATTGGTAATCGTTCAGGTGTTGAGGTTCTTATTCCTGTGACTTCTCCTATTCCATCATGTGTTGGCTGGAGCATTAATGGAATAATGAAGCAAGCAAATTCTAAGAAGTTCAAGAAGAAGGTAAATATATTGTGTATATTTCTTTTGAGCTTTTTGTACAGTGCCGAGACATTTTGACTTCACTCTGTTTTCAACAGCTTACTGTAAATCATCTATTACCAGAAGTCATGGATCGATATTAGGTTTTATGGTATTTATGGGCCATATGAAATTCCAGTAAAATTCCATCATTTTATACTTGCTGTTTTTGTTGGCATTCAGCAGTTTCCAATTTTCATGCAGTGGAGCTCATAGATGTGTAGTTTGTAGTAAGTATTCAAGTAAATTTATTGTACTAAATCTTCGTTACTGACAGATGAATCGTAAAGCAATGGAGTATTTTCTTGAGGCAACATCAAGGGGAACAAGTGCATTTCAGAGGAAGGAGTATTGGCTGGCAGTATATTGGTACTCAAAGCAATGGGTGACATGAATGAAAAAGTTAAGCCATGGGTAACCACTGACATCCACAATTTTCACATTGTCTTTGCGTATTCTCAAATTTGGAAATTGATCTTAAAGATTCGCTGGTTCTTAGTCTCCTTCTTTCAAGCTGTCTTCTGTATATTTTTTCCTCCCATTGATGGGTTGATCGATCTGGTGATTTGTTTTCAGGCTCTCAACATGAAACCTTTGTGATGCAGCTGTGGTATCCAACAGGATTTTGTGCTATGTGTATTTAAATAAAGGAGATCTTGCTTTTGAAGATGCTACTCAATGCTTGCTGAAAGACCATACTGGCCTAAGGCGTTTTTTAGGGCAGGCGTAGCACTGAAACTGCTAAATGTACACATTCGTCAACGTTTCCTTGTCGGTTAATTTTCTTCACTCATTTTTATTTAAAAATCCTTCTTGATAATCTTTGATGCAGCAGATGCTTTTTTCAATGGTTTGAAACTGGATCCTGAAAATAGAGAACTTCAAGATGCATTCAGGTTAGCTACCATTTGATTTATTACCAGTTCTACCGTTTGTCATTAGAACCTGAATGTATCCTGATTGCCAGTTCTACCAGTTTATTATTAGAACCTGAACATATCCTGATTGGAGAGTGAAATTGAACTGCTAGATGTCTACTAGATGACCAATAACGATCAACACAGTGGAGTTACTCTTCAAAAAAAAAAAAAAAAAAAAACACACACACACAGTGGAGTTAAAAACTCCGGGTTGATTGGGCTTGGGCTTCTTTTATACTTGGTGGTTCAGATGGTTTAGTCTGAGTCATCTGACCTTCCCAAATGCTGTCGGTAGTTTTACCTTCTTTCCTGTTTAAAGTGGAAGGTTTTGATTAAGTTTGAAGATTTTAGCTATACATTCATTTGCGTTCAGGCCCCTCCACATGTTTCCACAGTAAGTGTATAGACCCTCATCTAACTTGGGTCTAACTCTAATCGACTGTATTGCTTTAATTGAGATAGAGGCTTAAAAGATAGTCGTAGTCCTGGCAGGTTTCAGCTCCCCTGAATCGTTGATTGGGGTCTTCTTATGATAATGTAAAGCATTTGGTGAAAATATTGTGTCTCGGTAGTGCCTCTAGTCTATTATCCATAGGTCTGCCGCGTATAAAATTAAATAAAAAAATCAAAAATCACTGCCAATGTCACGTGAGTCTTGTCCTTTCAAGCAAATGCCAGTTCGGTTCGAAACATTGGTTCGGACATGACAGGACCCACATGATATTGACAGTCATTTTTGATATATTTTTTTAATACGCAACAAACCTGCGGATAGTAGAGTAGAGGCACTACCTAGACGCTAGATTTTGATGGTCTAAGCACCACTTAAGTGAAGCTTATGGAACCATGTTAAGTATAAGCTGAATAAATCTGAAATAAAAATAATTTATCTCACTGAAAGATTTTTTTCCTGTTTCAATTATAAAATTTGGAGGGTGTTTGGATGCGAAAAGCAAAAGTCAAACCAAAAAGTCGGAAATCAATACGATTTGCTTCAGAAGCTTTTACATCTTGTTGCTTCTGGAAGACATTTCGAAATAGATTTCCCAAATATTTTTTTTAGCTTTCCAGAATGAGTTCTGAAAATAACTTCCAAAATGATATCTAATATGAGAGTATTTGGATACTAGAAGTCAGAAGTAAAAACATTTTGCTTCACAAAAAAATAGCTTCCTTGTTCCTAAACAAAAGCGGTTTTGGAATTTCCTTTCATTCGACTTCATATTCGCCTCGAGTTTTCTCCCAAAAATATAGCTATCCTTATTCCCTCGCATCAATCCCATAAACCTCTTTTTCGTTCTCATTCGATCAACGGGCAAGCCAAAATAAAAAAAAACTCACATTGGTTCTAGGGATAATCTGGTTGGAATGGCCGACTTTGTTAATTTTTTTGCTTTTAGAACCCAAACAGCATTACAAACAATCAGACAGCTGATAGAGTATTTACCGTGGGACATTTTATTTACTTATCCAACAACTGATGGTTATTATCCGATTCTTTACAACTTAATTGAGTCGAAAAGTTAGAAGTAAGTGTCTGTTTGATAAGTAAATAAAGTGTCCCACAATAAATACTATAGCATGTTGCTAATTGGAGGTTGTTTGGATATACAAAAAAATTCTTTACGACTTAATTGAGTCGAAAAGTTAGAAGTAAGTGTCTGTTTGAAGAAATAGCTTTTCGACTTTTAGAAGTCAAAAAGTAGTGTAATTATAAAACCTCTTTCAGTCCCTAAATGGGATAGGCCCTCTTCGAGCGGTTTTATAAGTCAGCCAGTAAAGACCCAGTGAATGCTTGCAAAAGGTTCCAAAAAAAAGGAGATCTTGTAACTTACAGACTTTAATGCCCTACACAAAATTGAGTAAAGCGAAGCTTTCGAAGTGGACCCTACAAATATTACATTGATTAGCTGGGCCAGCCCAATAGTAGTGAAGCTTGCCGGAACTTACTTTGTCAATCATATCTTTCAGAGGTTCGGTCCATATCCGGTGTGGGCGTTAGAGCATTGAGAGGACCTTTCCCTAGTACGAGAGGACCGCTAAAGCAAGAGAGGCGGTTCATCGACCAACATTTCTAGTGAGAATGGAGTTTTCTACACATCTTGAACCTGTTAAAGTAGAGCTTGCTTGCATACAAGAGCAGATGATTGGAAGGGCTAAATCCCGAAATAACATAGTAGAAGTAGGTCGAGTATGCTCAGGTGGCAGCATCACAAGGTAGTAATCAGAACAAACTTTGGAAGAGTGCTTTACTAAAGGGACATTCGGTCTTTCACAGGAGATGTGTAAGCGTAGCTTTAAGCCTGGAAGGCATGAATCGAAAGGTTATTAGTCTGTCTAAGTGTTCAAAATCCGCCTCGAGTAAGAGTATTGACATTTCCGCGATAGGCTATGTTCTAGGCTCCAGACGGGTGGGTTAATAGCATGCTGTCTTATTCTTGTTGAATTAGCAGCATCTATCTCAGTGACTGGATCTGGGATTACTCTCCTTGATAGGCTTGGATCTAGACACACGTATTTCCTAAAGATGGGACTTATCCCACCTCGTAAACCAGCTGAGACTTGATTATTCTTTAGCAAAACCAAGAGTTTCAACATACTAATAAGGTCTAGCATTCCCAGGAATAGTACACAATAAAGCAACTTTTCCACGAGGACCTGCCCATTCTGCCCTTTAAGGACCACGACCTTCTCCACCAAGCAAACCAAAGAAATTAGTTTGGGTAGAAAATTTCAGAACGACTTCTAGAATCAAAAAATTAATTTTTGTGAAGCAAAATATTTTTGCTTGCGACTTTTATTTCTGGTGTCTGCCTCTGGTGTCCAAACACCCAGATTGGACTACATGTATCCCAATTTCCTTAAATCACTACTACATGTATCCCAATTTCCTTAAATCACTTTGTAATGGATGATAGAAATGCAGTACTTGATAGTTGAAGTAATAAAACTAGTTTTTCACCCATGCTTCGGACGGGGCTTTTTTTTCTCACTCATGAAACTCCCACTTGAAGATGCGTGCGTTCGATCATAACATCTCTTTAAGCATTTTTATCCGTACCGGTCAATCAAAAACAGAAAGTGGTGCTCAATTTATGCATGAATAAACTTGGTTTTGATTTCTTTCTTTTTCCATTGTATAACATTTATCCCCTCTTATAATTAAGCTTGGAGCACTATGAAGGATGTGGTCCTACAAAAGATATATATATATATATACAGTTACATTATTCTGAGAAGGCAACCAAACCGAAATTGTGTAGTTAGGCTTTAGCTTTGTGCACCTGATTGTCTTTCATCACTCTCGCGTTATCTCTAAGATCCAATAGATTTGAATGAATATGCATATTTATTTCAGCTTGATTGGTTTTAGGTTGTTAGTTGCGCAGATTTTGAAAAATCTAAAGAAAATCCTCGGAGTGTGTTCTAACAGATGGCCAGAAGGCTTCCTGGAGAATTTTTTCTAAAAAAATGTCACGTAGAAGCTCAGACTTCGCAAAACGTCAATGCCGTCACCAATTTTGAGCTAACATGCATGACATCAAAGTATTTGAACAAAAGATTAACTAACTTGGAACTCAAAAGTAGAGACCAGTATTTATCTGTTGTCAGAGAGATTCGTAATTTAATTTAGGGATTGACCGATATGAAACCTCGAATTCGGATATCTTCCCCGCCTTCTGTCTTGTGCTTATATAAATAGAAAAATCAATCCAACTTTTTCGGTTTGTTCCCTGATATTCTCAATGACTTCCGCATCTCACTTACACAGAAGCACAAATCAAGCCGTACAAATAATAACAAAAAAATTAAAATGAACTGTTTACGTACACAAATATGCATTCCCGTTAGTTTGCTAAGAGATTTGATATCTATGCATCAAATGCTGAGACCAAATCCTCAATAACATCATAATTCCATGCATGGCTACCATATATAAAAGAGCATGAATATGTTTGCCTCTATTTGAAGCCACCTAGCAGCATAACAAACTGGATTAGTAGTTTAGTTCCCTAGCTTGAATTGTGTTAGCATTTACACATCTCACCGGATATGCTTTACAATGAAGTGAATCTTAGATGTACAAACGGTAACCAAGTTCAGCTAAGAGCGACATTTCTCCCTTCGTATTTATACACAAATCTTAAAACGTACCTCATAGTATTAAAGTGAAATTCCTTCTACGTAAGTCCAGCCTTAACTGAATTAACCAAACAACTCTAGATAATTTGATGGTAAAGTTCAAGTTCGGTTGAATTTACTCGTAATAAAACAACAACCCAATTCGGAAGCAGCCAAACAATCAAAACTCGAATATAATTTTGGAGCTCTCAGTACCTTTCAAACCAAATTCATTTCAAGACCCATTTTAATTTGAGCAATGACCTATTTATAAAGCCCGGCCAAACCTTGGTCTCTGTGATTCAAAGAGAACTTTAGATTAACCCCAATCCTGGCTAGTTAAATTGATTGGTAACTGCAATAGAGCCTCCTTAGCGGAACATGAGATGCGACAATAAAAATATAAATTTAGTTCAACCATATAGACTTACTAATCAGTGGAAAGGATCTTTTTATTACCTTATGGATGCCTCTCTTTGAAATTATATTCGAGGTGGATAATATAAATATCTTTCATAGGATGGAACTGAAACACTCGGTTGCAAAAAGTGTATCTAGAATATCAGCTTAAAGATGTTTGTAGACTCCAACATGGGACTTTCAGATTCCTATGAGTATGGATGCATCAAGTACAGTAAATTGTCTGTGCTAAAAAGAAATGCACCCGGATTTCAAACAAAATACAGAGCAACCGTGGACAACTAAAATTATTATAGAAGTTATGATGGTAACTACACATCTCAATACAGGACCTAATAATATTATCTATTTATATTGTTTAGTAAAAATATAGATTCATAAGGATGCAGGTACTCGTGTTTACACATTGCGAGACCCAGCGGGCATAAACATCCAAATCCTTCTTAGCTGACGCCCAGTATATGGAAGTTGAAGGTCACACCTGTTCAATATCTAGACTGACGCCCAATACCGAAGAATGTACATAAAAACATCTTCGGTTGAATATTCAAACTCCTAAGATTAAAAAAATCGCGATTTGGAAGCCTTCTGTAAATAAACCTAAAAATGGAGTTTTTAACAAATTTTTTTAAGCTTTGAACATTTGGACAACATAATGCTATTTCTACAGTACCGATTAAATTTAAATGGAAAACCAAAGATCAAGCTAGTATTGATCAATATCATAAAGTGGAGAATGGAAATCACATAGTGGAGAACCTGCAAACCTGAAGACACGAAGCAACAAACAATCGCAAGGAAAAAAAATCGTAAGAAATAAACAACAGAGAAGTAAAAATTTAGTGTTAGAGAGAGGAAAACACTATGATTAGGAAACTGTATGGAAGAGGTTTATAAATATTGCACCCAGTTAATTACCAATTCTTCCATGCGCTACCTATTAGAAATCCTATAGACATTTGCCTAGCGCCATTGCCAGTAGATACTTGCAAAACAAACGGATAAAGGTCAGATTAGTCTTCAATGGAATGGGATTGGATATGAAAATCAAAACAGCCAGAAAAAAACGGCGTCGAAAAAATGGAGTTGGGATTTTGCTCGAATGCTTTATACGAAAAAACTCTGGTCTATCACACATCACAAAAGTGAAGCAGGAGGGACAAAATCATAGAAGGGATAAAATCATAGGAACGGTAACAATAAAGATACGAAACAAAGATAACCTTGGAAAAATACGCTCATTACCTCATCTATGCACTCGTACAAAAGTAAACATCCAGATTCAATTTTATTGTTTCAATTAGGCCTGTCAATGGAAGAATATCCGTCGGATATTAAGGAATCCGATATCCGACAGGTTAAGCACTATCGGATATTCGATATCTGATAATATCCTATAGGATATAAAAATCAGATATCGATTCCGATATGTTAAGCTATCGGATATCGGATAAATATCCGACAATATCCGGTTATGACAAAAAGATGTTAAAAACCCTTTAGAACATGTTCATAATTGAAATTTAAGTTCAATTTCTAAAACATTTCATATCGGATATCGAACATTTTTATCGGATATCGGATATTAGGGTAAATCACAAATATGGTTAGGGTAAATCACAAATAAATCCATGTTCTATCGGATATCGGATATTAACAATTCGGATGGAGCCTAATCCGATTCCGATATATTAAGGAAGAAATATCCGATAGAATATCCGATAAAACGGATAAAATCCTATAGGATCTCGAATACTCGAAAACGGATTCCGGATATTGTTGATCTGGGTTTTAGGTACATATATTGTTCTGGGTTTTAGGTACATATATTGTTCTCACAAAACCTTTTTGTTCCATGCCAAACTAAAAATACTTAAAACACATATTCTACAAAACAAAATATAAAACTCATCATCTCATCTTTATACAGTATCATTGAATGATGATTTATCGTCACTAAAGCAAAGAGAAGCACAACCAACATCTGCAAACCGGAAAACAAACATCATCATAAAGATCGGATATTTATTATTATTAACAAGAATAAAAAAACAAATAATAAAAAAGCAAGAAGCAAAAACCCTAGCGGGAGAAAACTCACCACGAAAACAACGTGATCCCAACCTTTCTCGAGCACTTTATATAGATAGCATGAGCAAGAAATTTCCAGGGAAAAAAAAACCCGAAATAGGTAATAAAAATATTTAGTTCAAGGAATAAAATCGTGAAAGCCATCAAAATCTCTTTAAATTACGGACATCTATATTGTTAGGAACATTTTAGTATACAAAATTTGGGGCATATCAAGACATAACAAAATTAACAATCCACCTTATTTAATCAGTTTTTTTTTTATATCTATTTTGATTTAATTATTGGTATAAACAAAATTAAGAAAAGTAACATGGAAATGATGTTTACTAATTCGACAATATTGCTCGATTTTTTTTTATGAGCCCGTTATTTTGTTTGCCCCTATTATTCTGTTTCAAATTCTAAAGATTGCGCAATTATTATTTTTTGTCAAACAGGATCAACAATAAAGCTATTTGTAAGAGAGACACATTGTCCGATCGAAAGGTTAGTACCCACGATCAATTTAATCATTTTTTTTTAAGTTTCTCATTATCGGAAGTGTAATCATCGGGAATAACTTATTTATTAGCTTCAATTTGATTTTAATTGATAGAAGGAAGTTGTAATTAGGAAAAGGGAAATTTGAAGAATTGTAACAGGACATTGGACATTGGGATTTTTTTTTAATTTATTAATCTTATGATCAATGATGCGATTGATTGCGTGATTACTTTTGTGATTGATGCATGATTAATTTAGTTTTTGGGTGAAACAGTGAATTAATGCATTGGTAATATTTTATTCTTTGAGATAATTTTTTATTGGCAACAAAAAAATAAAATTCCAAAAAAACAAGTCTGTTTCCGAAAACAAAAAAATTGTGGGACTGGAATCTTTTTGCACTTTTACTATTGGTAAACATCGAATAAACTTTCTTTTGAAAAACATGGTGGGGCCAGAATCAACCAGAAACTCTGGTTAATGAGAGAATAAACTCTATTTTTGTATAGAGAATGACACCGTTAAAAATAAATAAAAAAATCTAATGATTTTTTGGTGTTTGCTTGTGGTTTTGGGTGCTTCAGTATGTTCAGTATACTATTTCTGGGTTTGTAAATATACCCTGTATAACTTGTTCTGGTAAATATTTTTTCATCCGTGTAGGAAGGTGCTGATCCAAATGGTGAACCAGATGGAATAAAGCTCTATCACTTGCAGCCGAAAAGGGAAGCTACTGGTTGAAGCTGGTGCAGATCCAAATATTGCAGATAAAGTAAGCTAATTATACTCTCTGTCTCTGTTCATTTAGTGGACATCATCTGTTGTATCTGACATGAAATGGTACTTAAAAAGGTTTTCTAGTGGTACTTAATGAGCGTCTCATCTCGCTTTATAAAGCTCCATGGGCCAGTTTGAACGATCAAAGGGATTGACTTGATTACACCGTCCTTGCTATAGAAAAGCACAACTTCATTGATCCTTCGTTTAGTTTCTTAATTGTGTTTGCTTAATATGAAAAGAAGCGTTGGTAGACTATGAGATGATTCGTTGGTGTCACCTATGGTTGTCTGGGTTATGAAAATCAACCTTTTCTTGTCACAGCATGGCCTGAAGCCAATAGAATTTGCAGCTATTAAAAGTAACCGTCGAGGTGTTGAGATTTTTTTTTCCTGTGACATCTCCAGTTCCATCATATGTTGACTGGAGTATAAATGGAATAATGTAGCATGCAACTTCCGAGAAGTTTGAATTAAAGGTAAATACATTATGTAAATTTCTTTTGAGGTTTTGAATAGTTGCTTAACATTTTGGGACCAAAATGACTTCACTATTTTTTCACTGGCATACTGTAAGTCAACTATTACTAGTATGTATGCCATACCATTAACATTTCTACCATTTCATACTTGTTGTTTTTGTTGGCATTCAGCAGTTTCAACTTTCATGAAGTGGTGCTCCTAAATGTGTAGTTTATAGAAAGTTTTCTATCTAATGTATTGTATTAAATCTTCCTTACTGGCAGATGATTTCTCAATCAGAGGAGAATTTTCCTAAGGCAAAATCAAAGGGAACAAGTGCATTCAGAGGAAGGAGTATTGACTGGCAGTATATCGGTACTCAAAGGTACCTTTTTTTAATCCGAAAACACTCTAAAGTTAAGCTTTTTCAATGAATTTTAATTTATTTGATTTACTTTTAAATGAACAGTGAAACAAGAACCCTCACACCTTCCACTATAATGTAGTGATTTTAAGCATTCATATTATCATATGCTATACAGTATGGATAATTTGGGAATTGCAGGGAACATCTACATTTTTAATAGAAATGTAAATCTGCCAAATCATGATGTAGGAACGAAATAGGGTACAAGCGCTAATTTTTCTTTTTGCAGTTCGGAAGTATATATTTCTATGCAGTTCCTTATATGCTTATTTCAGAATCTACTATCAAGTTTTGGAAAGGTGGCTTCATTCAAGTCCCAACTATACTGTATTACACAAGAAAGACAGCTTCTCTGTTCCTCTCAAATCATTGTCACCTAAATTTAATCTATAAGCAACTTATAACTGTACATCGCAGTTGATTTTTTAAAGTTATTACGTAGTGTAATTCATACGCAGAGGGACATGTTTCTCCTGTAGTGTATTTAAAATGGGAAACCACTAACATTCACAATTTCCCCATTGTCTTCAGATATTCTCAAATGTGGAAATTGATCTTAATGATTTGGCGGTTCTTACTTCTTCGTCTCTATCTTTCCAGCTTTCTTGTGTGTTTCTTTTCTCCCATTGATGGGTTGATCGATCTAGTTTAATTTGTTTTTCAGGCCCTCAACATGAAACCTTGTGATGCAGCTGTGCTAGCCAACAGCCAACAGGAGTTTGTGCTATGTGTATTTGAATACAGGAGAGATCTTGCTTTTGAAGATGCTGCTCTATGCTTGTTGGTAGGGCTGTCAACGGATTAAAATCCGTCGGATTAAAATCCGTCGGATTAAAATCCGTCGGATTTTCACCAATCCAATTCCGATAGGCGATAAAATCCGACGGAACTTAAAAAAGCTAATCCGATTCCGATAGGTTAATCTATCGGAAAATCCGATAAAATCTGGTATTTGCTAAGAATATGAAAAAACTGAAAAAAAATCACATTCGGTTCTAAAATGTCTTCAAACACATTCTAAAATCCACACTACCAAACAAAACAAAGAGTATATCACAAACTCTCTTAGAATCTAGGACAGTAACCGAATGCATAAATCAGACATGTGCATCTCATCTGGATGTTAATTATTGCTACTTAAAACTTGATATTCTATGACGAGCTGCTTGAGTTAATTGCTCCAGCTTCAGTAAGCAAGGGCACGAGCTTCCCCGCCTTGTGCAACCCTGTTGTCGCTGTTTTACAAATAATTACAAAGGATTAGAAACACAATATAGCACTATATAACAAGTCAAACACTAGACACTCAAATAAAACACGAAAGTTAAAAGACATTACAGTCGCAACCACCATGAACTTCCCACCAATAAACACGTTAGGCACAGTTCGTTGTCCAGTCCACTGAGCTAATTTGGTTTCCATCACCTTCAAACAAAGTACATAATATCAGCACTGTCGCTATAAAGGTTGTACTTGTTCACTACAGAAAGACAATCCAATGCAAAAGAAAATTGATTCTCAAATCAGTCTTATTAATGGGCAGGGTATATGGCTTATAGCCCAGAACTAATTTGCCACCTACTAAATCATGTATGCAGCAACAAGGAAGCCTTATATCCATGGAAGGGAAACCCTTTTAGGGTTAATGCCTGCATCAAGGTTTAATACATAAAACAAACACATGCAGCTATAAAGCCTTAGTTCTTTGAGTACCAGTACATACTTCTTTGCCTAACTCAGCATGTTACCAGTCTTACCACAAACTGTATATGATATGAAATCCATAAAACAAAATGCAAATAATTTTTGGGTATTATTCCAAACTTGTTTTCTGACTGAATCTTGAAAAGACATAACCCTAGCTTCAACTAACAAAACAAAATGCGAAATTGCCTTAAAAATGATCATCTAACCAGAAGAATAAAGCCCTAGCACCCAACAGATGAACACAATTGAAATTATAAACTATTGATTTCAATTGAAATCATTGCACAATCAATAGTTTATAATTTCAATTAAACAACACAATCAATCATTCCTAATTTCAATCAACCAAGTTTGAAATCATTTATAATTCAACATGTAACATCAAACATGCAATCGATTTGGGGGGTGGGAAACCTAATTTCGAAATTCCCGATTTCAACCAGAAACTCTTATTTCAGAAACATCAATCATCTCACTTATAATCAACAAAACATCATGCATAAATCGATTTTAACCAAAAATAAACAAAGGGTTTAGATTACTTACTTGTTTTCTGAATGAAAATTGAAAATCTAATCTTCTTAACAATCAAAACAGCACCATCTCATTCAATCTGTCTCTCTAGCTCACCAAAATCTAACTCAGGAGTCATGATTCAATCAGTCATTACTCTTTATGTCTCTAACTCTCTCCATCGATATCTATCTTTTTCTGAGAATTTTTTTCTCTTCACGATCTCTTTCTTTTTCACTCTGAAAAATGTTACAGACTAACAACTAACATCGCTACTAATTGTCGAAGGCATAATACCTGGGCTTGAAATTACCAATATATCCCTAATCTGTCGGATGTCGGATTTAAACCAAACGGATATGGCCTGATCCGATTCCGATAGGCTAAGTAGGTAAAATCCGATAATATGTCCGATTCCGATATCTGGAATCCGATAAATCAGATTAAATCCTATAGGATGTCGAATTTTTGGAAACGGATCTCGGATTTCGGATGATTATTGACAGCCCTACTTGTTGGAAAGACCAGCCTGGCCTTCGGCGTTCGCGTTTTATAGAGCAGGCATAGCACTCAAACTGCTGAATGTACATATTCGTCGATTTTTCCTTCTTGGTTAATTTTCTTGTTTTCTTTTTGTTTAAAGAAATCCTTTTTGATAATCTTTGCTGCACTTCGTGCAGAAGCTTGATGATGCAACAATTTCCTTTTCCACTGGTTTAAAACTGGATCCTGAAAGTAGAGAGCTTGAAGATGCATTCAGGTTAGCTACAGTTACATTTATTACCAGTTCTACTACTACCATTTCATTTGTTACTTCTGGCATTCCTACTTAGCAAGTATCCATTTGAACCTGAACCTGTCTTGTTTAGAGAGTGATATTGAACTGCTAGATGTTGATTAGATGACCAATAACCATCAGCATAGTTGAGTTAAACCTCCGGGTTGATTGGGATAGGGTAGCTTTCATTCTTGGTGGTTAAGATGGTTTTGTCTGAGTTGTCTGACCTTCCCACATATTGTTGATAAGTTTAACCTTCTTCTTGTTTTAAGTAGGAAAAAATCAATAAATTTTGATGATTTTTGCTATACATAGTTTTGAGTTCAGGCCCCTCCTGTCCTCCACATGTTTCCACAAGAAGCGTATAGAGTCTATGTTGCTTAAATTGAGATGAGATAGAGGCTTAATAGGCTGTTGTACTACTGGCAAGGTTAAGTTCCCCAATTCGTTGATTGAGGTTGATGTCTTCTTAGTCCCAGGTCAGCATGTGAATGTTTAACAAGTGTATATTATATAGAACAACAGAACCGTGATAGTTAGTTCTAATGATTGTTTCGACCTTTTCTTATTCTGTTTCACACTGTTCTTTCTTACAGGATGTTTGTTCAAACGGGTAGAAGGCCATGCATGTCCCACTTTAGAATGAAAGGCTGCAAAGGCAGGCCACTGACATGTATGCCCGACATTCTGAAACCTTTTTCTGGCGGAAGTTTTTGTCAGGTTTTGGAAAAAGTAAAAACTTATTGCTAACGTAGCTCTTGAAAGTATATAAAAAGAATCAGGTCTTTTAAAGCATTGGGCTAGTCCCCCGTTAACAAAAACTGGTAACAAATTGTGCAGGTATGCTCAGTTCTATCCGACTTTAGGATGCCAATTTATAGATCGGTAGTTGCATACATTTGTAGCCTACTAAATTTTGAAAACCTGCTCCGGGCTTTTCTATTATGAAACAATAACAATGAAACCTGAGTTGTGGAATACTGGAATGAATATATCTAGATTTTGTTAAATAGACAAATGCACAAGGTTAGTAAATTAGAGGAAGGATTATGTAGTAAAATAGCCCTTGCATCATTCTGATATGCGTTGTCATGAGGTTTCATTAAGCAATTTTATTGGTATCAAATGGAGCTTGTAATTTTTTTTATACAGGTTCATTACAGTGTTTTTTGGATTCTAGAGGAATTTATGTTCTAGTTTAATAATATTAACGTCAACCTCACAATTCTCTGTAGACGTTTCCACCAGTGTGTGACCTACAAAAGATGTTGAAAGAAATTGCAGTTCCACCATTTAAGTGGGACGAAAGATGTTCCCTTTGGGATTACTCAAAATCAATCAACTTCAATCCGATCCCAAGGAGAGGCCCACAATTATGACTTTGCAAAACTGATCTTCACTGTGTGGATAGTCTCAAGACTCTCAAGATTCACGGTCATATTCCCTTCAGCTCTGAGCGTAAGTATTTTGTCATCCTTCATCAATATTTACAATGGACTATAACTCTTTTTTTCATATATATTGACCGTTTTCTTAGACAGTGATTATAGGAAACAACCTGAAACTTTCTATTTCCATGATGGTCTAAAGTTTAGTTTTATTCCCATGTCTATTGTTTCAGTTGGTGTAATATGATTTTCTTACTTTAATTAATGAACAGATACAAATGAAGCGGCTTCCAATGACGATGATGATGCTACCATTGATGATGTTGATGAAATCAAAGAACTAGCCAAAGGTGACCTCCTTAGACTTGATATTACCTAGCCTGTATTACTAGTGGAGTCATTGTACATGTTGTACCGGTGCAAATTTAATGTTAGGTCTAATACTTAGAGCTGAATGCTCATCTGAAAGCTGATGCTTTATATTCAAATTTCGAAGGTTGCTAAAATTGTGAAACCAAAATTTGCGATTTTCTTTCAATCAGGAAGCAAAACGAGTAGGTTTTATGGTGTCTTACAATTGGTTCTCCTTTGTTGGTACTCCACTAGCAAGAGGGGTACCAAAAGAATCCGCCTTCATATTCTCACTGATGGCCGTCATGTTTTGGATGGTTCAAATGTAGGGTTTGTTGAAACTATTGAGAATGACCTTGCACAATTGCGAGCAAATGGCGTTGATTCAGAAATTGCGTCTGGCGGTGGTCGCATGAATGTCACAGTTGACCGTTACGAGGTATTAGAAACTCTTTTGACCAGGCAATTATAGCTTTAAGGTTTTATGTGCAGAAATACACCAAATCTGTCTGAAATAGACCATTTGTGCTGGTATATTCCCTCGCAAAATAATACCTCTCAAAGTTAGGTATCCTTTCTTGTAGGACCATATTCAGTTAGGGCTATCCGTGGTACCCTGTCCTGTAGATTTCCAAACTCATGCTATGATGGAAGTATTTGTTAAATCATGATTGCACCTGCTTGATTATCGAATGATATAATTGTATGTTTTCGGTTAATAATGACTTCAGCTGGGGCACTGACAGTTACCTTTATTATTAGAATGGCTGGGGTGTTGTGAAAAGAGGATGGGATGCTCAAGTTGTTGGTGAAGCACAATACGAATTTAAGAGTGCTTCAGAAGCAGTTAAGACACTGAGGGCAGAACCAAAGGCCAATGACCAATACTTGCCTCCATTTGTTATGACGAAGGCTAAAATGAAGTTTTTCTCATCAACTCTCCCTGCGAGCTCACTACATACAGTCCTCCATCTCGTCACAAGATTTCGCAAGCTCTCTCCAGGTCTTTGTCTTAGATTAAACAAAGTTTCGATTCCTGGCCTCAACATGTTGTTACTTATATAGGTTGTTAGAAATATCCTTTGCAAGTCTTTGAACGAAGAAATCGATCTCTCCGGCAATCCATCGAACCAAGCCAATGCTTCTCCAGTTAGACTTGTAGGAAAGTATTTACACATTACTGCTTCATTTTGCGCCCATTGCATCAAGGATAGGGTGTATTTCTTTAAGTGTTGCACCGCACTTTCAGACCCACTGAATGTGCTTCCAAAGGCTGGTAGTGAGCACCTCGCAGGAATCCGTGCCTCCAATACTTCGTGTGCGAACGGAGATTTTCCAGCCTCTGCTATTTTCACTCGCCTCCCCTTCGTGAGTTGTTAATCATTGACCTCATGTCTCGTAATTTATTTAGGACTGCTTGGTTTATATTCCCTGCACCTTCATCTCGCCTATTCCTTCTTTCTTCGCCATACCTTCTATTATTCTCGCGGCTTCTATCTTCTTCACGTCTCCTTTCGTCCTCGTATCTTCTTTCATCTTCGCGTAACCTTTCATCTTCGCGTAATCTTTCTTCTTCCAATGTTCTTCGCAATTCTCTTTCTTCGCTACTTTCTATTTGGCATCTTCTTCTTCTTTGTTCCCTTCTCTCCTCATTTCTCCTTTCTCTAACCTCGTCATTTTCCAGTATCTCCTCCCTCTGACGGAAATTTCTCCTTGCTGACGAGCCTGTCCTTGCATCTGATTTTCCTCCGCGTAGGTCATTGGCTGCTCTTTCATCATTGAGTTGACGATTTTGTTGCGTCAGAGTAACGTTCTGTCTTGCGAGTCTGGTTCGCTACTCCACCAGATCTCTTTCTCTTTCTCTCTCTTGACGAAGTACTTACCTTAATTGTTCCAATGTCATATTCTCTTCACCAACATTTTCCTCCCTTTCCTCACCAACTGGTTCTTCTCCTACGACTGTTTCTGTATCAGTAGTATGGACCGATCCTTCTCTAAAGTTATTCTCATCAGGACCGTCGTTTTGCCATTGATTCACACCATGTCTTCCCCCTGCAGCTGATGTTTCTCCATCCTCCTTCCTCTTTTTGCTTCCAATCGCTCGCTTCTCCTTGATGCTATTACGTGCCTTTCCCGATCTGGAGCTTTTTCCATCAACTATCTTTCGTCGGACTAGCTTCCACTCACCGATTCACCGATGATCTAACTGAAAAGAATTTTCTTTACTACGAATTTAAGGCAAGCTTTTGAAATTCTAACAAATTTCACAAGACGAAGCTCTAAACTACTCTACTTCTCAGATCTAAGACGTAAACTCACCCTCCTGATCTACGAAATCATGTTTTTCACCAAAATCAACTCGTTAAAACTCTAATGTTAAAACTCAAGAACTTCCACTTCTCCTCAAGATCTCAAGTGAGAGTAAACTCTCAACTAGAGTTCCCTGTTTCTGGACGCCAAAATATAACTACTGGAAATCCATTAGTACACCCAAATAGTAACAAACAAGTTTAAGACATGATTCAAGTAAGCGAAATAGAAATGTTTCTTTATTTATTAGATCGGAATCTCGATGATGATGATATTACAAATATTGAAACTCACAAGATCCCTAACTTACTTTTTCTCCACCTGACCTCTCTCCATACAAAAGATTCCATCCTCTCTTACAAGGATGTAGGTACAGAAATCCTATTTATAGGCAAGACTGAATAGTGGAATACAGCTCATTTTACCTCGCGGACAATCACACGATTCACCTGACTCTGCTTTTTACTTCGCCCAAGCCATTTTCAATAAAGTTATTCCATTTTTTTTGCCGATAACCTCGGTAACTTGTCGGTACAGCTGTCCCATTTCTTATGCAACAATCTTATCTTCGCCAGAGGCTCCTCCGTCTTGCTACTTCTTCGTTGTACACAGATTATCTCGCTTGTTGGTTATTCACTCGTATCTCGTAGATCTAATAATCAGGAAGGATTTGTACTTCGCAAATCTAATATTCGTTAAAGTAGCTCTGACACTTGATTTGACTTATCACTGATATTTCTCTTTGGGATGGATAAAGATCTTCTGTTTTAAGATTTACTTCACGTATTTTGTTTAATCTCGTTAGACCATGTGACGAATAGGATTTCTGTACCTACATCCTTGTAATCAAAAATTTGAATGTTGTTTTTTCATGAATTGCCATTCTCTCCTCGAATGAAATCTTCATCCCTTTATTTACAGTCTCAACCAATAAGTACTCTTTCCGGAGACTCAAAATGGCTATACAAATAACTGTTATTGCATTTGAAACCCTTATTTCTACTTGGAGTAAAACAGGGTGGCGATGGCGATGTATAATTAGAATTCTACAATCTAGCTTTTTAGTTGAGAGTTTCTACTTGGATAAAAATAGTGATTGAGCTTATAAATCGTATTAAGTCTTAAGTTTCAGCGAAGGAACTTTGTGGTGGACTTATTTTACATTGGTCAAGTTGTTCCGCGAATCCATGAGAGCTCCAGGTGGACTGTGCATGAAGTTTGGTATGTTTTTTCTGAATTGTCAATGCCACTGGTTGCAGGAAGATGGTATATTTCCAGGCCTGGAATTCAAGGTAATTGTTGATTTAGCTTTGAAATGCATATGAACTTTCCTATTGCTTGATTTTTTTGTTGTATGGCTAACATATCCTTTGCTTTGTTTTCCAGGTTGCAATGGAAGAATCTTCTAGAGTGGGAGCAAGATGTTTCTACATTGATCAAGATATTAATGTACTAATCCTTATTTTTTTCTGTTTGCTCTTTGGTTCATTATTTTTCTTGATAAGGAATAATAAATTTATAACTTTATTGGCAGGTTACACTTCAACAGATATCTAGAGTATCTTCTTTTTACTTGCTTGGGTTCACATTTGATAGGGATGAAGTTGAATTTACTAGATCCTCTGCGCAGGGAAGGCAGAGCTAGCCTCGTCCAGAGATTGTAAGTTTCTCTGGTCACTCTTGATGTTTCCTGAGATACATTATACATAGTTGAATTGTACCATGAAAGGGGCATCCAGTTTAAGAAAGAAACACAAGTTTCTCCTTCTTTACTGTAAAAGTATACTCGTGAACAGATCAATGTCATTCTTTTTACTTGCATTATGATATATCGAATTTTATGCTCTACTTTTTCCTCTTGAAGAGAGATAACAAAACTAAATTGTTGAATCTACTTCAAATGGCACAGTTAAAGGTGATGGTTGAAGATAGAGGAAAGTTTATGTTTACGAACCTTAGAAGTTCCTTAGAAGTTTTCAAGGAAAAGTTGTAGCTGTGGTTGGGATGGGTCACATGGATGGAATTGAACAATTGTGGATGACAATACAACCAATTTATAACTGTAATTGAGGGTTGCCACGGTAACATCGCTTTCACTCTATTTGATTTGCACTTCGCAGTATACTGCATATATCAGTAATTGGATGATACTACACACAAACAGACAGATCTCTCTTTGGTCCTTTAGTTTCAGGAATACTTGCTTTTTCCTAGTCAGTTTGGTACTTTAAATAAATACCATTATCATTTGATCGGAAAGGATTACAGACTATAGAAAAACTATCCTTCAGGCCTTATGTGTTAATGCGGTGCCAGTATCATTCGTTAGAAAAACTTTCTTTTCTTTTTAAAGTATTATTTAGTGTAGTTTGGTGTTCAAGAGTTCTTGGTGAAGCCTTATTCGTGTTTTTCCTTCTTTTATCGGTTATAGTTTGTGTGAGATTTCTGCAGTGCAAACTGCAAAGTCTATAAAAAGGAAAAGAAACTGTTCCTTCTTTTTGCGTTGTAAAAAATGGTAAAGGAAGATGATTGAACACCAAAAAAAAGCCTTAGCTGTTAACGGCCTGGATTAAACCTGTTGGACTAAACCACCTTTTATTTTTCCATTACAAAACTAAAGGCTTTCTTAAACTGAAAGTTATTTCCTTATTTATTTTATTGAATATTCACACGCACCATGGCACCAGTGCATAGCAACACAATGAACATCGGGTTGAAGGTGCGTGCTCATTGCTCGCGTGATAGCACGACCTTGAATATTTCTCTCTACTTTTAATGTGCTTTTGGATATTTTGTTTTCATTCTTAGTTGGGTGTTCTTGATTTTTCTAAAGTTTCTTGGTTAGGATTGATTTGTAAAATTTGTATCTTGTATGCTGTTTAGCTAGTAGATATGTTGCTCTTCCGGATGATCCATGATGCGATCGAACAAGTTGGTGGAATTTATCTTGTTTCTGCCGATCATGGTAATGCTGAAGATGCGGCGGACAGGAACAAAAAAGAATATCCCCTTCTAGATAAAAATGTCAACTTGCAGATCCTCACTTCCCAACACTCTTCAACGGTAAGTGAACTGAGATATTTTCCACAATAAGTTTTAGTAGGCAATATTCTCAAACATGAAACACCAAGTTCTAGAAAAGAAAACAACTTCTCATGTTGATTTTTTGTGTGTTATTTCAGCTCCAGGAGTTGGATTCCACACTGATGTTCCTGAAGGTGGTGGTCTTTCCAAAGTTGCATGAACCTCCATCTCCAGATGACTATGTGACTAGTCGTATCGAGGTTGTCTAGAAAACTGTTTATCTTGAAAATCACTCTGCAAAGGAAGAGAGTAAAACTTAAGTACTTGCTTATGGGTGCGTGTATGCACTTTTTGTGCTTTTGAATTGACCCATCTTAATTATATTTTGTCTTGTAGGCCCATTTCAGACCAATTATTTCCTTGTCAATTGGCTGATTAACAATCTCCCATGTTTTATTTTTCTCGATTACTCGCATTTCTTCGTCCATGGCATGTCTCCATTTTTCTTTTTTTGCCGCTTCCTCATATTTTTTAGGTTCTAGTGCTATAAATGCACAGTTAGATATATCATAAATATCTCTTAGGGAACGCACCTTTCTAGGTGGGGCACTTGATTCAAATGAACTTGGACTTTGTTGTGTTGGACTAGGAGATCTCGGGCTAGCTGGTGGAGTATTATCTTCTTGACGTGGATGATCTGGCTCGTATTCGAAGAGTAGTGGCAACTCATGGTTTTCTGGTTCATCATTCCAATCCCATGATTTGAATTCATCAAAGATAACATCTCTTGAAATTACCAGTTCCTTTGTATCTTGCTTTAGAAGTCTATATGCTTTAGACTCTTCGCTGTATCCGATGAATATTAGCTTTTCTCCTTTTTCATTAAATTTTTCGCTATGTTGGGATGGAATATGAGAATATGCTACGCAACCAAAAATTCTGAAAGAAGTTACCTCAGGCTTTTTCTTATGCTAAGCTTCATATGGAGTTTTGTTGAGAACTGCTTTTGTTAGCGAGCGATTAAGGATGTAGACTTCCATGTTGACTGCTTCTGCCCAGTAGTTGTTGGGTAGCTTCCTTGCTTTTAACATACTGCGAGCCATTTCTACGATTATACGATTTTTCCTTTCCGCGACGCCGTTTTGTTGTGGAATGTATCGGACGGTGAGCTCCTTTTTAATTCCATTTTCTTTGCAGTAGTTGATAAATTCATTTGAAGTAAATTCTCCACCACGGTCTGTACGAAAAACCTTTAATTGATGGCCACTTTGCTTCTCTGCCAACGCCTTGAACTCTAGAAATTTAGTGAATGCCTCGGACTTTTGCTCGAGAATATACACCCACATCATCCTGGTATAATCATCTAAAAAAAGGAGAAAATATCTTTTGTTGTTGAGTGAGGTTGTTCTTGTCGGACCGCATATATCGGCGTGTACCAATTCGAGAGGCCTTCTTGCTTTCCACGATTTATTTATAAATGGAAGTCTATTAAACTTCCCAAGAATACAACCTTCACATATTTTATCTCCACCGTTGATATTAGGAAGACCGATTACCATGTTCTTTGATTTTAAAACCTTCAAGGATCTGTAGTTGAGATGCCCGTATCTCAAATGCCATAACTTGCATTCATCAATATGATTGGTACTCATTGCACAATTTCCAATTGACAGCATAGATAGAGGAAAGACAAAATTTTATAACATTTTTACTTTTGCCACCAATTGCTTATTAATTTTATCATAAATTGTGCATTCTCCGTCTTCAAAATGTAGTGAGTACCCTTTTCTTATAAGTTGTCCAACACTTAATAAATTTTGAGCTAGTCCAGGAACATAAAGAACATCAGATATGTATCGAGTTTTACCTGACCTTGTACGTACGGATATGACTCCTCTTCCTTCAACATTCTGGAATTTTCTATCTCCGAGTTTGACTGGTGGAATCTCTTGCTCCTCCAATTTTACAAAATATTCTTTGTTTCCTGTCATATAGCTGCTGCATCCGCTGTCAACGTACCATATACCTTGCGCTTCTTGTTGCGAGGTGAGGCAGGAATAAAATACTTGATTTTGAGAATCATTTTTCTCGGTATAGTTAGCTTCATTGAGCCAACAATCTTTTTCCATGTGATTTAATTTATCACACTTGGTGCACTTGTACTTGCAATTTTCAGTTGCATGACAAAACTTTTTGCAGACATTACAACGGAGATTTGAGGAGTAATTTCTTCCGTACCTTTTGTTGTTGTTTCTATAACCTCCTTTTCCACTTCCACGTCCGCGGTAGTAATTTTTGGGTCCTTGATTTGAAGTCGACCCTTTCTCGTGAGGTGATGTTGATGACGATCCCCCTCTGAAGCTTTATTTTCTGTCTTCCATATTTTTCTTTTCACTAAAATTTATTTTTGATTGAAATGCCTGCTCCAACGGTTGTTCCGCGAACCTATTTATTATTTTCTCATGCGCCTCTAATGAACCCATTAATTCATGTACAGAGAGAGTCAATAAATTTTTTGACTCCTCAATGGCAGCGACGATATGGTCGAATTTGAATGGTAAGCTTCTTAAAATCTTTTCTACAACTCTTTTATTTTCTATGGTATCTCCATAACTACTAATTTGATTTACTATTCCAGTAACTCTTGAAAAGAAGTTCTGGATAGTTTCATTTTCTTTCATAAGTAAATTGCCAAAATCTCGCCATAAATTTTGTAGTTTTATGGAGATTACCTTTTCCGAACCTTGGAATGCAACTTTGAGAATATTCCAGGCCTCCTTCGAAGTTTTTGCCACAGAAATTCGAGGAAAAATAGCTTTGCTTACCCCTTGTTGTAGAAACAGTAGTGCTTTAGCATCTTTCTTCTTATTTTCTTTGTACTCCTTTTTCTTTGCATCCGTCCATGACGATAGAGTTTCTGCCGACTCGGGTACATCATAACCTTCTTCTACAAGATCCCAAAGGTCTTGAGAAATAAACAATGTCTTCATTTGTAGACTCCAATAATCATAACTCTAACCATCAAAGATTGGAATTAAACTTTGGGCATAATTGAAACCTTGAATACTTTGGTTAATTACCATGGGTAGAGTTTTGGGATTACTGGGTTAAGTTGGCTCTGATACCAATTTTTTTGGCGCAATGCGGAATTGTGATGGATTTATGGAAATGATTTAAGGAGGAGAGGTTGGTTAATTCAAAAGTGAGGCTTGGATTGATTTGGAAATTAAAATGTTACAAAGGATTTTAGTGTAGCACTTTTGCTCACTTAGTTTACAAAGGCACTTTTGGCTCTTAGTGACGCTCTCACTCTTACTAATTCTCACTCTAACTATTACATCACTTGGTGAGTTTTTGGATTTGATAATCCCAAATGTGACCATCTACCATCTATTTATAGGCTCAAGAGAAAATTCTAGAGATGGATTTCTCTAGATTACATGACCAATTAGGCTAGTAAAAAAAGAAGACTCTAGAGAATTATTGACTATTCTAAATTTACCCTTGTGTACGGACTAACCTAGATCATTCTAGGCTTTACTTTGTCTAGAAGATTATTATTACTAACCTTCTTTAATTAATCTAGATTTTTCTAGATTCATTTAAATCACAAATTATCCAATATTTTTAACACCCCCTCTTAATTTGTGATGTTTAGCTTACCTCTAAAATGATTGAACTTGTCCACCGTGACTGCTTTTGTGAAAATACCTACAAAGACATAAAATACCAAAATAAGTACAAAAATAGGTACTAACAATATAGAAAATCGAGATCAAAATAGACACATAAATGCGTCTATAATCTAGGACAAGCAGAAGCACCTCTAAGAGATGTAGATCTCATCATAGAGACGACAATCCAGTAATCGAACAAGGAGCATACCATGTGGAGGAGGAAAGCGATGTAAATTGCATTGGTGCAAGAGATGATCGCGCTGACAATCAACACAAGGAGAGAAGGACAGAAAGACGACCTATATCTGTTACAAACACACTGCTTTATACCTTTTCATTCTTTTCATCAATTTTTGGGCTATAAACATGTATTTTGAGCAAGTGATTAATATGAGGAGCTAAACCCCATTGCTGGAGCGACAAAGGAAGCTATTTTTCCAACAAAAAGTGGTATATATTTATTTATTTATTGCAATTATTTTATGATATTTATTTGTCCTGGATTGAAATTTTTTTGAATGATTTTTGTTAAACAATTGTTATTTCTTTTGATAGAGCATACTTAGACCTTTTTGATGTTCTATGGTTTGGATTTACATTTGTTATTTTGAAAATCTACATGCTGCAATAGTTTAGAATCAAACTAAATGCAAAAATTGCATAAATATAAATATTGGATTTAATCACTTTGAACTTGGAAAATAGTGGAATCTTGGCCTCAGTGTTCTTTTGATATTGATATCATCTTTGTCTGAGTTTGCTATAATTATTAGTGAGTTTTCTATTTTAGTTTTAGAATTTAAGTCTAAATATCATCCTTCAAAAGTCTGAGAAACAAATATGTTTTTACCAGTTTCTACAACACATCATCTACTATATACGTGTTTATGGTCCTCCGGAGCAGCATTTGAAAATAATTTTTGGTCTAAATTCTCTCAGTTTGCTGAGCAATTGACTAATCAGTGGTGCATTGTGGGTTACCTGAATGCTACTAAATCTATTTCAGAAAAACATGGTGGGAGTCAGAACTTTAATGATAGAAGATTGATATGAGTTTTGTTGGACCAACTTTCACCTGGTCGAATGGTGTTGTAATTGATAAACCAATTTATGAGTGACTGGACAAGACTCTTTGTACTACTAATTGGTTGTTTATCTTCCTAGGGTGAGCAGTGATCATGCACCAATAAGCTTGAATATTATTGGGTTGATCATCTTGCTTTTAATGATGTTGTTCAAATGGCTTGGGAAACTAGCCAAAGTAATACTTTGCTGGAGATAAATGAGGTTGGTAAGGAGCAAATGGGGTAGTACAGAGTTCGGTAACTTATGTAGAGCTGTAGAGGATTCTAACAATGACCTGTTGCAAATTCAAAAAGAGGCCCATATCAAATATACAAGGGATGAAGAGAATAATCTTTTTAAAAATATTGGTCAATTGAATCTGATGCAACAGAGATTTTCTGAATAAAGAAGCAAGGTGAAATGGCTGCAAAAGAGATTATTCGCTCCATTTCCAATTCTAGCTCCATTGTAGGTGCATTTGCTCTTAAAATAGACATAAGCAAGGCGTATGACAAAATCAGTTAGAGATTTATGAGCCATTGTCTTCATTAGAGTGTTTGGCATTGTAGAAAAAACTCATGATTCTGATAATGAATTTCATGTAAGGAAATTTTTTTCTAACTATACATTACTACGATGCAACCGGACCTTCTAAAAATAGCTAATTCTACGTAAAAGCGTGTTTCTAACTGAGCAAAAAGGAGGGTTAATTGTTTATCAAATGTAATACGAGTTTTACAATCCTTGAAAACAAAATAAGATTGAATATTATTCTTGGTATGTCATACGGATAACTATCGGTTTTCATTGTCGACACGTTAACTATAAATTACATTCAATTAGAGTTCAAATAGACAAGATACTGACAAATGCCTGATGCATAATACGAGCAATAGTCTAGTCTTGCGTAAACAGTAAACAATAAAAAAACTACCACTCGAAATTCCTTACTCTTTATTTTCTTCTGCATGCAGTTGAGAATTAACTCTTACAAGGGTTGTGTTACCTTGTGCACCCATGTATTAGAAAATGCAAAAAATAAGAAAGATAATGTTAATTTGCATTTGAAATAACAAAACCCCTCTCTACAAACATAAAACACCCATTTAATAAGATTTTATAAAAGATAATGCCCCAATACCTTATTATAAAACTGTTACAATGCGCCCACTAATTAACCAAACATCAAATCCAATAACTGTGAAATCAAATCCAAAAACGGCATGAATATAAAGAAACAACCCTGCAAAATATACTTTCACAACGAAACTAAACTAAAGCTGTGAGTAATGGAGAATTGTAATAAATTATAGACATAGTCAAAATAGTTAATCTTTATGAAATCGTAACAGTATACGTTGAGGACCAACCCTCTCTCTACTCCAAAAGTTCAATGAAACATATGGTGACATAAACCTAAAAATATTTTCCAAATCTCTAATACAGTAAAAACTCCATATATTAATAAACTCTATATATTAATAAAACATCATAGTCTCAACTTGGGCCAGTTATAAGTAGTAATAACCTCCATATTTTAATATTAATAAATTTTTGATTTACGGATGCGTAAGACCTCGTTACTATGGGCATCTTCTTGTTGAAGCCAAAAAGTTTCAAAATTGTCGAGCATGTTTAAAGCTTCTTGAAATGAAACTTTTGGTAGTTCCGTATTATCATCATTAGAATTATCTCCCTTTGCTTCTTATCTAATTCCATCGATGATTTCTTCTTTGCTTCTTATATACAACGTGTTGCTCATTTGGATGATTAAGGAAGACATCCATATCTATTATCATTTAATATTTTGAATTAGCAAAAAAATCATTTCTTTTGGTATACCTCCGTATATTAATAAACTCTATATATTAATAATATTGTGAAGTCCCAAGGCTATTAATATATGTAGTTTTTTCCGTAGCGAAAAACAATTAACTAGACCTTCTAAAGACGTTCAAATATGTAGACACCACTAGCAATTACCTTATTGTGACCTAAGAATATGATGGTTTATTTACATTCAGAATTACCAGTCATCTATCATACTGGGTCAATACACTTCAAGTAAACCTTCATCTCTGCCTTATTATCACAGATGAAAGGAAGTAATTCTATGAGCATGAACAGCTGCTCGAATACCTTTATCCATAGACCCTATTATACCAGAAATCTTACAAGAATGTGAAATCATATCATAAAGCACAAGTCTATTCCCTTGTCTCAGTAACAACTCATTGTCCTTTATCTGCACAACTTCTACGATAAATGTGGTAGTCTGCCAATCTGGTACGAAAGGAAGACTGTAGTCAGGGCGGATCACAATTGTTCTCGTACTCCAGCATTGTGTTGCCTGGTTATAGATTGACAAGAGAAGTTGATGATAATTAAGACTTACGAAATCACACAAGCATAATTCCCCATCCATTTCTGACAAATGCAATTGATCAATCCTCAACATTTCTTCATTATACTGTCCACCAGGTTCTGTGGTGCTATACTTGGGTCCTCCAGGTTCCAGTGTGCTAAATTCTTCTGTTTCAGTATTGAACGATATAATAGAATCCGAGAATGGAGGACGAGACACTCTGTTAACCGAGAACAATATATCTGACCGATCAATCATCCAGTATAATAAGGTCCCTTTTATGATAACAGGGGGTCTGTGTCTAGTTGGTGGATAAGAAAACCTGCCAACGGCTCTCCTTATTTTTGTTCTTAAATTATATGCGCCGAAGTTACAAATTTGTCCGAATGGCGCACGGTCATTAATAGTATAATACAACAATTCATGACTCTTTCTAACTGGATTGAAGTATAACCCGCATACATGGATATTCTCATCTTCCATTGTTAATTGTTCCCCTGTTATAGGATTCCACATGTAGAAACTTCGAGGAAAGCCACGAAAATCGGAGAACATAAGAAACCCATCGTAGGAACCCAAAAGAAACCTTGGTCCAGTAATATACGAGGAGGAACGAACTGTGTATAATGATCTCACGAATTTTTCTTCAATCCTTTCAAACTCTTTGTTCATGTAACAAAGTTTTGTAAATTCAGAGCCGGGGGATTCTTCAGAAGAATGAAGCTGAACAACTATTACCGAAGTAGATCGTTGATGTTGCATGTGAGTAAAGAATGGGGTAGTGGTTAAAACTTGTAAAGGTCTAGACTCACATTGACACTTGAAAATAAGCTCGGCTGGAAGTCTACTGAGTATGTCTAGGATGATATCACGAGGGAGATCAGCATGACGAGTTTTACTTTTTATATGCAGTAAACGAAGTAGCTTACTCGCCCAACTTATAGGATTAATCCATGTCATTCGCTTGGTAGTTTTCATCTGTAATCAAATAAAAAAGATGAGCAAACAAGATCCTAGTATTACTATATCGAATTAGCTTCAACGTGCTTATTAATTTCCACCCTCTCCCTCCTTCCTATTTATATATAGTTGGTCAATTTTACAATTAAGGGCAAAACTCCTTAGTAGTTCTTCTCCTTAAAAGTAATCCATAACACACTGGGTGAAGGATTACGAAGTACAACTGAACTATGATTAACTTAGGGTTTGTGGTGCGCTAAGCTAGCTAGCTAAAGAGCAGTTCCACGTAAAATGGATCACGTACGTGACTCGGTCACATATAACGCGGACATCCGATTCTCATGTGACCTACTTACTAGCTAGCGATGTTAGTTTGTTGGGTCATGACGTCCAACGTGGTACCATAGTTAGTTGGGCTGAGTCCGTATTCTTCTTCCCATGTGAAGATTACGTCGGCGTATTATTAGGTAAGTTTTACGACAATTATTATGGTTTGGTTCATGACAGATTATCAAATTAACCAGGCAATGATCATTATCTGATATATAAATCTAATCAACCTGCGATGATCGTTATCTGATAGATATATCTAACTAGAAGAAAGGAACGAACTCTATATCAAAAAGAAGAATTAAGATGACACCATGTTTTCACACTATTTGTCACTTGAAAGTTGAAACAACTTAATTTTTTTGTTCAAAAACATAATCGAAATCATCTAAAAATTCAGCACCTTAACAAGATCAGGAAAAGAAAAGAAAAGAATTTGTATGAATATATAGCTATAGAACATTACTCAAAACAATAGCTAATTAAGAAGAAAAAGATGAAAGCTCAAGATGAAAATCATACGTACTTTCGGTTTAGGTGTCGTAGAGTTCCTCTCTCCTGATTTTCTTCTCGTATTGCTATTACTCATCATTTTATAAATAAACAAACAAGTCTCTTCTCATTGATTTACCTCTTTTAGACCCTATATATATATATATATATACCCACACTCATAGAAAGAGAGAGTCGTGTACTTATCCAATCCCAGATCAAAAACGGAAATACCAGACATAGTGGGTGGGATCCACACTAAGCCCAATATTTCACACTACGGTTGTGGGTCCACTTCGGAACATCTCCGTGCCATAACAACTCTTATTAGAGTATCTTTAATAATCTAACTTCTTTAAAATCCTATCTCATATGAGCCCCCATGTTGAATGGTGGGCGTCACTGTTCGCTTAGAGAAGAGAATCACTTAGAAGAGAGTATTTACAATCGCTTAGAGAAGAGTATGTAGAATAAACCTGGAGAGGACACTTGGCGAGACTCTATTGGTCGAGTGGTTAAAATTGGAAAACACTCCCATCTCTTCATGTATTTTCCGCGTTAGTGTGAATTTGTGCACACTCTTCATGTATTTTCCGCGTTAGTGTGAATTTGTGCACACTCCTTAACGAGTGTGCACATAACATTTTAATCTCAACTATTGATTCTATTTAGAGAGTTATATGACGAGGGTCGTGATTCTAAACATGGAGGGTAATGGGACCATCAGTTAAATAATCAACCAATCAGAAGACTATGTGAAATATACAGTCGTTAGAGGAGTGTATGAGGAGTGAAATATCCTTTGCGAAAACCCCTACTTATCTGTTCTTCTTCTTTTTTTCTTCTGCCGCATCTCTAATTTCTTTTTCTCTTTGTTTCATACATTATTTCTTTTAGATTTTATTTGTTTTGCTATGAATAATGATTTTATTGTTTTTTCTACAAGAAACAACGGTATCCACGATGTTTACAGTTTCGGAATTGTTGCACTTGAGATTGCTTGCGGAAGAAAACCCTTCTAACCAAATCGCATAGGTTTAGTAGAGTGGGTTTGGGAACTCTATGGAAGCGGAAAAGTCATTGAAGCAGCCGATCAGAAGCTAAATATGACTTTTGGTGACTCGATGATGAAACTCGATTGATGACTTTTGGTGTATAACAAGATTAAGGAAATCCCAAGGACAGACAGTAGGAGATGCCATTGTCTTAGGATCAAGACTAGAAGATGGAGGGGGACGAAGTTCCATCCGGAACCCTAAATAAGTTTTTTTATTTTCCTAAATTATCGCAGCTCCATTGCATGTAGTGATAGTGCCTTTTCTTCTGAAACCAGGTATTCGTGAAAGCAGGATGATGACATCCTAAGACGAGGTTTGTGAAAGCCTGACCCTTTCAGCCTGGTAAAGCACTTATGGTGTGCTCATCCTGACTACATGGTTAGACCCTCGATCAGGCAAGTGATTAATATTCTTAACATGGAATCTCCGTTGTTGAATCTCCCATAAAAGTTGCCTACACCCGTGTATTATTCTCCTCTAATCCAAATGTGCAAGCATTTTTAAGGTGATCTCACGAAAACACAAACAAATGGTGCTCAATGTACTTGCAGTAGCTGTACTTACACTAATTCGTCTCAGGTGACTGCGTCTTCTGCTGGTTCTTCACCTACAGTATCACTTTTACATTCTCGCTAAACTGGATTGGGAATGAATGTGTGTAGTGTTTGGTGAGTAATTTTTTGTTGATTTCTTCTTCTTCTTCTTTTTTGAAACATTCTCCCATTTTCTTGATGGTTTTTCTGTAAATGCAAAGATGTGTGCTGCTGGAAAAGGTCAGAAAATTTAACGTAAATTGCCGAGGTGAAGTCTGTATTATACACCAATTTAAATAGAGTGCGCTTATGCCATTCGAATATTTCTATAGGATTCTTTTGAATAAGATCAAAGGTGTCGCTTACAGCATGGTCCCGTCTCTTGATAAACATGGGAGCTGCTAGGTTTCCTGGTAAACCCTAGCCCTTCTCTTTTCTGTCTCTTTGTTTTCTCTTAATCAACAAATACTAACCCTTTTTTTGATACATGAATTTGGGAGTAAAAAAGTTGCCTAAAAGGAGACAATGAGCAAACTTTGTCTATCAATAATCTTGAGGGAAGCTTTGAATTCCGCTATCGGTCCAAAATTGTATGAAGCCACTCGGTTGGACTTGGTAAAGGGAGGGTTTATTGCAAATGTTTATCAAGAGACTATGGTGCCCGATGACAAAGGAGTTCTTTGCTGAGTCTCTGAGAAAAGAAAACTCCAAGAAAAGACAGGTGCTCTTCATATTTTACAACTACTTTTTACATTGGATAGGATCAGATGTTGCCTACTCCAATAATATATTGCGGTGCATGTAGGCATCCATTGTAGTGCCCAGAAAATTTCCGCAATTCCCATTAGTCAGGGAATATCTCTTTCATCACTCAGTAGCTGTTTTTACTTATTACTATTATGCAACTCATTTCTAATTCATTTTTAGGCTCTCTATGTGATGAATCCTAACAAGTTCTGGGCATGCGAGTTCTTGATACGGTTTCATGAACAACAGCGGAGTGATAAATGGTAGACAAAGTTTGCACAAATTTATAAAATTATATTTTAGCACAAATTTATCAAGGATCAATTTCACCCTAAAGATTGTACCTTAAAGTAATTTTTGTTACAAACATTCACTAATTACTCAGATAACCAACAGCGTTACAGCAGGATTGGTCTCTCCTTTACTGATAGGATATTTATTCATGGAATTTGGAGTTGAGGTGTATCCTAAGCTCTGTGTCGGAAACAAAACTGACTTTATTGATGGTATCTTGACAAAACAGTCGAACTACTCTATGCAGGTTGGTAACGGGGTGGCTACAAGCTTTTGGAAGGATGCCTGGTTATCAAATTTGACTCTTCAGACTCGATTCCCTGCAGTGTTTGAGGGATGTGATTCGAAGGAAATAATCGATACAAGTTCCGGGCATGCGAGTTCTTGATACGGTTTCATGAACAGCAGCGGGGTGATAAGATCATTGTTTTTTCGTTCTTACTGAGTATGCCATGAAGCTTCGGAAACTTATGATTTATGGTGCCAGCAGGTTAATAATCAGTACATGTCATAGTTTACTTATCAGGGTTTCCTATACTAAGTTTCACATTTCTTATTGGGAGTTTGTCTTTGTAGCCACCAGGAGAGATAAAGAGTTGTTCACGCTTTTATGAACAGTCCGGATGTTAATACACTTTTCCTTTCAAAGTTACATTTTCTTTTGGACTCTCCATCATTCTAATATTATATTAACTTAGAGGTTCTGTTTTAGGATCCCCATCATAGGAGGCAAGGAGCTAGATTTGCATCGACTCTTTGTGGAGGTTACTTCTCGAGGATGAATTGAAAAGGTAATCGGTTCGTACAATGCTTACTCCATTGTTCAGTTTGATTAGGTAGGTGCACACTGCCACTTCATATTGCATACAAGACGTTTACATATATATTGTACACAGGTCATTAGAGAAAGAAGATGGAAAGAGGTAACTGCAGCATTTAGTTTTCCCTCTAAAGAGACTAATGCGTCTTTTGTTTTGCGGAAATACTATGTTTCCTTAATGCATCACTATGAGCAAATATACCACTTTGAGGCAAAAGGATGTAGCACTGCCTCTCCAGGTACAGACACTGGCACTACCACAAGTCATAATATTTATCACTTAACATTGATCCAAAAAAATTCAACCCTTCTGTTTTCTTAACTTTAAAATTCAAGATTAATTTTTTTGCAGATCATATGCTGAGTCTCTCTTCATTACCAATACCGATTCCATGTCCAAATCCACATGAACCAACAATGACTCAGTCCTCCTAACTCGCAGCAGCAGTATATTCAGGTCAAAGAAGAAGCAGGGACACAAAAGAAGTCTTAAATGAAGGTTTATCTTTTCCATAGCTGGACGCTCAATTGTTTATCCTGGAGTTTTTAGAGGCCACTCAAAAGGAATTAGGGCCAACAAATCGGAAGTGTAAAATGTAAATTTGATTGAATATCATATTTGGTCAAATTTGGATTATTCGTCGGTCCAGTTTCTTGAATTTTAATTGAATCCATATTAATTTTAGGGTTCTCATTTTTATGAATTATAGATAGGGGAGGAGCCAGGATTTGGAAAGAAAGTGTGCAAATGAAAAAGTATACCACAAAAACAGAAAAAACTAAAAAAAAAATCATTACACGTGAAAAAATTACAAATACCTAATAGTGTATCATAGGGTTGTGAGAAAGCATATGATAACTATTCCTTCTTGTTGTGTGAAACAACATATGAAAAAGGTTTGTTTAAGGTTTCGGAGAAAATTTCGATGGGATCTTGCTTGTAAATGGGTGTATTCATCGTTCTTTCGAAGTTTCCGAATTATAGTAGTCCACTCTCGGTCAGGTTTCGAGCTTGGAGCCACTTTCTTCCTCGAAGTCGCCTGGAAAGGGTTTGTTTAAGGTATCAAAGAATATTTTGATGGAGTCTTACTTGTAAATGGGTGGATTCATCCTTCCTACGAAGTTTCTGACTTATAGTAGTCCACTCCCGGCCAGATTTCGAACTCGGAGTCACTTTCTTTCTCGAAGTTGCCAGAAAAAGGTTTGTTTAAGATTTCAGAGAATTTTTCGATGGAATCTTACTTGTAAATTGGTGGATTCATCGTTCTTACGAAGTCCCTGACTTATAGTATTCCACTCCCAGCCAGGTTTCGACCTCGGAGTCACTTTCTTTCTCGAAGTCGCCAGAAAAGGGTTTGTATAAGGTTTCGGAGAATGTTATGATGAAATCTTACTTCTGAGCTTCATATTTTATCGATTTCGATGATGTATCATGCTAGGTTTGAAGTCATAACCCTCCCAGAGCTTAAAGGTTCATAGTTTGTATGTCGTTAAACCACATTTGAGAGTTGTGGTATAACCGGTCATAGCCTATGTTATGTAGCAAGTTCTAATCGGTCATAGCCTTTTCGTCAACTTCGAGGCATGAACCTGGCTCCGAGATTGAAACCTCGCGGTAAGTGGACTACTAAGTCAGAAACTTCGTAAGAACGATAAATCCAACCATATAGCTAACCGAAGTTAGCCACATGAACACTTTTAACTTAATCATATTTATCTAACACTTCTAGATCAAATATGATGATCAGTCAATCATGAAAGATAATCAAATGAATCTAATTATGTCTCAAACTTTGCATTAAGCCACGGTTTGCAAACTTTCCATTCCTTAGATCATAAATGTTTTAGTTCATGAGTATGAGAATCATACAATACCGGAGAGAAACTCAGGTGCGGAATTTAATTCAGTTGCATTCAATTTAGGTGCGGAATTTTTTTATTTTTGAACCTGGGATGTTCAAATCTGACAAATTTCTTCTTCAGTTCATCCGAGTGAGAAACTCTGTTCCAACTCTAGTAATCTTTGAACCTGGGATGTTTAACTCTAATAAATTTCATCTTCAGTTCATCCGAGTGACACGGATCTAACTTTAGTAATCTTTGAATATGGGATCTTATAATCAGATACTCTACGTCTTCAGTTAATCCGAACTGCATTTATCTTTTGCACATGCCGTAATCCGTATGAGAACCTAAAACTAAATCTCTACCATCCAAAAATTGCCCAATCTGCATGACTATGCATTTTATCCCCGTACAAATATCTAATATAAAATCCAAAATATAATTTTAGAGATAGGATTTCACTCACTTTCCTTGACTTTACTCCTCTTCTTTTCACTCCTTCATTTCTTCTATCTGTCGAGAGGAAAAAGAAAACCCTTCGATCTTCTCTTCTATTCTCTCTTAGATTGTGATTCAAGCACAAACACTTTTAATCTTAAGATCCATCATCTTATTTTCACGATCTGAAGATACAAGTGAAGGTATCAATCTCCATGAAGAAGAGATCTAGGGCAGCAAGATTGAAATGAAGAAGTAGTTCCATTCCTGATTAGTTCATATTTAGCTATAGTAGAACCAAATTTTGTGCGGTAAGAACCCCAATTTTCTTTGGTTTTACCCTAATTTTTCATTTGATACTTCAAAGTTATAGATTAAAGCTTAGAGTTTATGTAAAAAATAACCCTAGATTTGTTTCTCGTCGCTGATATTTAGGGGTTTCAATTTGATCTGTTTCCAAGTTAAATTCTATCGATTTCTTCTTTATTTCTTGTTACAGTTGCAATTTATGTAGCTAGATTTTCATACATTCGTAAGGGCATTGTTAATTGTGTTTTTTCGTAGTTCAACATTATCTATGTAGTTTTTGTAATTTACCTCAATTTTGGCATTTCAATTTAATTATGCGTGTTTAATACAGACATTATAACATCATTTACATTAGCTCATAGATATTTGATTATCAATTTTGGCATTTCAATTTAATTGTGCGTGTTTGATACAGATATTATAGCATCGATGGATAAGAGTTGGATTAAAATGCATAGGAGTGAGGAGGCGTTCCGCGAGGGAGTCATAAGCTTCCTAGACTTTGCGTTTGAGCGTATACAACCTGGGACGAAATCAATTTGTTTTCCTTGTGTTTACTGCAATAACAATTTCTACCATTCTTGAGATGATGTGCATCTACATATATTGCATCATGGGTTCACGAAAGGATATACCAAGTGGATATACCATGGGGAGGCAGAGGGATGGGAACCTTTGGGTACTGCTAGAACAATTGAAGATGACTTGCCAGAAAACGACGTTTGGGATGAGTTGCTAGGTGCTATTGGAGCATCTTCGGACTCTGATATTGCTAATTTTTACCGGTTGTTGGAGGAGTCCGAGCAACCCCTTTATCCTGATTGTAAGAATTATTCAAGGTTATCCTTTACTGTGCACTTACTTCGTATTAAGACCCGTGGTGGATTGGCTAACAAATGGTTCGACGAGCTGTTGAGTCTTCTGATCAAGGCATTTCCAACTTCCCTAATACCGAAGAACTGTTATGAGGCTCTAAAAACCATAAGGGACTTGGGTCTTACCTACCAGAAGATCGATGCTTGCCCAAATGATTGCATATTGTTTCGGAAAGACTATTCTCTCTTGGATTAGTGCCCGGTCTATCATGCTTGCAGATGGAAAAATGTTGGGTCATTGGGAGGCGATGAATCAGATATTAGTGGAAAAAGAAAACCTAAGAAAAAAGTTGATGAAAAGATAGTACGATATTTTTCTTTAAAGGCAAGAATTCAGAGGTGGTTTATGTGTCCGAAGACCGCTCCTCACATGATATGGCATAAAGAACGTATTGATGATGGATTTTTGAGGCACCCGCAGATTCTCAGAACTGGAAGAGCTTTGATCAGATGCACCCCACATTTGCGGCCGATCCTCGTAATCTTAGACTTACATTAGCTACCGACGGGATGAATCCTTTTGGAAATATGACGAATCCTTATAGCACATGGCCAGTTGTTCTAATCAACAACAACTTACCACCATGGATGTGTACGAAAGATTCCAATTTTATTTTTTCTATGATAATTTAAGGACCCAAATCACCAGGAAATGGTATTGATGTGCATCTGCAATTATTAATAGAGGAATTGAAGGATTTATTGGAGAGCGGTATTCTAATTTTTTATGCTTAAAAGAAAGAGTTCTTTCTATGTCGTGCAGCACTATTAGTGATTTCCCTGCCCTAGCCATGCTTTCTGGATGGAGTACCAAGGGAAAATATGCATGTCCGTGCTGCAATAATGACCCATGTTCACTTCGATTAAGCAATGGAGGTAACAGTTGAACTACTACTTATTTTGGATTACTTTCCTTTTATGCCCAACTCTTTATCATTTTGTCCAAATGTTATTTGTAGGTAAGTGGTGTTACATGTTCCACCGCCGCTTCTTGCTAATGGATCATAAATTGCGCAATCACAAGGTAGCCTTCAATGGAAAAAAGGAGAAATGACCACCACCAAAGCTATTAAATTGGGCTGAAATACTTGAGCAGTTTGATCAGCTAGAGAAAGTTGAGTTTGGTAAGAATGCCAATCAACAAAGTCTAGTAGAAAAGATACCCTTTGATCACAATTTTAGAAGAAAATTAGCATTTTCCAGCTGGAATTACCCTATGTAAGCACGATTTTATTATTCCATAGTCTAGATTTGATGCATATCGAGAAGAATGTTTATGATATTGTGATGGGGACTATATTGAAGGTCAATAGGAAGACAAAAGACAATATAAAAGCTCGATTGGACCTACAGGGGATGGACTTATGAGCGACGAGAACAGGGGATAAGTATAGGGTGCCAAACGTTTCATATGTTATGTCGAACATGGAGAAGGATTCATCTTGTAGACTTTTGAAGGAAATTAAGGTTCCCGACGGGTACGCATCAAACATTTCTCGATGTGTGAACCTTAAAGAGCGGAGGGTTATTGGTCTAAAGAGTCACGATTGCCATGTTCTATTGGAACATTTGTTACCAATAGCAATTCGTGGAAATTTGCCAGATGATGTGTGTGAAGCAGTGACTGAGTTATGTATGTTTTTCAAAGTTCTATGTGCTACTGTCCTTAATATGGCCGACTTAGACAAACTACAAGATAATATTGCAATCACATTTTGAAAGTTAGAAAGGATATTCCCCCCATTTTTTTTTGTTGTGATGATGCACTTGCCCATTCATCTAGTAGAACAAGCAAAGGTTGGTGGTCTGGTGCAGTATCGTTGGATGTATCCAATAGAGAGGTACGAATATATCAATGCGATTTTCCTTGGAAATTTTACCTTTTCTGTGATCTGATGGTATTTATAATGATTTTCTATTACGGTTAGTGTATATATATACACACTTAAGGTACTTTGGAATTTAATAATATATGCTATTTG
>JAJJMB010000969.1:1135352-1186814 GCA_023531105.1 Papaver atlanticum | reverse complement strand
CTGGATTGTCTTCTCTATGATGAGATCTACATCTCTTAGAGGTGCTTATGCTTGTCCTAGACTCTGAGGCTTCCCTAGTTGTCCTTGATGTTCCATGTGATATTTCCTCATTAAACCTATTGTTGTCTTCCCTCAGCAAAGTATTTTCTCGCGTAATATCCGCTCTTTCTTGTCCTTCTCGTTGCCTCTCCTCCCTTAATCTTTGTCCTAACTATACTATAGTGACTTCTTCTTCTTCACCCCGGACAGGTCCTTCTTCATGAAGCGTTCCATCGTTTTCTTCTACTGTATTTGTATCAGTTGTGTGTACAATTACCTCATCATAAATATTACTGTGTGTGTCTCCTCCTTCATATAAATTTTTGAGTTGGGGTTGTGTTTGTTGAACCGCCGCTTGCCTTTCTCCCATGGCTGATGATTCTCCGATATTACTTCTCCTTCTGTATGAAATTCGTCTACTCCTCCTTGCTGCTATGACATGTTCTGCTCTTGACGCTATACTCACCATCATGATGCCTGAAATGTTTTTTTATTGTAATAGATATAATGGATTTGAAGGATATGACCTAGAATGATTTGCAAAAACTTATGAGAAACTCGAAAATCTAAGAAAACTTGAATCTAGTCCCAAATCTAATTTTGGAATCGATGAAAATCTCCAAATGGTATCAAATGTCGGAAAACAAAGCTACCTATTTAACTACTAATATGTTGACAAGACAGTTTGAAGCCCTGAAAATTTTGAAATAATGAAAAACAATGAATCTAAACCATTTTGAAATCTAAACCAGGTGAGGAACAACCCTCTTACTCAACATAGTTATTTTATGCGCCAAAATGTAGCTACAGGAAATCCTATAGCCACACCCAAGTACTGATAGAGAACAGATCTAAGACATGACAAGGAAAACTCAAAGTAATTTTATTATTAAGTGGAAGAACTATCACAAATACAAATACAAGTAAACCCTAACTTGAGGAATAAACAACTTTCTCTCTCATAGACTACCCAAATACAGACTCTGCCCCTCTCTCATGGTTTCCTTTTCCTTATATATGGATTACATCGTGGATGGAAGCTAATAAAGATAATGGGGTACCGCTAATAAAGGCCCTTATTTCGGATCTATAAGAGCGACTATATCACGTCAACTGGGATATGATCGCGATTGCATTCATATGTTCTTCCTGACTCTTATGACATCATCATGTGTGTTAGTGATGACGTGGTGTACTCAAGGCATTCTCCCTTGAAATGGCTTCATCTCGCTGCTATGTTACCTTCGTGCTTTCTTATTGGTTGAGCGATATTTTGTATCAACACTTGTGCTTTAGATGTTGTGGAGATGAGACAGACTGTACCACAAGTGAGACTGTGAGTGAGGTGTTTAGGAAAAATATGGTTCAAGTGTGTATACTCTTTTCTAGTATTTCGTTCTACCATATATTAACAACCTCATAAGCCCGTAAAGAACTACCAAAGAATATTTTTTTAGTGCAGTAGCCTTGGAACTTTCTTAAGATTTTTCTTGTACATATATGGATTGACAACCAAAAAGGATGTGAACAAAAAAAAAAAAAAGTATCCAGGATTGACAACCCTCAGTGCTGCAGCAGTCATCTAGTATTAAAGTTGACGGAAGATGATGGTCCTTCAAGGTATGGAATCGTTAATGTGTCTAATGAAATAGACTCATCATCGGATGTAATTTCAGTTGAGCAAGTTATTACAGATTCAGATGATGAAATTGATTCGAGCTCAAACGCGGGAATGGTTGTTTCAGATGAAATTTGCATGGAACAATCTGAATTATCTCAACATAAGTTTACCAGTAATCTCTCACTTGAAAATAATGATTTTTTTGATAAATCTGCTCCTTTTGTTATTTGATTAAAGATCACAAATTCATCTGTGTCTTCAAAATTGGGCGATGAGGTATTCATTTAAGGTGGAAAATGAAGCAATATGGTTTGACCTTTTAATTTTATGGAGATTATTTCAAAAATAATTCTGAGCATATCTCAGAAACACAAATCAATCCGAATGAGTTCAGTTGGATGCCGCAGTTATAGAATGTAATCAATCCAACTATAATGATTCTTTGGGAAGACAACAAAGTCCAAGTTTTTCGAAAGAAATTTTACGTCGAGGAGGAAAGTTTTGATGAAGGTCCTCCTGGTATTTGCACACTAAGAACAGAACTTGAAAGACTAAATTGTTCATTTAACCAGATGGATGATTCTCTTATTTCACCCGGAGACCCATGTGAGAGTCGGGTGAAAATTAAAGGTCGTACAATGAGGCCAAAAAATTTAAGTTGGGATGTAAGGCTTGGGGGCTAAAGAAGTGCAGTTAAATATCTTCTTCAATCCTCTAAGGCCGATCGATATTTTTTTTCGTTCTTCCGGAAACAAAGAAGGAAACATTTTCTGAATTGGACATTGTTGAAGTTTGTGGCTCTAAGGTAGTTAGTTGGGAGTTGTTACCATCACTGGGATCATCTGGCTCTAAGGTAGACTTTCATTTTTAGTTGAGCTGCCAAAGCTAACACCATCCGGATTGTTTCCATGCGAGCGACTGGGGCGAATGTCTCGTTGTAGTCAATTCCTGGTTGCTGGGAGTATCCTTTTGCAACTAGCCTTGCTTTGTGCTTTTGAATTGACCCATGTTCATTATATTTTGTCTTGTAGACCCATTTCAGACCAATTATTTCTTTGTCAATTGGCTGATTAACAAGTTCACATGTCTTATTTTTTTCGATTACTCGCATTTCTTCGTCCATGGCATGTCTCCATTTTTCTTCTTTTGCCGCTTCCTCATATTTTTGAGGTTCTAGTGCTGTAAATGCACAATTAGATATATCATAAATATCTCTTAGGGAACGCACCTTTCTAGGTGGGGCACTTGATTCAGATGAACTTGGACTTTGTTGTGTTGGACTAGGAGATCTCGGGCTTGCTGGTGGAGTATTATCTTCTTGACGTGGCTGATCTGGCTCGTCTTCGATGAGTAGTGGCAACTCATGGTTTTCTGGTTCATCATTCCAATCCCATGATTTGAATTCATCAAAGATAATATCTCTTGAAATTACAAGTTCCTTTGTATCTGGCTTTAGAAGTCTATATGCTTTAGACTCTTCGCTGTATCCGATGAATATTAGCTTTTCTCCTTTTTCATCAAATTTTTCTCTATGTTGGGATGGAATATGAGAATATGCTACGCAACCAAAAATTCTGAAAGAAGTTACCTTAGGCTTTTTCTTATGCCAAGATTCATATGGAGTTTTGTTGATAACTGCTTTTTTTGGCGAGCGATTAAGGATGTAGACTGCCGTGTTGACTGCTTCTTCCCAGTAGCTGTTGGGTAGCTTCCTTGCTTTTAACATACTGCGAGCCATTTCTACGATAGTACGATTATTCCTTTCCGCGAAGCCTTTTTGTTGTGGAGCGTATCGGACGGTGAGCTCCTTTTTAATTCCATTTTCTTTGCAGTAGTTGATGAATTCATTTGAAGTAAATTCTCCACCACGGTCTGTACGGAAAACCTTCAATTGATGGCCACTTTGCTTCTCTGCCAACGCCTTGAACTCTAGGAATTTAGTGAATGCCTCGGACTTTTGCCCGAAAATATACACCCACATCATCCTGGAATAATCATCCACAAATAGGAGAAAATATCTTCTGTTGTTGAGTGAGGTTGTTCTTGTCGGACAGCAGATATCGGCATGCACCAATTCGAGGGGACTTCTTGCTCTCCATGATTTATTTGTAAATGGAAGTCTTTGAAACTTCCAAAGAATACAACCTTCACATATTTTATCTCCAACGCTGATATTAGGAAGACCGATTACCATGTTCTTTGATTTTAGAACCTTCAAGGATCTGTAGTTGAGATGCCCGTATCTCAAATGCCATAACTTGCATTCATCAATATGATTGGTACTCATTGCACAATTTCCAATTGACGGCATAGATAGAGGAAAGACAAAATTTTATGACATTTTTACTTTTGCCACCAATTGCTTATTAATTTTATCATAAATTGTGCATTCTCCGTCTTCAAAATGTAGTGAGTACCCTTTTCTTATAAGTTGTCCAACACTTAATAAATTTTGAGCTAGGTCAGGAATATAAAGCACATCAGATATGTATCGAGTTTTACCTGACCTTGTACGTACGGATATGACTCATCTTCCTTCAACATTCTGGAACTTTCCATCTCCGAGTTTGACTGGTGGAATCTCTTGCTCCTCCAATTTTACAAAATATTCTTTGTTTCTTGTCATATAGCTGCTGCATCCGCTGTCAACGTACCATATACCTTGCGCTTCTTGTTGCGAGGTGAGGTAGGAATAAAATACTTGATTTTGAGAATCATTTTTCTCGGTATAGTTAGCTTCATTGAGCCAACAATCTTTTTCCATGTGATTTAATTTATCACACTTGGTGCACTTGTACTTGCAATTTTCGGTTGGATGGCCAAACTTTTTGCAAACATTACAACAGAGATTTGAGGAGTAATTTCTTCCATACCTTTGGTTGTTGTTTTTATAACCTCCTTCTCCTCTTCCACGTCCGCGGTAGTAATTTTTGGGTCCTTGATTTGATGTTGACCCTTTCTTGTGAGGTGATGTTGATGATGATCCCCCTCTGGAGCTTTCTTTCCTGGCTTCTGTATTTTTATTTTCACTGAAATTTATTTTTGATTGAAATGCCTGCTCCAACGGTTGCTCCGCGAACCTATTTATCCTTTTCTCGTGCGCCTCGAGTGAACCCATTAATTCGTGTACCGAGAGAGTCGATAAGTTTTTTGACTCCTCAATGGCAACGACGATATGGTCGAATTTGAATGGTAAGCTTCTTAAAATCTTTTCTACAACTCTTTTGTTTTCAATGGTATCTCCATAACTACTAATTTGATTTACTATACCAGTAACTCTTGAAAAGAAATTCTGGATAGTCTCATTTTCTTTCATAACTAAATTGTCAAAATCTCGCCATAAATTTTATTGTTTAATGGAGATTACCTTTTATGATCCTTGGAATGCTACTTTGAGAATATTCCAGGCCTCCTTCGAAGTTTTTGCCACCGAAATTCGAGGAAAATAGCTTTTCTTTCCCCTTGTTGTAGAAACAGTAGTGCTTTAGCATCCTTCTTCTTATTTTCTTTATACTCCTTTTTTTGTGCGTCAGTCCATGTTGACAGAATTGTTGCCGACTCGGGTATCACATAACCTTCTTCTACAAGATCCCATAGGTCTTGTGAAATGAACAATGTCTTCATTTGTAGACTCCAATAATCATAACTCTCACCATCAAAAATTGGAATTAAACTTTGGGCATAATTGAAACCTTCAATACTTTGGTTAACTTCCATGGCTAGAGTTTTAGGATTACTGGGCTAAGTTTGCTCTGATACCAAATTAGTTGACGCAATGAGGAAGTGTGATGGGTTAATGGAAATGATTTGGGAAAATAAGTTCAAGAAAAAAGGTTTGTTTAATTAAAAAGAGGAGGCTCTGATTAATGGGGAAATGAAAATGTTACAAGGGAATTTTAGTGTAGCTCTTTGGCTCACTTTACTTACAATAGCAGTCGCTTGACTTGCTTAGCTCTCACTCTTACTTCACTCACTTGAGATTTGGATGTGTTTCAACATGAAGACATCCACTGCTTATTTATAGGATGAGCTAATGGACCACTAGTTCCTTTTTTCTGTCCTTTCTCCTTGTGTTGATTGTCAGTGCGATCATCTCTTGCACCAATGCAATTTACATCGCGTTCCTCCTCCACATGGTATGCTCCTTGTTCGATTACTGGATTGTCTTCTCTATGATGAGATCTACATCTCTTAGAGGTGCTTCTGCTTGTTCTAGATTATAGACGCATTTATGTGTCTATTTTGATCTCGATTTTCTATATTGTTAGTACCCATTTTTGTACTTATTTTGGTAATTTATATCTTTGTAGGTATTTTCACAAAAGCAGTCACGGTGGACAAGTTCAATCATTTTAGAGGTAAGCTAAACATCACAAATTAAGAGGGGGTGTTAAAAATATTGGATAATTTGTGATTTAAATTAATCTAGAAAAATCTAGATTAATTAAAGTAGGTTAGTAATAATAATCTTCTAGACAAAGTAAAGCCTAGAATGATCTAGGTTAGTCCGTACACAAGGGTAAATTTACAATAGTCAATAATTCTCTAGAGTCTTCTTTTTCTACTAGACTAATTGGTCATGTAATCTAGAGAAATCCATCTCTAGAATTTTCCCTTGAGCCTATAAATAGACGGTAGATGGTCACATTTGGGATTATCAAATCCAAAAACTCACCAAGTGATGTAATAGTTAGAGTGAGAATTAGTAAGAGTGAGAGCGTCACTAAGAGCCAAAAGTGCCTTTGTAAACTAAGTGAGCCAAAGTGCTACACTAAAATCCTTTGTAACATTTTCATTTCCAAATCAATCCAAGCTTCACTTTTGAATTAACCAACCTCTCCTCCTTAAATCATTTCCATAAATCCATCACACTTCCGCATTGCGCCAAAAAATTTGGTATCAGAGTCAACTTAACCCAGTAATCCCAAAACTCTACCCATGGTAATTAACCAAAGTATTCAAGGTTTCAATTATGCCCAAAGTTTAATTCTAATCTTTGATGGTGAGAGTTATGATTATTGGAGTCTACAAATGAAGACATTGTTTATTTCTCAAGACCTTTGGGATCTTGTAGAAGAAGGTTATGATGTACCCGAGTCGGCAGAAACTCTATCGTCATGGACGGATGAAAAGAAAAAGGAGTACAAAGAAAATAAGAAGAAAGATGCTAAAGCACTACTGTTTCTACAACAAGGGGTAAGCAAAGCTATTTTTCCTCGAATTTCGGTGGCAAAAACTTCGAAAGAGGCCTGGAATATTCTCAAAGTTGCATTCCAAGGTTCGGAAAAGGTAATCTCCATAAAACTACAAAATTTATGGCGAGATTTCGGCAATTTACTTATGAAAGAAAATGAAACTATCCAGAACTTCTTTTCAAGAGTTACTGGAATAGTAAATCAAATTAGTAGTTATGGAGATACCATAGAAAATAAAAGAGTTGTAGAAAAGATTTTAAGAAGCTTACCGTTCAAATTCGACCATATCGTCGCTGCCATTGAGGAGTCAAAAAATTTATCAACTCTCTCTGTACATGAATTAATGGGTTCTATAGAGGCGCATGAGAAAATAATAAATAGGTTTGCGGAACAACCGTGGGAGCAGGCATTTCAATCAAAAATAAATTTCAGTGAAAAGAAAAATATGGAAGACAGAAAAGAAAGCTCCAGAGGGGGATCGTCATCAACATCACCTCACGAGAAAGGGTCGACTTCAAATCAAGGACCCAAAAATTACTACCGCGGACGTGGAAGTGGAAAAGGAGGTTATAGAAACAACAACATAAGGTACGGAAGAAATTACTCCTCAAATCTCCATTGTAATGTCTGCAAAAAGTTTGGTCATGCAACTGAAAATTGCAAGTACAAGTGCACCAAGTGTGATAAATTAAATCACATGGAAAAAGATTGTTGGCTCAATGAAGCTAACTATACCGAGAAAAATGATTCTCAAAATCAAGTATTTTATTCTTGCCTCACCTCGCAACAAGAAGCGCAAGGTATATGGTACGTTGACAGCGGATGCAGCAGCTATATGACAGGAAACAAAGAATATTTTGTAAAATTGGAGGAGCAAGAGATTCCACCGGTCAAACTCGGAGATAGAAAGTTCCAGAATGTTGAAGGAAGAGGAGTCATATCCGTACGTACAAGGTCAGGTAAAACTCGATACATATCTGATGTTCTTTATGTTCCTAGACTAGCTCAAAATTTATTAAGTGTTGGACAACTTATAAGAAAAGGGTACTCACTACATTTTGAAGACGGAGAATGCACAATTTATGATAAAATTAATAAGCAATTGGTGGCAAAAGTAAAAATGTCAAATTTTTTTGTCTTTCCTCTATCTATGCTGTCAATTGGAAATTGTGCAATGAGTACCAATCATATTGATGAATGCAAGTTATGGCATTTGAGATATGGAAATCTCAACTACAGATCCTTGAAGGTTTTAAAATCAAGAACATGGTAATCGGTCTTCCTAATATCAACGGTGGAGATAAAATATGTGAAGGTTGTATTCTTGGGAAGTTTCATAGACTTCCATTTATAAATAAATCGTGGAAAGCAAGAAGGCCTCTCGAATTGGTACACGTCGATATCTGCGGTCCGACAAGAACAACCTCACTCAACAACAAAAGATATTTTCTCCTTTTTTTGGATGATTATACCAGGATGATGTGGGTGTATATTCTCGAGCAAAAGTCCGAGGCATTCACTAAATTTCTAGAGTTCAAGGCGTTGGCAGAGAAGCAAAGTGGCCATCAATTGAAGGTTTTCCGTACAGACCGTGGTGGAGAATTTACTTCAAATGAATTTATCAACTACTATAAAGAAAATGGAATTAAAAAAAAGCTCACCGTCCGATACACTCCACAACAAAAAGGCATCGCGGAAAGGAAAAATCGTACAATCGTAGAAATGGCTCGCAGTATGTTAAAAGCAAGGAAGCTACCCAACAGCTGGGCAGAAGCAGTCAACATGGAAGTCTACATCCTTAATCGCTCGCCAACAAAAGCAGTTCTCAACAAAACTCCATATGAAGCTTAGCATAAGAAAAAGCCTGAGGTAACTTCTTTCAAAAAATTTGGTTGCGTAGCATATTCTCATATTCCATCCCAACATAGCGAAAAATTTAATGAAAAAGGAGAAAAGCTAATATTCATCGGATACAGCGAAGAGTCTAAAGCATATAGACTTCTAAAGCCAGATACAAAGGAACTGGTAATTTCAAGAGATGTTATCTTTGATGAATTCAAATCATGGGATTGGAATGATGAACAGAAAACCATGAGTTGCCACTACTCTTCGAATACGAGCCAGATCAGCCACGTCAAGAAGATAATACTCCACCAGCAAGCCCGAGATCTCCTAGTCCAACACAACAAAGTGCAAGTTCATTTGAATCAAGTGCCCCACCTAGAAAGGTGCGTTTCCTAAGAGATATTTATGATATATCTAATTGTGCATTTATAACACTAGAACCTCAAAAATATGAGGAAGCGGCAAAAAAAGAAAAATGGAGACATGCCATGGACTAAGAAATGCGAGTAATCGAGAAAAATAAGACATGGGAGATTGTTAATCAGCCAATTGACAAGGAAATAATTGGTCTGAAATGGGTCTACAAGACAAAATATAATGAAGATGGGTCAATTCAAAAGAACAAAGCGAGGCTAGTTGCAAAAGGATACTCCCAGCAACCAGGAATTGACTACAACGAGACATTCTCCCTAGTCGCTCGCATGGAAACAATCCGGATGGTGTTAGCTTTGGCAGCTCAATTAAAAATGAAAGTCTACCAGTTAGACGTAAAGTCGGCGTTCCTAAACGAAGAACTTGAAGAAGAGGTGTACGTGGAACAACCTCAAGGATATGCCCGCAAAGGAAAAGAAAAAATGGTATATCGTCTCCGCAAAGCACTATATGGCCTCAAGCAAGCACCGCGTGCATGGAACAGCAAAATAGACAAATACTTCCGAGATAATGGATTTGAAAAAAGTCCAAGTGAGCCATCACTCTACATCAGAAAACAAGGTACGGACTTCCTAATTGTATGTCTCTACGTTGATGATTTAATTTACGCCAGCACAAAACAAGAGATGACAGAAAAATTTAAGAAGGAGATGATGAAAGAATATGAGATGAAAGACTTAGGACTTATGCGATATTTTCTTGGGATTCAAGTAAAACAATCTCCAGAAGAAATATTCATTTCCCAAGAAAAATATGCAGAAGACTTACTGAAAAGGTTCAACATGATAGATTGCAAAACAATTGCAACTCCAATGTCTACTAATGAGAAGTTGGCAAAAAATGATGGAGCGACAAAAGTTGATCCAACCTTATTCAGAAGTCTAGTCGGCTCACTGATCTACTTAACAAATACAAGGCCAGACATAATCAATGCAACCAGCATTGTTTCTCGGTTTATGAGCGAGCCAAGCAAATTACACTATGCTGCCGCTAAGAGAATTCTTCGGTATATCAAGGGAACAAAGAATTTTGGCATCAAGTATACAAGAGAAAAAGAGAATGATTTAATTGGCTTCACAGATAGCGATTGGGCAGGTTCTATTGAAGACCGAAAGAGCACATCAGGCTATGTTTTCTGTATGGGAACAAAAGTTATCTCTTGGAGTTCTAAAAAACAAAGTACGGTGGCACTATCATTATCCAAAGCAGAATACATAGCATCAACAAGTGCAACATGTGAAGCAGTATGGTTGAGAAGAATAATGACCGACCTACAACAAAGGAAAAAGCAACCGACGACTATCTACTGTGACAATATGTCTACAATTGCAATGACCAAAAATCCAGTCTTTCACGGACGGACGAAGCACGTAGAGCTACGACATCACTTTATCAGAGAGCTGGTCGAAAACAAGGAAATTGAGCTCCAATTCTGTCCAACAAATGAGCCAAATGCCGACATTTTCACAAAAGCAGTCACGGTGGATAAGTTCAATCATTTTAGAGGTAAGCTAAACATCACAAATTAAGAGGGGGTGTTAAAAATATTGGATAATTTGTGATTTAAATGAATCTAGAAAAATCTAGATTAATTAAAGTAGGTTAGTAATAATAATCTTCTAGACAAAGTAAAGCCTAGAATGATCTAGGTTAGTCCGTACACAAGGGTAAATTTAGAATAGTCAATAATTCTTTAGAGTCTTCTTTTTCTACTAGCCTAATTGATCATGTAATCTAGAGAAATCCATCTCTAGAATTTTCTCTTGAACCTATAAATAGACGGTAGATGGTCACATTTGGGATTATCAAATCCAAAAACTCACCAAGTGATGTAATAGTTAAGAGTGAGAATTAGTAAGAGTGAGAGCGTCACTAAGAGCCAAAAGTGCCTTTGTAAATTAAGTGAGCCAAAGTGCTACACTAAAATCCTTTGTAACATTTTCATTTCCAAATCAATCCAAGCCTCACTTTTGAATTAACCAACCTCTCCTCCTTAAATCATTTCCATAAATCCATCACACTTCTGCATTGCGCCAACACTGATAGAGAAGCAGAAGTTGAGTTTGTAGAATCAGAAATTTGAACAGAAGGGCCATCTTTTGGCCGGAGATATTGACCAGGTGGAATTATTCCTATGACTTGTAACAGAACTGAGCTATGTTCTCCTCCTGCTACTTTTGTGCCTGAATTATTTAGTGGGATTCCTGACGCCATTAATGAAGCTCAGAGAGAGGGAGAGAAGAGAAGGAGAAAGATGGGAAAGTAAAAGAAAGTTGTACAGTATTTGATTTGATTTTGAGGAGTGATACAAAAATTATATATATATATATATAGGCGGCCGTTGCATTTTTTTTTTTCTTTTCAAATTTCAAAATTCGACTGTCTGGTTTTCTGTTTTGATCAGAGAGTCATCAGACAGAGCTGTCTCTCTGGATTTAAATGTGCGCGCGCGTGTGGAAATGGAATATGGGGGAGAATTATACGGCGTGGATGGGTCGGCAATTAAAAAACAACCACTGAGAGAATATAGGCCAACAGCCCAATACCGTGCTGCAGGTGCTTAAGCAGGATTGCTAGAAACAACTTATTCTCGGAACCAGAAAACACTTCAAAGAAAGTATTCCAGAGCACATAAAAACTGATTTCATCATTGGTCTATCGAGGAAAAAATTCATTTATAAAACTCCATTCTTCTGAGATTAGATTATGACATTATCTCCTCCCCATAGGAGTCTCTCATAATAAAGCAAAAACAAAATACTATCTCGCACCGCACTAAGAATATCGGGACTTGTTTGAGCACTCGATAACAAGAAAGAAAAAAGTGCATACACGCACCCATAAGAAAGTACTTAAGTTTTACTCTCTTCCTCTGCAGAGTGATTTTCAAGATAAACAGTTTTCTAGACAACCTCGATACGACTAGTCACATAGTCATCTGGAGATGGAGGTTCATGCAACTTTGGAAAGACCACCACCTTCAGGAACATCAGTGTGGAATCCAACTCCTGGAGCTGAAATAACACACAAAAAATCAACATGAGAAGTTGTTTTCTTTTCTAGAACTTGGTGTTTCATGTTTGACAATATTGCCTACTAAAACTTATTGTGGAAAATATCTCAGTTCACTTACCGGTTGAAGAGTGTTGGGAAGTGAGGATCTGCAAGTTGACATTTTTATCTAGAAGGGGTTATTCTTTTTTGTTCCTGTCCGCCGCATCTTCAGCATTACCATGATCGGCAGAAACAAGATAAATTCCACCAACTTGTTCGATCGCATCATGGATCATCCGGAAGAGCAACATATCTACTGGCTAAACAGCATACAAGATACAAATTTTACAAATCAATCCTAACCAAGAAACTTCAGAAAAATCAAGAACACCCAACTAAGAATGAAAACAAAATATCCAAAAGCACATTAAAAGTAGAGAGAAATATTCAAGGTCGTGCTATCACGCGAGCAATGAGCACGCACCTTCAACCCGATGTTCATTGTGTTGCTATGCACTGGTGCCATGGTGCATGTGAATATTCAATAAAATAAATAAGGAAATAACTTTCAGTTTAAGAAAGCCTTTAGTTTTGTAATGGAAAAATAAAAGGTGGTTTAGTCCAACAGGTTTAATCTAGGCCGTTAACAGCTAAGGCTTTTTTTTGGTGTTCAATCATCTTCCTTTACCATATTTTACAACACAAAAAGAAGGAACAGTTTCTTTTCCTTTTTATAGACTTTGCAGTTGGCACTGCAGAAATCTCACACAAACTATAACCGATAAAAGAAGGAAAAACATGAATAAGGCTTCACCAAGAACTCTTGAACGCCAAACTACACTAAATAATACTTTAAAACGAAAAGAAAGTTTTCCCCAAGTATTAATGGGCTACGGCAGAATATATTTCACACTTCTTGGATAGTCCAGCAGAACCACGAACGCTTAACTAACGATTAGGGCAATTCTTATATATTAGATGACAAAAACAATTAACCAAGAAATATTACCTTAACAGCTTGATCAGCAGCCTTGCAAGGGACAACAGTATCACCAGTATGTCCAGACAAGTCACTGTTGGGAATGTCGACACTTACCTGAGAACATAGAATTACACAATAATTCACTATACATAATCAACTCGAAACCCATTAAGAGCAGTACTTGGTCGAATTTCCACTAAGAACAGCATCCGTTGCCTTCTCACCAACTTCCAAGGCCTTCATTAGCGGCTGGGCATTGAATGTAGTTCCACTATCACTTGGTATTTCAACATATTCCTCCATATCTTCTTTAAAGTATCCAGATCTGCTCCCATCCCAGAGTAAGGTAACATGTCCAGAACTTAACAGCCTCACTGTTTGAATGAATAAGATGATATCATTTTAGAAATCATCCACAAAATGTATACAGCTTTACTTAACAAAGGTATTCTAATAATAAAGAAAACTGTCAGTGTCCCAGCTGAAGGCATTATTAACAAAAACATACAATTATATCATTCGATAATCAAGCAGGTGTAATCATGATTTAACAAATACTTCCAACATAGTATGAGTTTGGCAATCTACAGGGTACCAGGGATAGCCCTAATGGAATATGGTCCTACAAGAAAGGTTACCTAACTTTGAGAGGTATTATTTTGCGTGAGAACATACCAGTACAAATGGTCTATTTCAGACAGACTTGGTGTATTTCTGCAAATAAAAACTTAAAGCTACAAATTGCCTGGTCAAGAGAGTTTTTAATACCTCGTAATGGTCCATTGTGGCATTCATGCGACATCGCCAGACTCAAAATTCTGCATAAATGCCATTTGCTCGCAATTGTGCAAGGTCATTCTCAATAGTTTCAACAAACCCTACACTTGAACCATCCAAAACATCACGACCATCGGTGAGAATATGAAGGCGGATTCTTTTGGCACCCCTCCTAGTATACTGTGGAACACCAACAAAAGAGAACCAATCGTAAGACACCATAAAACCGGCTCGTTTTACTTCCTGATGGAAAGAAAATCTCAAATCCTGGTTTCACAACTTTAGAACCTTTGAATATAAAGCATCAGCTTTCAGATGAGCATTCAGCTCATAAGTATTAGACCTTACATTAAATTTGCACCTGTCCAACATGTACAATGACTCCACTAGTAATACATGCTAAGTGATGTCAAGTCTAAGGAAGTCACCTTTGGCTAGTTCTTTGATTTAGTAACATCATCGCCAACGGAAGCCGCTTCATTTGCATCTGTTCGTTAATTAAAGTTAAGGAAATCATATTACACCAATATAACAGATAAAAAAAAAAAAATTAGACATGGGAATAAAACTAAACCTTTTCAGGTTGTTTCCTAAAATCACTGTCTAAGAAAATGTTCATTATATATGAAAAAGAGAGTTACAGTCCATTGTAAATATTGTCGAAGGATGACAGAATACTTACGTTCAGAGCTGAAGGGAATATGACCATGTATTGATTCTCTTGATTCTTCTGTGTAATCAAGAAGATATGGAAGTTCCTAAAACTGCAATAGCGATACTGTCTGAGGGTTTCTCGATTGCCCTGCAAAAAAGAAAACACATTTAGGAAATGTAATAGGGGAGCATTACTATATATGGTTTTCAAATGACATTTAGAAACTTAGCATGTTCATTGTTGGCATAAATGTTACATGGTATATGTGTTGGAATAACCTAATTTGCAATGTGCAAATGAAGTCTAAAATTGTCTAGTTCACTGAGTTGTAAAAAAGAGTTGTAAGAAAATCTAGACAAGGAAGATAGCCAGTCGGCTGTAAGTATGAAAGAAATAGATAGTGAACTAGTTTGACAAGTAAAGAGAATTCTAGAGTTAGCTAGAGTCGTCAGTTGTAATGTTTAGTCATATAGTTTAAGAGATAAAGATCAGAAAACTCTAAATAAAACTAGAGTGTGTATTCATGTAGCCTATATAAATAGGCAGTGAATGTAACAATTGAAAACTGAGCAAGACATTAATAAAAAACAGTGAGTTTAAGAGAGAAATAGTCTTGCTTCACGACTAGTTCAGTGGAGCTCTATATGAGCAATTCTATCTTCTTTGCTCATATATCTCCAATAATATCATCGAATATCAAAAATCTAACAATATGAAATTATTTCAACATTTTAAATAGGAGTCCAGAGTTACCTAGTTGACTATTAATGGAAAAAAATTAGTATTTCGAAAAGGTTAGCTACGTGGTAACTCAAGTTCCTACTTCTGCACACACGATAAAGTCATATCAAAAAATGAATTTCTCAACTTCTTAAGATTTAGTCAAATCAAGCTCTAAACTATGCAAAGTTTATGGGGAAATTGGAATTGGCTAAGTGGATTTTGAGTCTGTGGAGCCTGGTTCACTGGTATTAAAACTAGTAAACAAAATATAAGGAGCAGAAGCCGATAAATATTATAGGAGCAGGGTCTCTTTACATCTTTTTGCTAAGAATGACATTCATTCAGTCTGTAGCATCATAGGACAACGATGTTGCACAGTGCAGTTAAAACCTCATTAGCCATTATAGAATTACCACATAAGAAAATGAAATTCACAGGAAAAGAACATAAAATCTTAGAAAAGATACTCTATCCCAAAATCATTAAAAAGAAAGAAAAAAGAAGAAGAAACTTTTCACCTTAAAATCACACTTCAATCTTTTGTAAAATTTGGAGTCTGGCATGTAATCTGATATCAACCCACCATACAAATCAGCAACACAAGACAAACCCACAATTTATTTCAACAAAATATCAAGATCCAATACCTGGGGTGGTTACTGGTTTTGCCCTTCTACATCAGGAAGAATAGATGCATTTTAAGCTCAAATTGAAGTGAGAAACTTGAGATTTTCTTTTCAAGATATGAATGTGAATCAAGAAGAAGAGAGTTGTTTGAGGAGAATATAAGATGAAGAAGAAATTGTGATGATGTTGAGATTCTCACTGTGTTTCTCGCCATTTTTGGGAACAGAGAAGAAAGAGTTGGTGTTTGCTATACGTGCACTTTGTAATATTTATTTATATTCTGTAGGTTGCTCATTTTATATTGAAAATGGAGGATATTTTTCCTTTGTCCATTTTATACGTGCACTTTGTTCTTTGTTCTTTGGTTAGTCATTATCCTCTCAACCATATCATGTCCAAGATTTGGACCATCTCCTATTGTCCCAGCTTGTTTTAAGTCTCTATATTGCAAATAATCATGAAAAAGAAATGCTGGAATATCAAAGGACAGTGTATTGTTTTTACCATAACCCCACGGTTAAAATTCAACGGGCTTTTCTCTAGGACTAGTACGATTTGTTGTGGTGCTAGCTGCCTGCTAGGCACATATTCTTGAATATTGTAATTGTAAATGGGTTTATGTCGCATCAGTGCAGTGATGGCACTTGGATACACGTTTTGTATTAGACAGTCTAGTGTTAGCTAATACACGTAACACCTCGGGTCTAATCTTTATTGATAGAGTGTTGTCGTCTGTCTACTAACTAGACCCTGAGCTAGGTACAGTGAAAATCACAGCATTAGGAGCAGTAGAAAACCAAAAAAAAATCTTATAAGATGGAGTCTAGAAAATTAAACCACTCTAAAAAAAAATCTTATAAGATCATTCAAAGCCTAGATTAAGATAAATCCCAAAAAGATTACACTCGATATATTCGGGTTCTAATATGAAGATATTCTTCTTTTGAGTCTTTGACTAGCTACAATGAACACTTTTAAAACATCACATTTACATATACTAATTCAGTTTTATAGGAAAGATAGGTTGGCATAAAAGCCACAGTTAGTTCTATCTTGGATAGCAGTTTGAACTCTTTAGACCAAATACAACAAGAACATATCTGTGAAGTCTAATGTCCTAACTGACATACAAAATGCAAAAATATTTGCATACAAAGAAGCTTGTGTATAACATTCCTATTCGAAGAAACATGAACTGCAAATTTCCCAAACAACTTTTCTTTCGCCCTACTCCGAATGTCCTGTCAATAAAAGATCAAAACAATATAAGTACTAATACAGTTATTACGCAAATACCAACTCCAGCAGCTCCGATTGTTTACCAATATCCATTACAAGATTTACCCGTTGAACAATGAAAATAAAAGGCACTTGGTCTATTCATTTTTCTATGAATATTAATGAAGGGATAGTTTTTCTAACGAATGATACTGGCACCGCATTAACACATAAGGCCTGAAGGATAGTTTTTCTTTAGTCTGTAATCCTTTCCGATCAAATGATAATGGTGTTTATTTAAAGTACAAAACTGACTAGGAAAAAGCAAGTATTCCTGAAACTAAAGGACCGAAGAGAGGTCTGTCTGTTTGTGTGTAGTATCATCCAATTACTGGTATATGCAGCATACTGCAAAGTGCAAATCAAAGAGAGTGAAAGTGATGTTACCGTGGCAACCCTAAATTACATTTATAAATAGGTTGTATTGTCATCCACAATTGTTCAATTCCATCCATGTGACCCATCCCAACCACAGCTACAACTTTTCCTTGAAAACTTCTAAGGAACTTCTAAGGTTCGTAAACATAAACTTGCCTCTATCTTCAACCATCACCTTTAACTGTGCCATTTGAAGTAGATTCAACAATTTAGTTTTGTTATCTCTCTTCAAGAGGCAAAAGTCGAGCATAAAATTCGATATATCATAATGCAAGTAAAAAGAATGACATTGATCTGTTCACGAGTATACTTTTACAGTAAAGAAGGAGAAACTTGTTTCTTTCTTAAACTGGATGCCCCTTTCATGGTACAATTCAACTATGTATAATGTATCTCAAGAAACTTCAAGAGTGACCAGAGAAACTTACAATCTCTGGACGAGGCTAGCTCTGCCTTCCCTGCACAGAGGGTCTAGTAAATTCAACTTCATCCCTATCAAATGTGAACCCAAGCAAGTAAAAAGAAGATACTATAGATATCTGTTGAAGTGTAACCTGCCAATAAAGTTATAAATTTATTATTCCTGATCAAGAAAAATAATGAACCAAAGAGCAAACAGAAAAAAATAAGGATTAGTACATTAATATCTTGATCAATGTAGAAACATCTTGCTCCCACTCTTGAAGATTCTTCCATTGCAACCTGGAAAACAAAGCAAAGGATATGTTGGCCATACAACAAAAAAATCAAGCAATAGGAAAGTTCATATGCATTTCAAAGCTAAATCAACAATTATCTTGAATTCCAGGCCTGGAATATACCATCTGCCTGCAACCAGTGGCATTGACAATTCAGAAAAAACATACCAAACTTCATGCACAGTCCACCTGGAGCTCTCATGGATTCGCGGAACAACTTGACCAATGTAAAATAAGTCCACCACAAAGTTCCTTCGCTGAAACTTAAGACTTAATACGATGTATAAGCTCAATCACTATTTTTATCCAAGTAGAAATTCTCAACTAAAAAGCTAGATTGTAGAATTCTAATTATACATCGCCATCGCCACCCTGTTTTACTCCAAGTAGAAATAAGGGTTTCAAATGCAATAACAGTTATTTGTATAACCATTTTGAGTCTCCGGAAAGAGTACTTATTCATTGAGACTGTAAATAAAGGGATGAAGATTTCATTCGAGGAGAGAATGGCAATTCATGAAAAAACAACATTCAAATTTTTGATTACAAGGATGTAGGTACAGAAATCCTATTCGTCACGTGGTCTAACGAGATTAAACAAAATACGCGAAGTAAATCTTAAAACAGAAGATCTTTATCCATCCCAAGGAGAAATATCAATGATAAGTCAAATCAAGTGTTAGAGCTACTTTAACGAATATTAGATTTGCGAAGTACAAATCCTTCCTGATTATTAGATCTACGAGATATGAGTGAATAACCAACAAGCGAGATAATCTGTGTACAACGAAGAAGTAGCAAGACGAAGGAGACTCTGGCGAAGATAGGATTGTTGCATAAGAAATGGGATAGCTGTACCGACAAGTTACCGAGGTTATCGGTGAATAAAATGGAATAACTTTATTGAAAATGGCTTAGGCGAAGTAAAAAGCAGAGTCAGGTGAATCGTGTGATTGTCCGTGAAGTAAAATGAGCTATATTCCACTATTCAGTCTTGCCTATAAATAGGATTTCTGTACCTACATCCTTGTAAGAGAGGATGGAATCTTTTGTATGGAGAGAGGTCAGGTGGAGAGAAAGTAAGTTAGGGATCTTGTGAGTTTCAATATTTGTGATATCATCATCATCGAGATTCCGATCTAATAAATAAAGAAACATTTCTATTTCGCTTACTTGAATCATGTCTTAAATTTGTTTGTTACTATTTGGGTGTACTACTGGATTTCCAGTAGTTATATTTTTGCGTCCAGAAACAGGGAACTCTAGTTGAGAGTTTATTCTCACTTGAGATCTTGAGGAGAAGTGGAAGTTGTTCTTGAGTTTTAATACTAGAGTTTTAACGAGTTGATTTTGGTGAAAAACATGATTTCGTAGATCAGGAGGGTGAGTTTACGTGTTAGATCTGAGAAGTAGAGTAGTTTAGAGCTTCGCCTTGTGAAATTTGTTAGAATTTCAAAAGCTCTTAAATTCGTAGTAAAGAAAATTCTGTTTAGTTAAAGATCATCGGTGAATCGGTGAGTGGAAGCTAATCCGACGAAAGATAGTTGATGAAAAGAGCTCCAGATCGGGCAAGGCACATAATAGCATCAAGGAGAAGCGAGCGATTGGAAGAAAAAAGATGAAGGAGGATGGAGATAGGAGAAACATCAGCTGCAGGAGGAAGACGTGGTGTGAATCAACGGCAGAACGACGGTCCTGAGGAGAATAACTTTAGAGAAGGATCGATCCATGCTACTGATACAGAAACAGTCGTAGGAAAAGAACCAGTCGGTGAGGAAATGGAGGAAAATGTTGGTGAAGAGAATATGACATTGGAACAATTAAGGGAAGTACTTCGTCAAGAGAGAGAAAGAGAAAGAGATCTGGTGGAGCAGCGAACCAGACTCGTAAGACAGAATGTTACTCTGACGCAACAAAATTGTCAACTCAATGAAGAAAGAGCAGCCAATGACCTATGAGGAGGAGAATCAGATGCAAGGACAGGCTCGTCAGCAAGGAGAAATTTCCGTCAGAGGGAGGAGATACTGGAAGATGACAAGGATAGAGAAAGGAGAAATGAGGAGAGAAGGGAACAAAGAAGAAGAAGACGCCAAAGAGAAAGTAGCGAAGAAAGATAATTGCGAATAGCATTGGAAGAAACTAAATGGGAGGAACAAAGGCGAAGATTACGCGAAGAAGAAAGGTTACGCGAAGATGAAAGGTTACGAGAAGATGAAAGAAGATACAAGGACGAAAGGAGACGTGAAGAAGATAGAAGACGCGAGAATGATAGAAGGTATGGCGAAGAAAGAAGGAATAGGCGAGATGAAGGTGCATGGAATATAAACCAAGCAGTCCTAAACGAATTATGAGACATGAGGTCAATGATTAACAACTCACGAAGGGAGGATGAGTGAAACTAGCAGAGGCTGGAAAATATCCGTTCACACACGAAGTATTGGAGGCACCGATTCCTGAGAGGTGCTCACTACCATCCTTTGGAAGCATATTTAGTGGGTCTGAAAGTACGGTGCAACACTTAAATAAATACACCCTATCCTTGATGCAATGGGCGCAAAATGAAGCAGTAATGTATAAATACTTTCCTGCAAGTCTTACTGGAGAAGCATTGGCTTGGTTCGATGGATTGCCGGAGAGATCGATTTCTTCGTTCAGAGACTTGCAAAGGATATTTCTAACAACCTATATAAGTAACAACATGTTGAGGCCGGGAATCGATTTTTTTTTTAATATAATACAAAGACCTGGAGAGAGCCTGCGAAATCTCATGACGAGATGGAGGACTGTATATAGTGAGCTCGCAGGGAGAGTTGATGAGAAAAACTTCATTTTAGCCTTCGTCAACTATAACAAATGGAGGAAAGTATTGGTTATTGACCTTTGGTTCTGCCCTCAGTGTCTTAACTGCTTCTGAAGCACTCTTAAATTCGTATGGTGCTTCACCAACAACTTGAGCATCCCATCCTCTTTTCACAACACCCCAGCCATTCTAATAATAAAGGAAACTGTCAATGCGCCAGGTGAAGTCATTATTAACCGAAAACATACAATTATATCATTCGATAATCAAGAAGGTGTAATCATGATTTAACAAATACTTCCATCATAGCATGAGTTTGGAAATCTACAGGAAAGGTTACCATGGATAGCCCTAACTGAATATGGTCCTACAAGAAAGGATACCTAACTTTGAGAGGTATTATTTTGCAAGGGAATATACCAGCACAAATGGTCTTTGAAGAACAATTAGAATGTCATTTAAGATAAATGAATGATCATTAACAGTTCTACCTGTATGAGTTATAGGCATACCTTCACCATTGGCAGTATTGATAATGTCATTTCCATCATAAGGAGTGACTTCTTGCAGTAAAGAAGCATCAGCTGTGATATGACTATTTGCACCACTATCCACAATCCATTCATTGTTATCAAATATGTCTGCAGCAGCAAGCATTGCACTCAGAATTGCTGGTGGAGCTCTTCCCTTATAAGGAGTCTTTGATTGCAGTTAGGAGAAAGATGAGTAACAGATAAGAAAATCTGACAAGGTTCTTTTGTTATACTAGTATTGCCTCTTCCATAATCAACACCTCTACCATAAGATGTTCTGCCAAAAATTGTAAGAGTTGGATATCTGCCACCACCATCTGAATGTCTACCTCTGAAATAGCCTCTATTAGAGCCTCTATAAGAGCCTCTGAAGTTATTATTTTCTAAGAAAGCTTTAGCATCCATCTCATGTTTATTGTTTACTAATATTTCACTAACAACAGATTCTTCAATGATTAGATTGTTGTGCAATTCAATACTAGTTATAGGTGGATTTATGTGTCTCATTGCTGTAGCAAAAGGTATATAATATGAATTTAAGGCTTTGAGAGTTATAACCACTAGCTCTCTGTCAGAAACATATTCTCCAACAGCAGCCAATTGATCCGATAAAATCTTGATTTCATTAATGAGAGTAGGAATAGTTTTATCACCTTGAGTTAGTGAGAGTAGATTTGTTCTTAACTGAATAGAATGTGTAGAGGATTCTCTAGCAAAACTTTCTTCAATGCTCTTCCAGAGTTGGTATGATGTGGTAGATCGAGAAAAGTATGCGATGATAGAATCAGATATAGTAGAGTCAATCCACATGATGATTGTTGAATCTTCCTCCAACCAATCTGAGTAAGAAGGATTCTTAATTCAATTTTCTTCATTTCTCGGAGATGTGTATTGAACAGGACATGGATAAGAACCATCCAGAAACTTCATTAATTTGTTTCTTTGAATGACAGGATTCATCAAATTTCTCCATGTGTAATAGTTATCCTCTTTGAGTTTAAGATGAACAAAAGAAGTGATTTGATTTAGCGGAATTTTCGAAAATGTTGAAGCTTTTGGATTTTCCATTGATCCAAATTCTTCAATCATAAACTCAAATCTGAGATTCAAGAAGAAAAACTTGTAGAAGTAACTAAAAGAAAATCAAGAAACACTCACAGAGATGAATATAGTGAGATATATTGGATGAAAAACCTAGTTGAATCTGATTTGAGAAATAAGAAACGCAAAGATTCTGAATAAGCACCAAATACATATTAAGAATCTTCAAGAAGATTCAATAAAGAAGATACATTAGCAGAAGAAAGTATTTGTAAAGAAGAAGAAGACCAGGATCAAGAAAAATGATTACCTAAAGAACCCTAACATGTCTGATACCATAGTAACATGGTGTAAATGGTGATAAATTCAGAACAAATGATTATACAGATTACATGTTTTCATTACAGATATTAGTTGTAGTAATGAAAGTATTTAAAGAATAATACAACCGTTATTGACCGACAGACACACGTAAGAGACAATCGTGTGAAATAATAGAGTCATCATAAATACGTGAATGACAGCCTGTGCCAGCCTGCTATCCTACACCACTTCAACTCTGTTGATGGGGAAAAACAATTTGCTGGTTTTTCAGGGAATGGAGAGACGACCGTGCGAACGGAGGATCCTCAACCGAGCAAACTACCTAACCTCAAACAGATACACTACACGGGATTACTTTGAGTTTGAGAGATCAATCTGTAGGACTCCGGCCTAAACCAAGAAATGGTCGTTCCAAAGTCAATTCGGTCATAAAGAGGGAAGAGGGTTGATCAATGATGATCAAGGATTATGAATCTGTTGTGGGTTTCTGCAAATGAAGAATAAGTTTGAATTCTGCTCAATTGAGAGAGATTGTTGCTCACATGATGGTTCTTGGTTAGACGGATGTTGTCTATTTAACCAGTGTTGTCCTCAATCGTGAATTCATAAACTTATTTATATTGCTAGAATGTAGACACATTGATCTCCAGTAACTGTGACGGTTGCTCGAGTGAAAGAGTGGGAAAGAAATAAATCATGGTTTAACAAGTTCCAGGTTGTGCGGAGACTTGGTTGATTGTCCACCCACTACTTTGCTAAATCCCTCAACTGCTTGCACGACTTACTCACATTTCTCATCGTGGATGAACACACGTGCCATAGGCCGCCATACCAAAACCCTAATTAACATCCCCCATGATGTGACGTGATTGATGTCTCACGAACGTAGAGTCTGCTAGGCAGACGTGTATTTGATTAGTCAGTTGTTGACTTGATTAGAAAATGAGTCTAAGTATTGTTCAGTCGAGCATGATTGTCGAATACTCTATGATTCATGGATTGAACATGTCTGCTGGGACGTATAGTTCTCCAATGAATGATGTTGATAATTGAATCAACATAATGAATATTGATAGTCTGAGCAAATGTTGCTCGTCTGAGCAAATATTGCTCGTATGATGGATTTTTGAATATTGATAGTTGAATCAATATTCGAGCATCTGAGCGAATATTGCTCATTCAATGAATTACTGAATATTGATAGTTGGATCAATATTCGATCATCTGAGCAAATATTGCTCATTCGATGAATTACTGAATATTGATAGTTGAATCAATATTCGAGCATCTGAGCAAATATTGCTCATTCAATGAATTACTGAATATTGCTTATTTAATGAATTACTAAATATTGCTCATTTAATGAATTACTAAATATTGATAGTTGAATCAATATTCCTCGTATGAGCAAATATTACTCATTCGATGAATTATTGGTAGCATGACCAAATAAAATTTTAATTAAAATATTGGTAGATGGACCGAATATTATATAATTAATCCAGATGTTGATTGCTGGTTCAACATAAAAAATTTAGTGTTTGAGCTTGCTCTGAATTACTATTTGCAGAGCATTCGTTCGAAACCCCAATTTTGATCAATTGCTGATCAATTGATGATTTACTGAAAATAAGTCACTGAGTGAAGGAGGGACCGGCTACATGGGATGATGGTCGACCATGTAGCGCCCAAGTGCTCGAGGGAGCATGCACCAAATTCCTTGTTGACCAGTTGGTGAAAGGATGATCAAATGCTGGTTTAATCATTTATTAAAATAATGCTCGTCTGTTAGGTAATAAAACCTAGTTATGGAGAGATGAGGGACCAACCAAGGGGTCATGGTACCGGCCCTTGGTGGTCGTAGTACCAGCTGATGGTCGATTGAGCAAATCCCAAGTTGGTTGGACAGAGTTTGGACCCAATATGAACTGTTGAGAGATAATTAGGTCAAAATTATGAAAGAGTATGGGACAGGATCCTTGCAATCTTAAGGCCGACCTTGGTCGGTCAAGGTGGCATGCCCGTGTAACCATACTGCCCGTATCTCAGTCCTGAGATTTTTGGTATTTTCTGGTGCGCGTTGGAGCAACATTTTGGATTTTCAGAAGAGTTTGATCTTGACTGAAATTCTCGATTTTGCTAAAATGAGCAAGTAGAACTTTGCTCGTGCGACCAATATTTTGAGAATATTAAAATAATAATATTTCAATTTTCAGCCTAGTCGGTCATGTAGCCATTTTCCTTTTTGGATTTTTCATGGTTTGAGCAATATTTTAGAAAATATTGAAAAACTAGGGTTTTCGCTCAAATGATGGAGTTTCATGAGATTAAGGAAATAATAATATGAGAAAATAAGGAATTGTAAGGTGTGGGACTGGTAACGGCTAGGGCATGGCCGCCCAGCTAGGAGGCCCGGTCCGACGACACCTTTCTCTATTTTTTACTATATTTTTCATCGTTTGATGGAAAGTATAAAGAAACTAAGAGTTTTTCTCAAACGAGAGAGTTTGCTCAAATGAAGGAGTCTTCACGAGATGAGGGAAAAATAACAAAATAATATAAAATAATTTAAAGAGGTGCAGGACCGTCAACAGCGACATGACTGGCCGGCCGGGTGGGCCCGGTCCCCTTAGGCGCCTCTTTATTATTTTATTTTATTGATATTATTTTCCTCCTATTTTGCACAGGTTTCCTCGTTTTTCCATATTTTTGAATGCTCGTTCGTGCATTAGGGTGCTCTTTTGTGCATTATTGCTAGATACACTCACACCATTTTCTCGGGGCTTACTCGGTGGTGGCCCGGATGCCCGATCATTGAATATTTACTATTAATTCATGAAATTCAGCTAAGAATAATTCATGAAACGGAGTAATAAAAATTACTTGAGTATTTATTACTAATTCATGAAATTCAGCTGAGAATGATTCATGAAACGCAATAATAAAATGAGTTGAGTATCTATTACTAATCCATGGAATCCAGCTAAGGATCAACCATGAAACGGAGTAATGAGATAGGATTAGATTATTTTCTAGGAATTCAGTTAATGAATGACATGCTAGAATTAACCCATTTGCAGAATCGAGATATGAGATAATTGAAGCATCATACTCGTTCTGAGGGGGGTGTATAGTCAGGGAACAACGAGCAGCGTGACGTCCTGAAGGTGTTAAGCTCTCTATCATGCAATATGAATAGGAACTGCCCAATCATTAAGAGATTCTATACACGGTCTATCTTCGTAGTCAGGGAACAACGAGCAGCTTGATGTACTGAAGGCGTTAGGCTCTATACTAGCAAGCAATATGTCTAGGAGCCGCCCAATCATTTTGATTATACGTAGAGGTGATGATAAAATGTGTGAAGAATCAAAAACTCAGCTGAGAGGCTTTTTGAGAAACATGTTCATTATAGCTCTGAGAGGAATGCTCGCTTAGTCAGAGATCGTGAAATGGTTCATGGATCATAAAATATGAATCGTCACATACATTCCTGAAACCGGGGCAGAAACATGCAGTATCATGATTTTACGATTTTAACCTTTGCCAAAAATCCACCATCAACATTAAATCCCTGCTTAGTGAGGGACAGTCATGTTCCGTAGTAAGCACTGGATGGTGATTTTCCAGTAGATGAGATAAGTAGTTGAACTTAGTCGTACAAATGTCATGTACGAGCAAATGTCCAGATAAGGATCCTGTCAGTATGATGGAGTGTCATCTCGTGAGCACGGAGAGATGAAGCATTACTGATTTCGACGATCAGACGTTCAATTTTGGTCAGTTTAGCGTTTACGGGCCCGGGCCAAAAAAGAAAATTCTTGTTTTGTCAGATTTTGGAAATAAAATTGATATAAAAGGGAAGAAGCCCTAAAAAAAAATCTCTTCCAACTGACCGACCACCTCTCCCCTCCTTCATCTCTTCTCGTCCGAGTAGCAGGGAGGAAATTTCTGCCGGAGCCGATACCGCCGATCACCGTCAGGTGAACTTCCGCAAGAAAATTTATATACATGCATATGTAGGCGCGAGTTTTTATATGAAACCCCTGTTTTAGGAATGGACGTTCGTTCATTCGTTAGTTTAAGAAACGAGCAATAATCCCTAACTTAGGAGAGATTTTTTTTTGAAATAAACCTACGTCTAATGATAAAATTTTGTTTATGAGCTTTCACGAAAACAAAATTTATTTGGAATATGTGGACCTTTAAAAAAATAGAAAAAGACTCTGTTTGATAGACGAACGCTCGTTCGAGCAAAAAAAAATAAAAAATTAAGGTTTACGTGAGTTATTAACTCACGCTAAAAAAAATATATTTAAAGAGTTCACGCGACTTATTCACGATTTTTGGGAATTTTGTAAAATCAAATTTTGATTTTGAGCAATTGTTAAAAGCAAACAATTATTGATGAAATAATGTGTTCATGGATTTTGTGATTTAATAGCGTATTCTCAAAAATCAATGAATGTTCACTCAGTGGAAATTGATCACATGGTGAAAGTTATGTGAATTGCTTACATGATGGAAACTTCGTGAATTGCTCACAGTTTTATGAAAATCAAGTTATGATTTTGAATAATAAATTTTTTGTTCGTCTTTGCAGGTTTAAAGAAGCGAACAGATTCTCAAAATTTTCATGTTATAGTCACTACAGCTAGTAAAACTTTAAACAGGTAAGAGTTAAATTGTTACCATTTTTATAGATGCGCACTTTCATTCGATGATCCATTGTTTTATTGAATGATGTGCTGAAGTAGAAATGTTATGCATCTGTCACAGCCACCTTGCAAGAATGACTAACTCCCATGATGACACTTCCAAAAATGATACTTCCAGAGATGACCTCTCTACAGATGCAACTTCAAGAAATGATACTTCCTGGACCTCTATTGATGAAGAAGAAGAAACCCATGGAATAAAGAATATTCTGAACACTGATGATGAGTTCTTTATGGTTCAGCATAGACCTGAAAAACGTCTCCCAGGTTCTTCATTTCGTCTTCTTATAGATCTCATGGATATTGTTCAGAGAAAATTGGTGTCTCCTCGAGCGACCATTCGATTCTGTCTACAAAGAGGGAATTATGCTGCTTCACACATAGACTTCAAGCTTTCTCGAAAACCTTTAACAGACTTCTCCGGATGGGCAAGACATATGTTGGGGTATAGTCATGTGAGAACCATGTTGGATCGTGCACAGGTGACACGAGCTATTCAAGCAGCTGGAGATTTGTTGATTTACCATGATGTGAGAGGTATAGTAGCTTTGCTCGCTCGCTGGTGTATTTCTACTCATACTTTCATATGCAGGTAGGGAGAATTTACCATCGCTTTAGAGGACGTGGTTGCTTTATTGCATCTTCCAGTCATGGGTAATTTTCCTATAGCACTTTCGGCAGATGAGAATGCAATATCTGATGTTTTGACAGCTACGATGTATGATATTAATAAATTATCAATCAAATCTTGTTATGCTCAATGTTTGAGGCATTGTTGGCCGAGAGATGGAACTCCTGAAAGACCTGTGGATGGCATATTAAACATTATTGCTTTCCTGTGCTTGTGGCTATCCAGATGTATTTCAATATAATGGAAACTTGCTGAAGCTATTCGTGATTCCTTTTTCCATTAATATATCTCAAGGTGAGAAACTTGCTGAAGTATGTTCTTGGGTTTACTATTCTCCAACTTAGAGTCATTGGTCATGGATTCTAGTGTTTCCAATGGTTTTATGAAAGTTGAAACATATGTTAATACAATGTTTCTCCAAGCCTTATTGTGGGAACACTTCAGGAATTATGCACCAATCCTCCGTAGCATCTTGCAAGGACCAAATGTTGATATTCGTTATGTTCTCTCTGAAAAGGATTATGCCAGGATTATGCGATGGTCTACAAAGAAGCCTCGACGCAAGACACGCCTCACCAGTGTCTTAGATAATGAGCCTGAGTTTAATTTTCATCCATGGATGTGGATTCCTTCTTTTGGCTCACAGTTGATCACTTTTAATGATGCTGAAGAAAATGTCATTTTGAAATCTAGTACAGACCTGAGTGATGGTGAGAAATCCTTCATACTGAGTTGTACTCCTGGTTACTTAGTATCAGTAATACATGGACGGTTTCTGGTGGAGGAATATAACATCGATAGAGCATCTCGACAAATGGGTGTTGATCAGAGTGTCACGAATGTTCGGAAAGAAAAGCCATCAATCGACCAACTTAAAGCCTCTTTAGATCGTACACATTTGAATGGGCGTGAATATCTGTATCCTTGCTCTGACCGAATCGCCTACACAACTCCAGGTTACATAACTTTCTGGAATCAACAACTTGATCGTTTACATGATTTTGTAATGGCTGTTCAATCCCTGGTACAAGAGCCTCCTTCTGTTGAGATGATTTCTGTTCGACCAAGATTGAAGTATCCCTCCAGTGGTGATAAACGAAAAGCACTTTGAGGATGTTCACAAGTAAGTATTCTTCTCATGATTTTATAGAGGCATGATAATCGCATCTTAATTGTTTCATTAATTTTACCACAGGATGATCGTGTAGTTAGGTCTCGGATCGATGAAGACTTCACGGAAATGGAAGAAATCTTCCGGGGCGGAGAACCCAGAAGTAAAGATTATAGGATGCTACCAAACAGTTACAGTCCCAGCTGTTTCTTTGGTGAGTTGTTAATGCTTCTTCCACTCTTTGTTGTCCGCGTAATTAGGATCTCAAAACCAATATTTGTTAATTTGCCTCAGAATTTTGCTCCGTCGAGCATTAATGGTCTTCAACTCGTGTTTGGTAAAGTAACTCCCGAACTCAGTATCGATGAAAAAGAAATCGATGCAAGTATCTCTTTCGTGCAAGCGATCATGGAATTTTCTTGAATAAAATAATAATAATTGTTGTTGATGTATCCAGGAGGAGATTATCATGGATAAACAAAATATTAATGATGCACATTCTTCCTTGGGAAATGAGGAGATGGAGAATCTTCAAAACACGGAACCGAATGGAGGTAATAATGCTACTAATGGTGACTTCGACAACATTAATCCTTCGAACGGCTTAGAGACCCCTCAAGTAACTGTTCCTCCTGTACTTTCTTCATTGAAGTATGAAATTTATGATTTGTGGATGAATGAATGAGAACCCATATGAATGAATGAAATTTTTTAGTGAAATACGTCCTCAGAAAAAATTCAGAATTCAGTCTTTTAGCAAAAACGTTGTAGAATCTTCGTCCGATGTCGGATTTTCGCAATCTACCCATGTTTTTTCATTCCCAGGAAATTTCCAAGCTTTTCAAAGAATACTTTTGAGTTTTGAGCATGTTTAGGGGCTGAAATCAGTGAACCAGTAAACTTCTAGGGGACTTCCAGAAATGTTTCAGCTGGCATGTAGTTCAATGTTTCGGCCACATCTTTTTGATCGTTTATCCAATTGCTATGAAATTTTGATATGTTGTAAAGGAAATCAATACGAAGAGAATGATATATGACTCAACCTTAGATTTCTTACCAGTTGCTCCCAGTTCGTCGTCTTATACTGGGCAGTGTAAAATCTCCTCAGATAAGTTTGTTGCAAAACGTCTTTTTATCGCTTTTATACTGTTTGCTTACGTATTGAATGTATAATGAAGAAATTTAATGATGTTAGATCACTTACATTCCGAATTTGATGATTGCTTTTTATTTCCATGCTTGGAGCGTCCTAATCTCGTGTAATTCTCATATTAGGTGCCAAATGTTGAAGTTGAGAATAACGCAGCCAATATTCTAACAGGTATCTGCAGCATGAAATTCTTGTTCTGGCTAGCTTCATATCAGTTATGAAATTTCATCCTTAATCATGGCGAGCTGCACAACCTTGTTTGTTGGTAGACCATTTTGAAGATAACAGATGCAATAGGGACATTGTATTTTATGGTTATCTTTGAGGTTGTGATATCATGAAATGAACTAAGGTAATTCTTGTGGTGATGCTAATTAACGTCAAGCTTTCTTTTCTATTCTGTTGCTTGTTGGAACTAGAGACAAGACAACCGCTTTTCACTTTACTCTTGTAGGATATGAAACTATGAAGAGAGAATCGTTATTGTTTAAAGTTAAGACTTCTGTCGAATATCTATATCATCTGCTTTCTTCTTTTCTCATTGTTCTGTAGAGATATGCGACTCAACATTTTAGGTCTATGTTCTCGGCTTTTTCTGTAATATGCCATAATATATTCACCCGTGCCGCATTTTTGGGCTAGTGACTTTTGAGTTTATGTTTCCTGTTTTTGCTCTCCTTGACTACTTTGTTGTGTTGTTTTTTAACTATTGGATGCCCAATATATTATTAGATGACAGTACTTGTGAAATTCGGCTACTGGTAATACTGACACATCATATATATATATATATTTGACTTCAAACTTGGTTCTGATGAAAATTTTCGTGACTTCGTCTATGTGGAATAAGCAAGGAGATGTTCTAAGAGTCCTGAGCAGTGATTAGTTTTGTTTGTTCTATTCAGGCTTGTCCATATTCTTCCGTGTATATGATATATCAGCACCTGTCGTTTTCACTTCTTCTATCATGAATTTTACTTGAATGTTGTTCCACCATTATGCAAATTGACTTGAGGTTTATCATGTCAGGTGCACGTTGTTGGTGTTGGTGAGTTCCCTCTATTTAGTGTGAAAAGCTTAGACGATCCTTGCCCTTTACTGGCTGCTCTCAAAAGGAAGAGATTCGAAAAGGTGATATAATTGCTCCATTTTCTCAATCTTAACAGGTTGTATATCTGTCACACAATATTGAATGACTTTCTGAGAGAAAAATTACTTTCCTGCAAAACACATATTTATATAGATCTTCGTGGTAATCTTTGTGCGAATTTACATGCTATTAACTCTCTTAATTAGTTTTGGCACACTGCAATTGTCCTTTTGTTTTATAGATAACTAGGTAACATTGACTTGTTCCATAAAGAAATGCGCCTTTCTCAATTTTCTAGAGTTGAATGTTCTAATAGAAAGATCTGGATAAGCTTGCGCGCAAGGTTTATTTCAGTGCTAGTACTGCAAACTAGTTATTATTTGTTGGTAGTTGCCAAAATTTGGAAATTGAAATTACTGTAGTGATATGGAAACTTGGAAATTGAAAATCATCAATATGAGTTTCTTAGTAACGTTATACATGTTCACATGAAATGGTTGAACCTAGGATATGCATAAATTGAAACCTATAAATGAGCTGATGGATTGCATCAGGGCCGTCCCTGAGGTAAAGCACCCGAAGTTGTACTTTGGGCAGCATACATTTTGGGGCATCAAAATATTGTTTTTTTGTCCGTTTTCACTACAAAAGTCAACAATATTTTAGTTGGTATTTACGGCGTATCCAAAACTTTCGAACGGGAGACGTGTTAGCACAAAAAAAAAATGCTAGTGAAGGGGCTGAAATTTATTGTACAAGTAAAGTAACACCGAGCATAGATCTATTAAACAGGCTATTGATTGGAAGTGTCAGCATTTCCGCTTTATTCCTCGGATTATTCTGGCAAGAAAACTTTCAGAGAGATAATCTGGTCATACACCAAAAGATCCCCTATAGACAATGTACTAGACTCTGTAAGATTTTACTATTGTCCGGCCATCCACTATTGTCATAGTTAAAGTAAGAACCGTTCCTCAATTGGTTATACACGTCTTTTGCCTTCTGAAATTTAAGCCAGAAATGTTCCTCTGAAGCCTTGTCTCCAACTTCATACGCCATGGATGAAGAAGCTTTGTTGTATTTATGCCTTGAATACGGGTTTTGTATTCATTTGGGTTTACCCACTTACCCGACCCATTTGCCTGTTTACCCTTTGTGCCTTGAAAGGCATCAGGAGATAAGAAGAAAGACTTCTTCTTCTTTTGTGGTCAAGAGAGAAACTCATGTATTAGAAAAGAGAGAGTAAGGCACCAAAAGGGGCTAGGGTTCTTGAGAGGGGATTGAGTGGAAATACCTTGTAATCTTGTTTACTCATAGTGGAAATTGTTATCGTTGTCTTCGCAAGTGGATGTAGATCATCTTGATCGAACCGCTATAAATCCTTGTGTTTTGTGTGCTTGATTTACTTTGATTTCATTTCTATTTCAATTCTTGATTGATTGTGCTTGGAAGAGCCATTTTTTATAACAAACTGGTATCAGAGCTCCGGGTGGAAGCAATCTACGATGGCGGCAAAGTATGAGATTGAGAAATTTGATGGAAGGAATGATTTCAATTTATGGAGGTTAAAGATGAGGGCTGTTTTGGTACAACAAGGTTTGGTGAAAACTTTTAAGGGGAAAACGGGTCTAGGAGCAACATTGAAGGACGAGGAGAAGGATGAGCTCATGGATAAAGCACATGGATTAATTTTATTGTGTTTGAGCAATGAGGTCTTGAGAGAAGTGGCGACGGAAATGACTCCGGACGGGCTATGGAACAAATTGGAGAAAAGGTATATGACTAAATCCGTAACTAATCGTTTATATCTTAAGAAAAAATTACATACTCTTAGAATGCATAAAGGAATGTCTATTATAGATCATATTGATGATTATAATAAAATTCTCTTGGATTTGGCAAATATTGATGTCAAAATTGAAGATGGAGACCAAGCATTGGGTTTACTTTGTTCCTTACCACCATCTTATGATAATTTTGTTGATACCATAATGTATGGAAAAACCACAATTTCCATGGAAGACGTTAAAGCGGCTTTGAACTCTAAGGAGTTAAAGAAGACGGGTATTGATCGTATAGATAATTCGGAAGATGGTTGTTTATAATAGGAAGGGGAAACCAAAAGGGTGGATTTGATAGGAGTAGAACAAAGTCAAGGTCTAAATCTGAATCCTGTAAATTCAAATGCTTTCATTGTAAGGAACAAGGGCATTTCAAGAAGGATTGTCCCAAAAGGAAGAATGTTGAGAAGAATACTAACCAAGGCACCGCGGCAAATGTTGAAGTAGAAAGTGATGATGGAACGGTTTATACCGAAAGCTCGGAGAATGGGTGGATTCTTGATTCGGGGTGTATTTTTCACATGTATCCTCATAGGGAGTGGTTTACTACTTATCAAGCTAGAGAAGGTGGTAAAGTTTTTATTGAAAACAATGTCACTTGTAAAGTGGTGGGTGTAGGTACAATTCAAATTAAGATGTATGATGATATGGTGAGGACTTTAACTAAGGTTAGGCATGTTCCGGACTTGAGAAGAAATTTGATTTATTTGTGTACACTTGGTTCAAATGGTTGCAAGTATCAAGGTGAAGGTGGAGTTATTCGTGTCTCAAGAGGAAGTCTTACAATTATGAAGGGTGAGAGAATTAATGGTCTTTATACGCTGCAATGTACAACTATGACAGGTGATGCAGCCGTATGTTCTTCAAGTTCCGAAGACGATACTACCAAGTTTTGGCATATGCAGTTAGGGCATATGAGAGAGAGGGGGTTGGCTGTTTTGAGTAAGCAGGGATTGCTTTGTGGTCATAAAACAGGTAAGCTTGATTTCTGTGAACATTGTGTCTTCGGTAAGCAGTGTAGAGTTATGTTTAGTACATCTATTCATAACACCAAGGGTATTTTGGATTATATTCATTCTGATCTTTGGGGTCCTTCTCGGGTTGAGTCACATGGTGGTGGTAGATATATATTGACATTCGTTGATGATTTCTGAAGGAAAGTATGGGTATTCATACTTAAACACAAAGATGAAACTTTTGTCAAGTTCAATCAATGAAAGACTATGGTTGAGAAGCAAACCGGAAGACAAATCAAGTGCTTGAGGACAGACAATGGTTTGGAATTTTGTGGGGGTGAGTTCAATGAGTTCTGCAAAGAGAAAGGGATTGTGAGACACCGAAACACAGTCAGAAAAACACCACAACAAAATGGTGTTGCGGAAAGGATGAACATAACCATTATGGAGAAAGCAAGATTCATGTTCTCCAATGCAGGGTTATCAAGGGAGTTTTGGGCCGAAACTGCTAATACTTCAGCTTATTTAGTGAACCGATCTCCATTAACTGCTATTGAATGCAAGACTCAAAATGAAGTTTAGACAGGTTCACATGCTAACTATGAAGACTTGAAGGTTTTTGGATGTCCAGCCTATGCTCATGTGAATGAGGGGAAGCTAGAGCCTAGAGCAAAGAAGTGTATATTTCTTGGGTATGCAAAGGGTGTGAAACGCTACAGGTTATGGTGTCCTAAAGAAAGATCAAACAAGTTTCTTATTAGTAGTGATATGAAATTCGATGAGTAATCGATGTTGAAGTCAAAGAATGAAGAACTAGATGGAAGAGTTGTAGAGGGTGTTAGTGATAAGGTGGATCTTGGTAACCAGCTGGAACTTGAGATGCAAGTTCAAGGAAACAATGAGACTGTTATTTCTGATGATGATGATCAAGATATTGTGCAAGAACTTGCCAAGGAAGAAGAAGCAAAAGATCATCAGTACAATCTTGTTAGAGATAGAGTGAGGAGGGAAATTAGACCACCTCAGAGATATGTCCATGCTGATTTGGTTGCGTATGTACTTGAAGTGGGTAAAAGCATAGATAGGGATGAGCCAAGAACCTATGAAGAAGCAATCAGTGGTGATGTTAAGATAATGAGGTATTTTCTCCTATTGTTAAACATAGTTCTATTAGAACATTGCTTGCTATAGTTTCTTTGAAAGATTTAGAATTGGAACAACTAGATGTTAAGACAGCTTTCCTTCATGGTGATTTGGAAGAGTGTATTTATATGCAACAACCAAAAGGGTTTGAAGTTCCCGGCAAAGAGGACCATGTATGTTGGTTAAACAAATCTTTGTATGGTTTGAAGCAATCTCCAAGGCAGTGGTATAAACATTTTGATACGTTCATGGTAGCAATTGGCTATGACAGGAGTAAGTATGATAGTTGTGTATATCACAGGAAACTCCAAGATGGTTCATTTGTGTATTTGCTCTTGTATGTTGATGATATGTTGATTGCTTGCAAAGACATGTCAGAAATACAAAGGATGAAGGTGCAGTTGAGTAGTGAGTTTGAGATGAAGGATTTGGGCGCAGCAAAGAAGATATTGGGCATGGATATTCATAGAAACCGAGCTGAAGGAAAGTTGTATTTGTCCCAGAAGGATTACATCGATAAGGTGTTGAAGCGGTTTGGTATGAAAGATGCAAAACCAGTAAGTACTCCTTTGGAAGCTCATTTTAAACTCTCTAGAAGGCAGTCACCTCAAACTGCAGATGAGGCAGACTACATGTCTCGGGTTCCATATGCAAGTGCAGTTAGTAGCATCATGTATGCTATGGTTTGTACAAGGCCGGATATCACACAAGCTGTGAGTGTGGTAAGTAGATACATGGGAAGTCCCGGGAAGGCTTATTGGCAAGCTGTAAAGTGGATTTTGAGGTATCTAAGGAGAAGTACATATGTTGGTTTAGTGTTTGATAAAGATTATGGTGATTCGACGAATGTTGTGGGTTATGTTTATTCTGATTATACAGGTGATCTTGATAGAAGAAGGTCATTGACAGGTTATACTTTTATATTGTGTGGTAGTACTATCAGTTGGAGGTTGATTTTGCAAAGCACAGTTGCATTGTCTACAACTGAGGCAGAGTACATGGCAACCGCAGAAGCAGTGAAGGAAGGTATATGGTTGATGGGTTTGGTTGGTGATCTGGGGTTCGAACAAGAGAGTGCAACTCTTAACTTTGATAGTCAAAGTGCCATTCACTTTTCCAAGAACCATATGTATCATGAAAGGACGAAGCACATCGATGTCAGGTATCATTTTATCAAGGATGCAGTTAAGGAAGGTATGATAGCGATGCTAAAGGTTCCTACAACGGATAACCCTGCAGATTTGTTTACGAAGCCGGTTCCAAGTATCAAGTTCAAGCATTGCTTGGACTTGGTTGGTTTCAACAGGTGTTGAGAGCCCTTGAGAGGGATGAGCGAAGACGATGATGATGAGTGGTTATGGTATTCAAGTCCAGGTGGAGATTTGTTGGATTTATGCCTTGAATACGGTTTTTGTATTCAGTTGGGTTTACCCACTTACCCGACCCATTTGCCCGTTTACCTTTTCTGCCTTGAAAGGCATCAAGAGATAAGAAGAAAGACTTCTTCTTCTTTTGTGGTCAAGAGAGAAACTCATGTATTAGAAAAAAGAGAGTAAGGCACCAAAAGGAGCTAGGGTTCTTGAGAGGGGATTGAATGGAAATACCTTGTAATCTTGTTTACTCATAGTGGAAATTGTTATCGTTGTCTTCGCAAGTGGATGTAGATCATCTTGATCGAACCACTATAAATCCTTGTGTTGTGTGTGCTTGATTTACTTTGATTTCATTTCTATTTCAGTTCTTGATTGATTGTGCTTGGAAGAGCCATTTGTTATAATAAGCTTGCAATGCGGCAACCCACAGCTCTCCAGTGTAGCACTAACATGCACCTTTAACTGACCATAATATTAAGGTTCACCAGAAATCAAGTTCTTTTTCATGGCTATTTTGATGTTTATAGATTGTTTAAATTAACATTTAACCAAGTGATTAAATTTTTATCTTGAAGCACGATCAACTGATCGGTTGTAATCTAAATGTGTTGTTTAAGCTTCACATTATTGATTTTTTTTTTTATGTGCATGGGGCATCATTTTGGAATTTGACTTTTGGGGCAACAAATTTTCAAGGCCGGCCCTGGATTGCATGTTCTATCTCCTAATAATTAAAACCAAAATTAACTTCTAAGTTCCGAGGACTAAGGGTGTGTGGCCTGCCCATTTTATGTGTCAGACGTTTGTTACACATTCACACTGTAGGGGTGTCAATTTTTCGCTATTTGCTTGTTAATGTGGTCAAGACTGAGTCAGCTAGTTCTAGTCAGAGTCAGCTAAGTGGCCAAGGCCTAGGCCATCTTGCCATGCCAAACCAATGTCGCGCCATGATAGCCTAATTCCATCTACTTCTGCAACGGCTTCATTTCTTCCATGTTCTAGCTCCAATGCTGCAGTGCAACATGCCTGCGAAGCCAACTCAACCACTGACCGTAACTCAACTCCTCTTCCAATTATATCCTTTCAGCACTAACACCCGCAATACAACATCACAATCACCTAACCTCACCAACAGCTACAGAATCCTCATTATAGAACTCAACTCCATCTGCAACAACAGTTCAGTTCCATCTCTAAACACCTTCTCTTCACAATCATAACTCTTCCCATTAAAGATTCAGTAGCACAGCTTCAGCTAACTCATCTACAGCTCATTCATCCACTTAACCTTCTTACTACTGCTGCATCACCACCAACTGTAATATCATTTATATAGTTGTAATATAGATAATGATACTGGCTAAAGAATAAAAAAGTTACAATGAGATCTTTGATTATTGAAAAGCACTGAATTGTTGCCCAATATCTTCATTTTTGTTGGAAACTAAATGTGGGCCAGCAGCCCCGTACTCGAATATTTATCCTCAACTCAAGAGGTGAGCTTTCCACTCCCAGTAGTGCATCGATGGGAACACTTTTTGAGGGCTCAGGTTTAACTTCTATGACCGGTTATTGGCTAAAATTTCTATGACCGGTTTAACTTCCTGCTTTACTTTTTATTTTTGCATTTTCTTCTCCCTTGAATATCGTGGAAAATTTAGTCATGGGTTGTGATATTGCCAAATTGCTAATGGCTTCTTTTTTTGGCAATTTCATTTCAGGCGTAGCGGTGGTGGGGATGCAATACCCAGACGCAAACAATAAATTCGTCTCCAAATATAAACCGGTTTTTCTCAAACGCACATTAAAACGACGTCGGAAGGTAGACGTGAATTAATGACGTCTCGATGTCGGACGGGCTTATTAGTAGCGTCTAATCAATACACTTCATGGAAACGTGAATTATAAACACGTTTGACTAGTTTTTATTCCTATAAACGTGAACCATAGCAACGTTTGATGGTGGGCGCAATTATTAAATGCCTTTTATCAGATGCATTTTTAAGCACCGTCTAGTTGCAACGGGAGTATTAATAGCGTCTAAGAATCAGAGGCTATTTAAATAGGCGTCCAGATGCACACGCTACTTATAACGTCGTCCAGTGTCCCACCGCTTTTATAACTACGTGTGGTTAGATATGAGAATTGCCAGAAAAAGATTTCATATATAGACACTTCATTTGACATTATAGGAATATTGCACTTATAGCAGCCAATAGTGCGCCTGCTTTTGTTGCCATGTATGGCTTATAGCAACAACACTAAAGTTGCTCTTAAGACTCTAAATCCACACACCAAAATGAGAGCGTAGTCGTAGATGATATGAAGTATGAACGACCCTCATTAAGGTTTAGTCTAGTATATGTAGCTGGGAGGAAATGATCATATTACCTTACAAAAGTGTCGACTAGAATGCGTCCATCATTACCAAACATCCAACCAAAAAATAAGGGGTGGAACCAGCCCAGTGCGAGGGTGTGCATTTGCACCCCTGCCCAACTGGCTCCAAAGCCTAAAGTTAAGCCCAATAGTAAGTGTTAGGCTATTTACAAGCCTAATTTTATCTCTTTGCACTCCTAAATTTTTATTTTTTGTTTTCCCCTTTTTTCATGAAAAAAACCCTTTTTACACCCTCCACCTATAAATCTTGGCTCTGTCCCTGCAAATAATGATCCGGAAATACAAAAAAATAACCCGACAAAAAATTAGTTTGACATAAAACAAAACTGTAGGTACGAGGAATGCTTCAAAATAATAAAAAATAAATAAATAAAAATAATTATGAGAAACGGAAAAATGCATTAAACTGCGAAAGTAGTCAAAATAGCCCATCTCATGGAATCCTAAGAGCAATATTGTTTTAGTAACCAAATTAGACCCGCCAAAACGTAAGTAGGTAAAGACCACTAGTAACTACTTCATGACCTAAGAATCTGATAATTTACTGACATTCAGAAATACCACAGTCGTCTCTCATACCAGGTCAATACACTTCAAGTAAACCTCAATTTCTGCCTAATTATCACAAATGAAAGGAAGCAATTCTAGGAGTATGGACAACTGCTCGAATACCAGACATCTCAGAAATCTTAAAAGCATGTGAAAGCATATTATAAAGCACAAGCCTATTCCCTTGTCTGAGTAACAACTCATTGTCCTTGATCTCCACAACTTCTGTAAAAAATTTGTTTTTCGTATTTACTACGTATGGACGAGGGTGGTGAGGGCGGATCACAATTGTTCTCGTACTCCAGCATTTTGTTGCCTGGTTATAGATTGACAAGAGAAGTTGGTGATAATTACGACTTACGAAATCACACAAGCATAATTCCCCATCCATTTCTGACAAATGCAATTGATCAATCCTCAACATTCCATCACTATCCTGTCCACCAGGTTCTGTGGTGCTATACTTGGGTCCTCCAGGTTCCAGTGTGCTAAATTCTTCTGTTTCAATATTGAACGACATAATAGAATCTGAGAATGGAGGACGAAACACTCTGTTAACCGAGAATACAGTTTCCGACCGATCAATCATCCAGTATAATATGGTCCCTTTTATGATAACAGGGGGTCTATGTCTAGATGGTGGATAAGAAAACTTGCCAACGTCTCTTCTTAATTTAGTTCTTAAGTTGTGCGCGCCAAAGTTACAATATTGCCCGAAAGGCGCAAGGTCATCAATAGTATAATACAACAATTCATGATTCTTTCTAACTGGATTGAAGTATAACCCGCATATATGGATATTCACATCTTCCATTTTTAATTGTTCCCCTGTTACAGGATTCCACATGTAAAAAGTTTGAGGCAAGCCCATAAAGTTGGCGAACATTAGAAACCCATCATATGAACCCAAAAGAAACCTTGGGCAAAAAATATACGGGCAGGAACGAACTTGGTACAATGATGTCAAGAATTTTTCCTCAATCCTTTCAAACTCTCTGTCCATGTAACGAAGTACTGTAATTTCATAGACGGGGCCATCTTCTGAAGTAGGAAGCTGGACAACTATCACCGAAGTAGATCGCTGACGTTGCATGTGAGAAAAGAATGGGGTAGTGGTTAAAACTTGTAAAGGTCTAGACACACATTGACACTTGAAAATAAGCTCGGCTGGAAGTCTACTGAGAATCTCTAGGATGATATCACGAGGGAGATCAACGTGAAAATTTGTTGTAGTTTTAGCTTTTATATGCAGTAAACGAAGTAGCCTATCCGCCCAACGTATGGGATTAATCCATGTCACTCGCTTGACAGTTTTCATCTGGTAATCAAATAAAAAAGATGAGCAAACAAGATCCTAGTATGTGTATATATTACGTACCTATTAATTTCTTCGCAGTTTACCTTCTCCCTCCCTAATAAACCGTTTCAATGGGAAAGACTCCTCCCTCCTAAGATAACTATTTATAGTTGGTCAGTTCTCGAAATATCCATAACCCACTGGGTTAAGGATTACAAAGTAAAACTGGATTATGAATTTATTTATTATTAACTTGGAAAGGGGTTATTTATTTTTCTAATCAGAACTTGGAAAGGGTTAGTGGTACGCTAGCTAGCTATAAACTCCATATAAAACGGATTACGTACGTGACTTGATCACGGATTATGCATATACATCGCATGACCTACTAGCTAGTGAATTCGTTGGGTCATTGCGTCCAACGTGGTACAATAATAATAGTTAGTTTGGTTGGTTGGGTCCGTATTCTTCTTCCCATGTGAAGACTACGTCATGTTAAACAGCATATTAAGATGAAAATTATTATGGTTTGGTTCATGACAGATTATCAGATTATCAATTGATAAATCAACCAGAAGAAGGGAACGAACTTTTTTTTTTTTTTTTGAAGCACTATTTGTCACTTGAAAGTTGAAACAACTAAATTCATTTTGTTCAAAAACATAACCGAAATCATCTAAAAATTCAGCACCTTAACAAGATCAGGTAAAAAAATAAAAAATTGTATACATATATATAAATATATAGCTATAGAACATTACTCAAAACACTAGCTAAGAAGAAGAAGATGAAAATCATACGTACTGTTGGTTTAGGTGTCGTAGGGTTCCCCTCTCTTGATCTTCTTCCCGTATTGCTATTACTCATCATTTTATAAATAAACAAATAAGTCTCTTCTCATGAATTTTAGCTCTGTTGGCCTAGCTATATTTATAGAGTCCTGTCCCATCCATCCCAGATCAGAAATACGATTCCATGCGTGTACAAAACTACAACCCAATATTTCACACCATAATTGTGGGTCCACTTCGGAACATCGCAGTTCCACAACAACTCTTGATCAAATTAGGAGAGAACATTGCCGGCCGGCCAGGTCAGTCTAACTCCGCAGGCGCAGATAATTTAGTTCTGAAGAAAAGTTTCAGCTGATAGTTTTGACGGGAAGAGGTCTAGCACAGCTAGAAGATGGTTGGGCTCCGCTTTTCGGCCTGATTGGAGCCGCAGACGACGTATGAAAGAGCACAAGGTAATTATGAAGTTAACTGACGTCGTCCCAATTCATCCCTTGTTATAGGAGAAAGTGATGCCTATGAAAATGGGTTCGTATGCACAGCCTCGGGTTTTCATTGAATGCAATTTAATGCGGAAAAGGTTCAGGCCAAGTTATTTAGAAATTTGTAGCCATGTTTTTGTATAATCCAATGCACATCATCGATTCCTCGTTATCGATGTTGATGATCCTCTTCTCATTGTTGCAATTGTTGTAGCCAAGTTATTTAGTAACATTGCAATATGCATGCTTACCCGCAGTAGATGAGCTTAGGAACGTTGCAAATAGCTCCTGCGGTGTGCACATTAATCATGACTCTCGTATAACTAAGAACTAAAGACTGACCATGTAAATACAGATATTATTCATAAAATCATTTTTAGCCAGAAAAGGCTAAAGTTGTTATGGAACTGCTGAGTTGGGGGACAGATAATCAGATCAAATCGAATATCTGTATTTACTTCTCGGTTGGAGTTGGGATTTGGGGGACAGATAATCAGATCAAATCGAATTATTTTGCCGTCTTATCTTTGCACCATGCATTGAATACTGGATCTAAACCTATCCTTGATGATAACCCTTGGATAATTTACTGAAACATCCACCTGACCTCCGGACGGTAGATTTTTTTTAGTCATCATTTATTGTTACTTGGTTAATAATGGCATTGGTAGTAACAAATGGTCAGCTTACTTCCTTTGCCATCTTATCTTTGTATTGCATGTACGTCTCAACCCGTGCCGTAATTGCACGGGTAAGGATATGTGTTTCAAATATATCCATCGATTTATACATGTCGTAATTATCTGGGAAGAATCGAACCGATCGATCCAGGTCTAAATGTTTTTAGGAGTTGGTTAATAAACATGTCCTTATCCTCGAATCTTTTAATATTGTGTACGTAAGTCATACAACCCTTTGGGACAAACATAGTTAATCGTTAGAGCAAATCCAATGGGCAGTAGAACATTACTTCGTTCACCACTTCAAAAAATATCATCGAAGGTCATTCTCCAAACTCGTAACCAAACTAAAAACACCTAAATTACATTACTCTTAAAATCAATTAGATTAATCTTACAAAATCTGTTAGCATTAGAATTTAATTTTTCTCTTTGATATAAATTGTTGGGTTCCAAATTTACATAGATTTGTGTTTATTCATTTTTCTAAAATTTATAATAATATTTAATTCTTGATCCATTTCTTTTCTTGTCTCTTTACCTATTATCTTGAACTATTTCTCAAGCATGCATAATTACACGAAGTTGGGGAAAAGTGACAAAAACAGAAATCATGGCAAAAAAGGGGAATAATGAGATATGTGAGAAACTGAATCGATTACAATTAATTCACGCGTAGCCTTCCATAATCCCATGAAGTAGGAAAAAAATAACGATAGAAACAGAAACCATGACAAAAAAGGGGAATAAAGAGAGATGTGAGAAACTGAACCGATTACAATTAATTCGCGTGTAGCCTTGTGTTTGGTCAATTTTTTTATAGGTTTCATTTTCCTTCCTGCCCCCCTACTCGGCAAATCTTAAAATCACAACATCTTCTTACTCTGAAACATTCTTAACAGTAGATACACAAGAAGAGGATACACCTTCGATTTTCAAAGAAACATTTCTATATAAAGATAATAGAACTCAGGTTCTTGAATCTTACATAAATGGAATAATTTCATCGCTTGATCAACTCAAACGAAGTATTCTTAATGATAAAGAAAACTTTAACAAGCGATTAGAGAAAATCGAGGTTTCTCAATGTTCCAAAAAGGTTCAAGTATCTGAACTCATTCTCGAGATTAAACATTGTCGAGATGAGATTAGGAAGTTAAAAGTTGAAAATCAGAAACTGAGAGACGAGCTCAACTACTTCAGAAAACCATCACCTGATATTGATATATCGAAAGGCAAGGATACAAGGTCAAACAAATCTGTGAAACCCAAATCCTGCAACCAAAAGACTTCTGGCGTTTGTTTTCAATGCAAACAAAAAGGGAATTATCAACGACAATGTCCTGATATGAAAAATGGAAGAGTTTACAAACCCAAAAAACCAAGATGTTATTTCGGGAAAGTGGCATTATCAACGGCAATGTCTAGCTCAAAAATCACTCCTAAGAAAGTGAATATGATTGTCGAACATCAAGATGTTACTTTGAGATTGAGAGTTGAACCTAAAAGTCCAAACACAAGTACTTCTCAATTTCTTATGAATGTTGAAACCTTCAAAGGAAGAAAGTTCAACAACCTAAATATGAAAACCTAATCGGTTATCATGAATCCTTACTTGTACTTAAAAAACACACAGTAAGGATACAATTGTAAATTTTTGAATAAAAATATTTCTAAATGGATTTTCGGTTAAGAAATTAATTGAATAATATTTTCAAAAATTTTTAGAAAAAGTTCTTGAACCTATAAGAGGAAAAACCTCTTACTTCATTTTATTGAAGTTTTGACAGAATGTCTTCCTCTAGCTGCAACTCTCGCAAGACTGAAAAAGTATGGACCATTTTGTTCTCTAACAAGAAGCTTCGACTCGAATCCTCCAATGGTGATTCGTATTCATCTCCAGAACTTCTTCAAGATGTTCCAAATGAAGAGATTTCATCTCTGAATAACAACTTCTTAAGAATCTGTGATTAAAACTAGATCTAATCCTATGTGAAGTAAGGAATTTGGAAAAAGACCTGCGAAAGGATGTTAATGAAAATGTTGTTAGTTTTGAATCAAGACTAGTAATCATAGAAGATGATTGGAATCCTGTGAAATCATCAGATCCGGCTTCAACCTTAAATGATTAAATCAAGGGAAAAATAGACTTCGGTTTTTTATAATTGTAAAGTCTATTATGAATAAAGCTATCTTATTAAGAATAAAATTATTATTTTATAATATTTCTTGTGATAGTTTTTAATTACATAGCCTGTGCTTGAATGCTTTATTTTATTGCTATGTATGTTTATGGGATATTTGATTTCGGTTTTATTACATTGATATTCAATCCCATAATGTGTGAACCCTTATGGTTTGGGTGACTTTTTGATTTAGCGGGATTAAGTTCTAGCCCATGTTGGTAGGCTTTATCAAAGGATCATGAGGGGTTCTGGTAGAAACAATATGTGAAAAAGTCACAATATGTTGAATCTTTAGGTTTAGCATAAAAGCATATGTGTTTCGAGGTTTCAACTTTTGCATCGCATAGTTAAAACCGGTTTTCAACCTTTCTATGGTAAAGGTTGCTCTTTGTTGTTGTTCTTTTGTTTTGGCTGGAGGATAGAAACTTAAATGGGGGAGAGTTCTAAGTGAACTTGCACTTAATGAAATATCTTATGGGGAGAAGAGGATGCGGAATTTGAGGTAATAATCTTTTTAGTTAATTGTTTTCCTGTTTAAGAAAAGCATGATTTTATTTCATATCTTTATTGCTTTTACTTAACAAAATTTCGGTACAATTGATGTTGATTCCATTATTTGTATATGGATGTTTGTTTGTGATTCAATTGTTTCCGGTTAAGAAAAACTATTGTTATCTTTCGTTATTGTTTGGTATCAATTGTTTAGGCTTACAAAATTTTGGTGCAATTACAGTGCTATAATGTCTATGTTTGTTTCAATTGCTTCCGGTTAAGATAAATGATTATGTAAGTTGATTTATTTGGTTTGTATGGATTGTTTATGGCTTAACAAAAGTGTTTCGGGATCATTTGTTTAGTCCAAGTGATTTCCGGATAAGAGAAACTAAGTTTTTTGGATCTTAGTTAGACTTATCATATGTGAAGGTTTCGGTTATTCAAGTCTAACCGAATGCCTTAACAAGAATTACTAGTTAACTAACCTAGTATTTGTCTTGTTTAAAAGTGAAAGGTCTAAGTTATTTTTGAGAATAGTTAGAGCCTGATGAGAGAAATAATGTTAATTTTGATCTTTATTTTGGTCTTATCGAACATGCGATTGTATTTTTACAATCGGTTTAGCAAAAGAACTAAGGTGCTTAGTCGATTTTTGATCTGCAAAATTATTAGGAAAAACTGCTTCGGGCAATTGTTTTCGAGATAACATGTTAAAACCAAATTACTTGTAGTTTCGGTTTTGATATTGGTTATCTAAAATGGTGTGTAAAACCCCCGTGCTCAACTCTTACAGGTTTGCAAATTCTCTTTGTTAGATTTGTAAGATCCTTTCGGTTTGTCCTTTATTTTTTTGTTTCTTTGTCATTTTGTTACAAAGAGGGGGAGAAATATATGGAGTAAACAAGTGATATTGACTTGTTGTGAGTTTGTATCACTAAGGGAAAGGACATTTGTGCTAAAATGTTTATTCTAACGAAAAGAGTGAAAGCATAGGCTAAGGGGGAGTCACATACCATATGATATGTAGTTATGAGGAACTACATGAAAATAACAAAGACGTGCGGATTGAAAATCTACCTATCTTACCTTTAGGAGGAGTATTAGCTTTTTTATTATAATGTCAGTAGTGGTATTTAAGGATTGAATTTAATGAAGGTTTTGTGCTGTTGAACTTGGAATCAAGCGTATGTGTATAATGAATTTTTGTAATTTGTTTATCCATATGATGTAAGAGTTTTGTCACTAAAATTCACAAAAGGGGAGATTGTTAGAGCATAGCTCGGTTGAACCCACCAAGCGTTGATATTTCAAGTTTGGTTGTCATATTTTAGTGAATCAAAACTCATTTAAAGAGTCGCTTGATTATATACCAGAGTCAGCTTCGTATAGATTAGCTTGAAAGTATTAGGATATGAGACTTACAAGTATTCCATGAAGACTTGAAGAATGTGAAGAAGTATGGATCTACAACAACAACATCATCCTTCCTCTTGAGGTTAGTAATATTTTACTTGAACTGTTTCATTCCCTAACGTATCTTTCAAGTCATGCATATTGAAAACATAACTGCGTAGCTGTGTATGATACTCTAGTTAGACATAGTATTAAGGAATACAATACGAGGTTTATTGCTTAACCATTAAACTTTGTATATAAGACATCGACGTGATCATATGAATGCTATTATGATTATGTATGGGTATGAGTGAAGATTTCATCCTAGGAAACAATGTTTTACATTCGTTTAAAGGAAGTAAGTTCATAAACTTGTTTTGTGAATCGAAAGGGAAATCGCTAGGCTTATTGGTATTGTTATTCATTGCAAATCTATTTTGAATTACCAATATGTGTGTTTAGTATAACTGCTCATAAACTTGTTTATGTATCTTGGTAAAACGATTCACAAGGCCTGACTTATGTATTGGTATGGCTTTTATTAGTGAAACCGATCTTAAGTAATCACTCAAGATGGTATGATTGACGCCTTGTAAATAGCAACTTTTATCTAGTCATTAGGGAACCAATCCTAGTAAGATGTGCAACAAATTTTCAAGAGGGAATCAATCCTTGTAAGAGGTGCAACAAATTTTTAGTAGATGGGGGAACCGATCCTATGAACATCTGTAACCAGTTTGTAGTTTTAGGGGACCCGATCCTATGGACATATGCAACCGAATACAGGTAGTTACCATAAGTTGTGGGGAACCGATCGTAGTACCTAGTCAACCGAATTTTGGTAACTAGTGTGACTATGCACAGTACTCACATGGAGGTAGAACCGAACTTGTTTTGGTAGAACCGTGAAACCCATGATTGGTGATTTGATAGGATAATCAATCACATAGTTCTTGGAATTAAGACGAACTAATTCTAAATTTGTTTGGAAGTGTGGAAAATCGTTTCCAAGATTGTAAGTATGAAAAAGGACTTGCAAAGTAAAGATGTCGACATACTTTGAACATGTGCAGGAACTCTTATCATTAATTGTTCAAAGATATTCCTTAATAGCTAAAGGAGAATCCTAGGATCGAAATAAATTGAGAATCTTTTATTTAAGGTTTCTTAGTTTTTATATGCTATTTAATCTCCAACAATTAAATGCATATCTTTAGAAAATAATAATTAGTAATGTGGAATTACTGAGTATAGATTTTTCTATTGGGATTTCGGTCAATATTTGGAAAGTGCATTTCCAGGAGTTATGAAAACTGATTATGTGTTTATTGCATATTTTTGAGAATATTCGATTTTGGAAATTCCTTGGTGTCCAAACTTCCTTGTTTATAAATACTGAAGTTTGCATTTTCTAGCAAACTAATCCTCAGAGCCAGCAAAACTACCTCAGTTGTGTTGTTACTGGTGGAGCAGCCTATTTGGAGAGGAAAGTAACCTAATTAGGCGAAATCTCTTACGGACGCTCAGTTTAAAGACTTCTTTTGGATTGAGAATCTCTATTAGTACCGTTGGTGGGAAACTAGATAATTGTGGTTTATTATTAGTTTTCGATTGATTTGATTGACTAACGGTTGTTGAACTTTGATCGCACCAAGTTTGTTTATGCTTGAGAATCTTCTCTTCTGATATAAGATTCACTCATACTAGATTGAAGTTTCGACGGGGATCTTTAGACTATTTGTAGATCTAAAGCTGTCTTGTGATAATCCAATGTTAACAGACTCCATTCTGTGTATGATTGATCACAAGAGATTCAAGTTGATTGTGTGCAGGTGATGATTGAAGATTAAAGAAGATTTGAAGACAAGAAGACTTTTTGGGTTCATAATCTTTGGTGTGCACAATACTTGTTTCGGCTAGAAAGGGATCCAACTATAATCGGTTTATCTTTGTGATAGATTAAATTGATTAGTTAAGTAGATCAACATCAATACACTTCTTTGTGATTAATAGTATTGATTGCATAATCTAACAATTACTTCGGTAGTTGTTGAGAGATTGATCTAAGGACCCAACAAATGAGTTTATTGGTTAAACAGAAGAGCCTTTGTCAAACTCATATCACGTTGTTTGAAAAGTGTTGTTACCGAACAGATTTGTTGTTCCTTTACTGTTTGGAATACGAACCAAAGGAATTGTTCCAAGTACGTGACTTATTACAAGTTGGAGGCGTAGGAATACTGAGGGAACTAGGTGAACTATAGGTTTAGTTGCTTGGTCTCAACTATACGAAGTTGATTTGATTTTTCATAGCGGCTTAATTCTGAGAGTATTCATTTCTTGACTAGATCTCGGGGTTTTTCTGCATTTGCGGTTTCCTCGTTAACAAAATCTAGCTGTGTCTTTTACTTTTCTATTTCCACAATTATAATTAAAATTAAAATACACAAATGTTAATTCCTATTTTACTTGATAGACAATCCCTAGTGTTTGGTTAAGTCCGAACCTATTATCAAGTAAACATACTTAGTTGTTGTATTGTCTCGATTTTATATCCATAAAAGATCACACAAAGTGTGAACCGATTAGTTGTATTGTCTCGACTCAGTCCATAGACAATCACTTTCGTAAAAAGACTTATAGGTGGAAAAGTTTTAGATTGAGGTATATTTTGGTACCCTCATCTTTTAAATAGGGTGGGCGCACTTGAAGGTGATGTGGGAAATACAATAGGAAATATTGCATATGGTTTAATAAATTTAGGAATAAAGATTCAAAATGGTCAAGGAGGAAATGTGTGGAATGCAAAGTTTTTGGGCGGATACAAATCAATAATCAAAACATTAATCAAGAGGCGGGATGAAATCATTGACGCGCATGACATGGTAAGTGGTAGACTCGACGATCTTCAATATTCTATGCTTTGAAGTGAAATTAAAAAAAAAAATGCTCGAATGTGGAATCAATCATGTGTTAATTTATTATTTTCTTCAAACCTACTTGTTATTCAATTTCAGGGTACACAAAATAACAATCAATCTTCATTTCTCAAATTAGGTTGAAACTTAAACCATTATTGAACTAGAAGCTATTTGCATATCATCAAACTTAAACAAAACAAGTTTCTTCAAACCTGCTTAGTTTCAACAAACAAAAAAAAAACTTTTCAAACGGTCAGATTTCTCTAACGGCTAGTTTTTTCTGCCTATAAAAAACCTCTCAAATTTGTGATCTTTTCAATCTCTCACACATCTCTTTGATTTTCAACTCTCTTCTCTCTCATACCTTTCTCAATATTTTGATTTTTTTCCAACTCAATCTAGATATATCACTGATGGCAGATATGTAAGTTTATGTTTTTCAATTCTTTTTGAGTTTAGTTTTGATGATTAATGTTAAGATTAAATGAGGTGAGTAGATAGATATGTTGCAAAATTTTATTGATGATTTTAGGACTCTCAACTCCTCAAATATTTTTAAAAAAATTCTTTTCTTTTTTGTTTGGAAATGTTTGAGTTTCCTCTAAAATCTAAATTGTTGATCTGAGAGGAACTCAACAATATGTTTTTTTCATACTTGATTTTCTTTAAGAAGAGATTGTAACGATTCATGAACTTGTATTTCCCTCTTAGTTTCATCGATTTGATCTTTTATCATAATTTCTGTTGGAATTTGAACAATAGACACGCCATGTTCATAAGAGGGGCTTTCATGCACAATACTGGTTATTTCCTTTTTAGTAAGTTGAATTTGTTTTCTAGTTGGATTTAGTAGTTGATCAATTTTTGATGGTATTTTTGTCTTAAATTGGATGGTTGGTTTGAGACTGAACTTTTCAAAAATAAAATTTTATTTTTATTCTTTTTTTATTGAGTATTAGGTTTATTGATTGTGGTTTCATGCGTGTGTAGTTTGTTTTCAATTTCTTTCTTTCAACACTCCACTGCTTCATAGTGTAAAGTGTAAACCTTTACGGAGACAATTGATTTCTGAAATATTTAGGTTTATCATCTTTTTGTTAATTCCTTTTGAGGGTTTGTTTTTTACACACATAAAATTCCTATGAATTATGATTAGTGAATTTTCATATCATAAGTTTTATGGAGAGTTGAATTGGGTTTTAGATTTTGAAAAAATTTGTGGGATATCCAATTCAGTGATTGATGTCTTGGTTATCTTTCCGCGCGGGGTCTTACCGTCTAGCCGTTGGTACTCCGCATCTTCACGGAGAA